>SJOL01002247.1:0-48707 GCA_004794785.1 Opisthorchis felineus | reverse complement strand
TTTTTCTCTTCTTTTCACCCTAGGGCTTTAAATATAATTAGACGAACCTTATGGTTGTACGGCAGTGAAGCATCAGTGTCAACACTGATGTTGCTGTCTTTGATGATGATGATGAACAGTTACCTACGGACTGCAAGTGATTATTTCCACTAACCGCTTCATCTCGCGCCCAGGATGGCTCAGTGGTTAGACCGGGAATTTACTGACCGGAAGGTCCGTGGTTCGAACCCGACCTCTACATCTCGACAGCTCCTGGCTAGGTGTGGGCAACCTGGCAGTATCTCAGCCCTCGTGCTTCTTCGCGTGGCACGGCGGCCAGGCACCGGAAGGGTGTTACAGCTGAACGATTATTATGATGATGATTATTACTATTATTATTATTTCATCTTACTCGCCCAGATACCATAATGCCCGTTGTAATCAACTGCATTTTCTAACTTTGCATCTCACACATATCACAGAAGCTGAGAAATTTCCAGCATTCAGAAAGCATTACAACCAGGCGAGCGACTGCCTACAAATATCAAGACAATGGCCAAACTGAATGATTAAATGAACGTTTCTGAATGAAGATGGCGGGTGGTGAATCGAAGTTTGACAGGAAAGAGGCGATGGGGAGCGATAGAAAGGTGCTTACTTGTGATCAAATGGCATTCGTGTTTGAGTGATCTGTATGCCAATGAAAACCATGTGCGTTTCTTACATTACTACATCGTAAGTTGGTGAGTTAGACCAGGACACCCGCTTTACTCTGAGCTCTGGAGGACTTCTGACGTGCACACTTATGTTTCGAAGCTTCTGGAATTCCTAATATTCATAGCTAAATTAACGATGAGGGATTCCACATCCCCACAACTAAGAAAAAATTTTCACACAATGGTGCGGAATAATTAAGGAGGAATTTGTGTCTTTTCTAGTTGACCAGGATTAGCCCGTGATTGCGGAATAATGATACTTTCAACGTAACCTTTGAGAATGGCTTCCGTTCTGGAGAGCACAGCCTGGCGAACCGTTGATGTATGCTCTCGAGACAAGTGACCTCCAAAAAGAGGGGTTCCTCAATGAGGGTAGTAAGATATAAGCATTGTTTCACTTCAATTTTGGCCTTACTCTTCATGTACTACATATAAAATGAAGTGATCGTGCCTATGTAAGAAAGGATGAAGGAATGAACCGAGAGGCTTGACCGCCGGACTAAATGGCACGATAGGACGAGTTGCAGCATCTACACTGAAATCGACGGAATGCAAATCCTTGGCTAACCATCCGCTGACTTCTTCGGGCGAATAGTGAATAGTCGTGGTCTTAATAAATATAAAAAGCCAACAACCCTCGCAAACCACGGGCTTGGAAATTTACCATATAGTTATGGTAAAGGAGTCATTGTCCACGGAGCGCATCATGATTACTGACAGCTGTCAGGTGCGCGTAGAAGGCCGAACCACACTTGGTCAACGGCTCTCAGCTGTTAGCCACACACGGTTGTCCACTGGGTTGCAGAGCTAACGAGTGTGACTTCAAGTGTGGCTAATTCATGAAGTCTATCGATGAACATTTACATTGTTTTATCTGAAAAGCCCAAGTTTCCAGACCAAAAGGTACCATGGCAGTTACAGTGGTACAGTGGCATAAACGGTCCATAAGCTTCAATGAAACTCGTTTCTGGTCCAGCTGGCGAATATTGCTCGCGTCTCTGTAATGCGTGGATTGAGTATTGCAGTGGGGAATGTATGGAGACTGTCTCGTACCGTATACAAAAAAGGACCCTGAATGGTTGTCAATAAGATCAAGGACAATATTACGAAGTTAGTCCTTGGTAATAACTGACGTAGCGCCCTATAGCCGTATATCTTCAACAACAGGTTGGATGGCCATCTTCACTACCCACGTCTTTCACTTGACCTGCTCACCTGGAGCCGTAGTCTGAGTTTAGACCATCATTCAGTACCTGAAGTACTAATATGCTCTCTACGTGTCCTTTATTCCCATGAATCTGGTTGCATTAGGGTTTGCACGGAGATTTCAAACGTTCCCCCCATAACTAATGGACTTAACTAGGGTTGTCCATTCACGCCTTTTGCTCAATTTTTTTCGCTGGCACCGTTATGAAGTTCACTATACAATGGAACGCGAATCTGAATAAACCCCATCTGGATAAAGATGTTAAGACTTAAATTACGATCTCTCTGGTATCAAGCTGAATCTCCAACTCCAAAGCCTAGTGACATCGTTGGTCGACAATTTGGAAGAACTTTAACGCACTTAAGACGCCACCCGACATCTGAACGACTGTACATCAAGTTTTTCTCTCCTGTAATGACGTGTCTGCTTGACTTGTAAACATATGAGGTTAACATCATCATCACCATCATCATCAAAGACAGCAAAATCAGTGTTAATACCGATGCTTCACTGCCATCCAACCATAAAGTTCATCTAATTATATTTTAAGCCTTCGAGTGAAAAGAAGAGAAGAAGAATGGGTGAGGAAGGAGACCTGATGCTGACCTATATCAAGCACTCTTAGATCCCTACACCTCCATACGCCTAATAAATCTGGAAAAGAAACTGACAGTACGAACGACACTTACATCGATCAGCCGCCATTTCTTGCAAAGTCTCCAGCCAACCGCAGGCAGAGTCACGGGGACCCCATCCTGGAATGCGTACAAAACAAACAACACCCAAGCTCTTCGTAATCTATTTCACACCCTTCTGCCAAGTCATACGTTGTCCACCTCGCGTTCGTGCCATTCTGAAGGAGACACGGAGAACAACACTCATCTCGATTGACGGTGTTTCGGCATGCGTAGCAAATGACCAAGCCACCGCATTTGGTGGTGCTGGATGCTCTCCCCGATTGAAGTACCTGCGGCATAACCAAATACCCGTTTTCTAATCACGTCGTTACTAATCCGTTGACGCAATCCAAAACCGGCAACGACTCTGAGGCATCGATGTTCAAAAACCTGAAGATACCTTACATCATCTGTCCGCAGATGCCACGTCTCGCACCCATCCAACAACACAACCCTCACTGTAGCCTGGTACACACGACCTTTAAGGCCCTGTGGTATGCCTTTTTGACGCCACAAGTGACGTAAATCCATCCACTGACCTCATCAGACACACTTCTGTCAGAGCTAATACAACTACCTAGGTATATAAAATTTTCCACAATCTCCAGTGATTCTCCTTGAATTGTAAGGGATATGTTCGGAGACTGCACGTTCTGAAGCATGGCTTTGCACTTTGAAGGTGCAACGCGCATGCCAAAAGATGGTATGACGGTGGTCAGTCTATTCAACAGGACTTGTGCTTCGCCTTGGTCTTCAAAGAAGATGGGGGCGTCACCTGTGTGCTTCAGATCGACAAGGTTCTCATCAGCGACAATTTGAAAAAAAAGCGGTTTTGAAGACCTCCCAGCGTCCGTCTCATTAGTTTATCAACGACGAATTTGAACAAGAATGGAGAGAGTGGACATCCTTGTCGGACACCACTTTTTGTAGCGAAGCTTTTGGGGAGCTCACCATACACTCACCCGCCCAGAAGTATGTGAATATAGGGATCGGATTATGTTTACAAACTTCTGGGGCAAACCCTATTGAGGAAGTGTAGTTAGCGGCACTGACCGATCGACAGAATCGAACGCACCCTTGAAGTCAAGGAATACCAAGATTATGGGTCGTTTGTATATGTGGCGTTGCTCTAACACCTGACGGAGTGTGAAGATGTGGTCAGCGCAACTCCTACCTGGTCGAAATCCCGCTTGATTCTCACGAGCCAAGGTTTCGCGTGCCACCGTAAGACGACGAAGAATCAGTGACGCCAGAAGTCTTCTGACAACAGGAGTCAAACTAACACCTCTGTGGTTACTACATTCACTGCGAGTACCCTTTTTGAGAATGGGCACTACTATCGATTCACCCCAGTTGTCTGGGACAGTCTCTTTCTCCCAGATAGACCCAAGTAGGTTAGACAGGCACAGGCCGAGAAACCCACCGCCATCCTTGAAAAGAGCAGGTGGAAGGTCATCAGGACCAGCAGCACGATGACGCTTGACTAGATATGTAAGCTCGGACACTTCTGAGGTTGAGGGCAGCCCCATATTCACACCTTTCTGTTGAAGGCCAGGATTCCGGACTGTAAGTAAGCAACTGGCCAACTGAATTGTTGTTCGAAGTACTGTGCCCACCGGTCAAGATGGTCTGCTTTGCTGGATATCAGGGAGCCATCTTGGTTCCTGATAATTTCGCTGACAATAGGCTTCTGAGGATCAGTCGAACGAATCAAGTGGAACAGTTTGCGGACGTTTCCAGCACTTTTGCACCTTCCATTTCTTCGGCCTTTCGGATCCACCAAGCTTCTCGGTGGTTTGCATGGCACTAAGTTTTACCTGGAGTCAGATGATGCATCGGGTGGAGTTGTGGTTGTGGCCAGGGGTAATCTGTCATCGGGTCTCCAGCGAACATACGGTACTGTCAGAGATCCAATGTTTGGATGAGGTTGGCTGGGTTGTATCGCAAACCGAAGTTCCGGCTTTGGATGTTTACCCAGTGGCCGTTTATACTCGACATCGGACCGTCCGGCAGGATGTCGGCGAGCCGGTTCTGATAGATCCGTTTGATGTCTGGGTCCATAAGCTCCTCAATGGCTAAGCATGTGCGTTTTGCGTACACTCGAAAAGCGCAATGAAAAGCAGCAGCGGACAAGTGCATGGTCGGAGTCTACACCGGTATTCTAGAAGCAGCGTCAGACAGTGATCGACCCTCGCCACCGGTAACTGACGCCGATGTTGTCAACTTGGATTCGGGACTCAGTCATTGGTGGGCAGCACGTTGCCAAGCGATTTCCGCTGTTCCGGAGGTTGGTACTGCAAAGGAACGGTTTGTGATCGGCACACATCTGAGGCAGGCAACCTCCGTAGTCTGTGAGTCTCGTGTCCAATTCAAGACGACCACCCAGCTGGGTCTCATCAGCGCCTAGTCTACCTACCTGGGCGTTCGTGTCACTAGCAATCATAACGATATCTGATATTTTAGTCCGTTGTGAAAGAGCACCTAGAGCGTCATAGAAACTGTCTTCGGCAGATTCAGAGCTACAGTCAATTGGGGCGTAAGTAGACACAATAAACAGGGTGCGATGGACCTCACTTTCTCGAGATTCTCTCACAGACGTTGCCAAACGAAGTGCGAAGAGGCGACTATCAACGGGTATCTAATCAAGTAGAGACACTTCCGCTCGGTCATTCAATACAATGTCCACCCCACTATATCCAGTTGCAGCGGCCTTTGCACCACCAGAGCTGCGCAGCCGGAACCGGGAGATAGCGAGGGAGCGGTCGGATAAATTATAGTACTTGCCTCCTGTATGCTTTTTTCTGACAAACACCATACATCAGTGCAGAGGGAATCCAGCGCACGAGCAAGCACCACCTGTTGTCCTGTGTGCTTCAATGTCCGAACATTAAAGGCAGCTGAGTAGATCGACTTTCGGGGTTTGAAAACAGACTTCGAAGTGTTTAGGGCTGTCACTGAAGTCGGACACACGGAAGCTGCAGCTGAGTGTGATGCACGGAGAGCAAAACGGTCAGTCCTAGTGCTAGGACCAGGGGATAGAGTATTCGAATTTGGGTGGGGTAGGGTAGAATAGGGAAACTGCGAAAGTGTAGGAGAGGCGTCAACTGCGGCATGTTTTCGCTTACCCTCCCTGTTGTATGCAGCAAGTAAGGTCACCCGGCTGGCGACACCACGCGACGGCCGATGTGGCATGAGGCTATTGTTAGCTGTAGGTATCATGGTTGTAAGTGAAATGGGATATTGTCAGGGCACCTGGACCTAGACAGGAGAACAATTATGGTCCTCAACCAAGCCTTTGGCTCAAAAGCCTGACGGCAATGCAACGGTGTTCGGAGGGAAGTGCAAATGCATTCAAAGTTTTATAGAACAAGTTGCCACACATGTTCTAACTCCCAACATGGAGGGCCCGAAGACTGTGTTGGTCAGACGTCTAACCATTGACCAAGCTGGTATGAGAGACTCTGTGAGTGTCGCACGGACACTACCCAGTATAGCTCAATGGGTAACGGAGGCACACAAACCGTCACACCACGGTAAAGTCCAGCCTCTTCGTGATGGCTAACACAAGCTACTGCACTTAAATACCTGGATTCAACTATCATACGCAACAAACAAGCAAAAGAAGTCCAACGTCTGATCGATAGCCTAACATGCTTTCACGCAGCTAAGCAAGGCAATGCGGAAAAGAGCTGAATATATCCTGCATACAAAACTTCGGGTCTTCAACACGGCAGTATCTATACCGAAAGTCGCGAACAAAAATCTCGGACCCTAGATCAAGCCGAGGATGGACACCTCTTCTCGGTAACTGAAAACATGGCTCACTACCAACAAGGATTGCATGCAGCAGCCAGGTTTTCACGGAAGCTCTGTCGCTGGACAAGCAGTGGATCAAAACTGGTGCAGACCTGGCAACCGACCACTGTTCGCAGGCAGCTCGTGTCTGATATATTTCAGAAACCACCTCAACCTTACTTAGAGGACAGTCGATTTTTCCAGGGTCACTTTTATGTGTTCTTCGGAGTCACACAAGCGGTGAACAACCCGCTTAATAACTAACAGACTCGCAAATCCAGAAGGCAAATGAATTTATCGGAACCACTTTCTGAACTGCCGTTCAAACACAGTAAGCCAGTACTCACTGGAACGGGAACCCCAAATACTTCTATAATGTTTGTGGTACTGTCTGCTAGACGGAACGCCAAGTTTCACCTAAGCACGGGATATCAGATAGGAGAGTAGCATCCCAAAGACAATTCAACCCGGTGGGATATCAGACGGGAAGTGAGAATGGGTGTCAACCGTTAAGCCTAGCAGATGCACAAGGCAGGGAAACGGAAGAGAGGCATGTCGAGAATGCCCGACGATAAGTCTAGTTTATGGGTGCGACTATTAGGGATTAGACAGGTTTGATCATCTCGAACAGAAAACGACCTCTCGGCCATTGGTCCAAACACTTTGAACAATAATTTTCGCAAACACCTTCAACTGTTGATTCGAATTCCTAAACCGCATTGGAACCCGGAACCAACTTTGAGCATTTGTGTTTGCATGTCTTCTCCTAGGGCCCAAGAATAATCTAGCCCGGGTGGCATCACCCGCACGTTGCTCATGGACGGGAGTAAAGTCCTCAGACTACTCGCCCCTAGCTGGGAGGTGAATCGATATCGCCTCATTTAAAAGATGGACCCACAGGAAATCCGGCAATCACAAGTAAATCAGCAGAGCTCCCGATCCTTAGCGATTCATAAGGCGTGAAACATTCATTCGAAAACAGTAAGTGGCAGGTTGATCTGGTTTAGGCCGTATTAACCATGGCTTCACACTAGGTGCTAAAACAACGCCATACACAAGTAATTAACAGTATTCGTACACTATGATTTTCTGCTGACCGGTTTGCTTTTCTCGATACGCTTGTATCGCAGGAAATGTCCAAAGAGTTTAGGAATATAAGAAACTCTAAGTATCCACAGACTTGGTAGTGTTTAAGAATACACGGACACATCTCTCAAAAGCCTTTCTACAAAAAGCGGTGTCCGAAAAGGTTGTCCAGTTCCTCCATTTCCGTTCAAGCTTGTGACCGACGACGTAAGAGGAACGCCGGAAGGGCTTCAAAACAGTTGTGACGAAAGCATTATTCACTTTGAATATGCCAACCATATTGTCTTCGTAGTTCGATGGGATGAGTGGGACATTTTGGATCAACTAGTAAAGTAATCCGGACGTGCGCGATGCACTTCGCTACATCTGCATCATCATCATTGATGGAAATACACCAGCAACAAATACTGCTTCTGAACCGCCACACAACCATAACAAAAGAAAGTCTCAGTAAAGGTTGGTAAAACGGAATCGCGAAGAGCTCCGGTGACAAAGTCTGAAGACGTCGAAGGTTCTCGAATCGGAGAAGCCCAGTCTCACAGTCATAAAGTAAGGCCGCTCTCACAGTTACCTTGCATGACACGGCCCTTTAGCTTCAGCAAAGCTCGACCCTGTCGCCAAAAATGACGCAAGTTGGTGAACGCTGTTAGCGCCTTCGTTTTCAGTGCATTGACCTCACCCGTTATTGTACAATCACGGCTTATGCAACTGCCAAGATAGGTAAAATGATCAACAAACTCAAGATGTTTCCTCTGATGTTTCAGGGGAGCAAAAAAGGATGACGAATCCTGAAGTAAAACTTCGCACTTTGAGGGCGTAAAACGCATATTGAAATACGAGACACCTCAGAAATCCCTTTCAGAGTATTTTGCGTGAACGAACAATCGCCAAACCAATCCAACCCCGATATCCCCTCTCAAAATGCGACTTCAACACATAGAGCGTGTAGTTCATGATGATTTCAATGACAATGTTGATTAGAAAAGAGAGAAAACAACCCTGAAGGTTTCCAATAGTTGGGAGGAAGCTTTCTACCAGTTCGTTATGCACCCTAACCCAACCCTAGGTATGGAAATACGGGGCACCCCACCTCTGACCAAGAATATTTAGAAGGCGCAATCTGCCCACAGGTCGGAGCTCCTTTTAAGTGGAGGAAAACTGCGATTGTTGATCAGCTGTATACGTGCCCCTGCTCAAGTACTTGAGGTAATGTAAAGATAACAGCCCGAAATCCTGCTTGCTGTTCTCAGACTTTCATCTCACGTGCCGAAGATAGTCACAATATAAGGGAAGCCAGTACCCATGTTACGACATGTGTGCAACTTATCTTCTCCCTAGTGAGAACGGCCGGTTCGGCTTCCATTTTGAACATGGGTAAGACCACCCACTGGTCCCAATTCTCTGGAACACGTTCCTCTCAGGTAAGTACGAACTAAGGCGGGACACAAATATTTCTTTGAATAACTTTAATGGGAGCCCATGTGGCTCATAAGTCTGACGGTAGTTAAGGGCAAGCGGGTGTATTAGTACTTCAGAAGCCGAGGGTCCAAACTCACAGAAGACTCCAAACGAGGGAGTTGAACGAAAGACACAGGTACATAGTCAACTGAAATGTTGTTGAAAAGACTCCATTCAGCTATCCAGACTCGACTTCTCAATATTATAATTGATTGACTCACTTAGGGAAAGCCTTATAATTTCCATCTTGCGGATTATCCGGAACAGCTTCCGTGTATTCCCCACCACACTGGCATCTTGCATGTTTTGAGCTCCTAGGCTCCATCAAACGCGGGTTACGTCGAAGGTGCCATCTTAGTAGGCGACCTAGCCAGTGTACTCCGAGCCTGGAGTGATAGACTGTCTCGCATCAAGGACTGATAATGCCCGTTCTAAAGCCTCGCAGTTTCCGTATGTGTGCTCGGAAAAACCACAGGCAGAGTTCACGGCGTGACGTATAGTTGTGGTTATCTCGCTCCATTTACGGTCAACGTCCTCCAAGGAGGCCGCTTGTAGTGCGTTACCTAGTAAGCTATAGCATATTTCTCTAAGTTGTAGCCCACAAAGCCTTTTTACCACTAAGTGGGAAGCTCCATTCTGGATTCTACCCGGAAGATATAACGATCGTCTGCATCGAACGAGGGCGTAGTCTGAATTAACCTGTAATAATAATAATAAATAATCTTTCAGAAGTAACATCCATTCAGTGCCTAGCTGCCATAACACCCAAAGGAAGCACGAGGGTTGGGATACTACCAAGACGCGCAAACCTAAACAGGAGTCAACCTGCGTTCCAAAATGATTGGCGGTCGGAAACTGAACCGAGTCATTGGCAACTGATGGTCATGTGTTCAATACGACTGCAGAGCTGCTCAACAGTGATGAGACACCATGTAGCACAACGGCGTCCACTGTTGCTAGGAGACAATTGGAAACAGTAAAAAGTTACAGGACTTTGAAGCATGAACAGGACACTCGCTCGCAACACTAGCTCACCGCGCGACCGACCGCGGTGGACCAAACATGTGGACTTTTCGACGCCCTAGAAAGAGCGTGAGTACACACACTCTGGTGAGTGGAAAAGGCGAGAGCAGTCCATAATATAACCATGCCATCCAGGCATTACCCGTATGTTTCATTTTGTGCGTTGCAAGAAACTCCCCCATACTCCGTCGACGATGTCAAGCGCGTTGTTTCTTCCTGCTACGCGCGTGCCGAACCGAAGCCAAGATTCTGGAAATCCTCTGGTAGACTCATTAAAGCAACACAACTTTTGGAAAACCTGAGTTTGGACTTTAAAGGTCCCCTGTCATCTAGCACACGCAACCGCTACATACTTACGATAATTGGCGAGTTCTCCAGATTCCCATTTGCATTTGCGTGTGCGGATATAACCTCAGCAACTGTGATTGACTGTCTCACAAATTTTGTTTGTTCGGAATGCCGTCCTATATCCATTCCGACAGAGGCTCATCGTTCATGTCGTCTGAGATCAATAGCTTTCTTCTGGAGAAAGGCGTTGCTATGAGTTATACATCGGCTTATAATCCACAGTGCAACGGTCAGGTTGAGCGCCTCAAAGGTACCCTCTGGAGAACAATACGCTTGGTGTTGAAATCCCACAATTTGCTGCCTTCCCATTGGGAATCGTTACTTCTTGATACTCTACACAACCTCCGATCACTGTTATGTACGGCCACTAACTGTACTCCACATGAACGTTTGTTTCAATACGCACGTCGCTCAACATTTGGAATCTCGTTACCAACTTGGTTGACCACCCCTGGTCCAGTTCTGCTGCAGCGAGGTCATAGGTTATCCAGGTATCAACTGCTAGTAGAAGTCGACCTCCTAACTGCAACCCACACTATGTACACATTGCTCATCGAGACAGAAGGGTCGAAACCGTATCCCTTCGCCGTCTAGCCCCAGCGGCTCAGAATGTAACTGACGACGTTCTCAATCTACCTGAATCCAATAGGGACACCGAACACCCGGATATGACTGAAACAACCGGACGTCAGCCCGATAGTTCTCAAGTATCTGAACCCTCTTCGGCACCGTCTTCCGAAGACCAACCGAGTTGTCCTGAAATCCTAGAACGACAGCGACGCGTTCGTCCTTACAATTTAGGAGCAGAAAAGCCTGACTCACTACATCATCCCCTATCTATCTCAGTACATATGTAGCCATTCAAACAATGCCGGGGTGAATGTCATGATTTCTGTCTGCTTATTATTATAACTACCCTATATACTCGTATTGAATCTTTACATGTACATTTCAGCTCATCCAAGCTTGTTCTTAGATAAGCAAAACGTTTATCCTCAATAACTCGAACTCTATTCTAACTCGTTCTCGGGCACATTCTAAACGTCTTAGTTATGTTCACACGGTATCATACAAAAAGGCGGACCAGAATGCTGGTCTTACCGGATCATTAGACAGTTAAGGTTGACCTAAGTAGAGTCCCGAGCTTCAACACTACAGTTAAAGGTTGTAAGGTTCATTTGGCGTATCTCCTTAAGCACGCTCTACCCAAGCTACACTTTATAATAAGTGGATCTTCCATGATCGTGAGTGAATAGCCTCATGGAGAAAACTGCTTCCTTCGCAGAATGACAAACCGATTGATGACAGCATTCCTCATATTGGATGCATACACCTGATACGAACATTTAAATTCTCGCTGATTTTATTAGGTCTCCTGAATAAACAATACCCGCAAGTGATAAGGTGTTCATTCGTTGTGACGGTCCAACCTGGACAATGCAGACACCCAAGAGATTATCGATATTCAGGTGCAGTAAGAACCCCCGGCTACACGCTTATCAGATGTGGCTATGTCTTTTCACACGGAAGCCTCAATCCTTTGCTTTAAAAATCAGTCGTTATCCAGTCGACTCTGATTGCGACGACATTTTTCCAGACTCAGTAATCTCCGGACCTACAAGCACATTCGCATCACATGATCCATACCGCAGTGGCTATCGCTATGATTCATCAGTGGACTACGTGACTCGTAACGGCTGTAATTTGTTGACCTTACTTAACATACCGGCAATATCATTACCGCGAACAGGGGCATTCGAATACGATGGTCATTGAGTACCTACCTAACCGATTTTTTCAACTCAGCACAACGTGAGTATGTGGAATATAGTGCGGGAGAAGTACTGTGAAAGGCTGACCGGACCCGTCGCTGACGTCGGTGTGTACGCTAAACGTCCGTCCATGTATTGCATTCATTGGGTATTACGGCGATGTAGCGGTGCATGGGTTTCGTAGAGGAGCGCGCGATACGTCAACACCATCATTCTCGTAGACCACAGTATCAGTGCTGCTTCACAGCCAAGTTTAGTTAATTACTTTCGAAGCCTTAAACTGAAAAAAAAAACATAGACGTGGAGTGGATCTGGTGCTAACCTTCAACTCCAAATGTCCCATCAAACAACCTGGATATGAATTGACAGCAGGAAAATCACTGATACTCGTTGGACGTAATTTCTCGCAACATCTTTACCCAAGCGCACATGATTCAGCGAGGACTCCATCGCCGAAGTTGGACGGCACCAGTAACGCCGTAATCTCCTTTACATCCCTCTGCCAATGCACACCTTATCCACCTCACATTCTTCGTCATCCTGAGGGAAGTATACAAACCAACGCTTGTCTGGGTAAACGATTATTGGGCATATTTAACACATGGTAGATGGATCACAGTTGACGGTGCTGGATGCCTTGCGCAAGGAGGAATTAGCTACACAACCAAACATCCGTCTTTTAATTGCCCCGTTATGAATTCATCCACACAGAGATGCTACTGAGATATTAGTGGCCGAAAGCCCGAACATGGCTCAGACCAACCACTCTTTGAGGTAAAGCCTATCAGCCATACAACAATGTCCGTACTGTAGTCTGGAACAAGCCACCTTTGAGAGCATCGCGAGTGAGGTGACTTGGCAAACACAATTCGGGCCTTCGAGGTATGTGCCACAACTTCATCATACACAATTTCATTGCAGCCAATACAGTAGCGATGGATGCAAAACCCTCCACAGCCTTCAATGCTTCTCTTAGAACCCTAAGAGGCATTTCCACGCTGCATATCATGAAGAATGGATTTGCGTCTTGTGAGTACAAGCTCTGTGCCAGATGGCAGTCAGTTCATTTGTCATTGCTTACGCATTGTGTTGGTCCCCAAATATTCGGACGATATCGTCTGCACACTCCTGATCGGCAACACTCACCAGCAAGGAATTGAGCACCGGAGGTTTTAAGACCCTCCAGCGTTCGCCTCATTATTACACCAATGCGGAAGTTGAAAAAATGGAGGGTGGACATCCTGGCACCTATTATCGTATGGAAGCTTTCAAAGAGTTCTCCGAACACACTGATAAACCCGGAAGTTGTGAATAGTAGAGCCGGATTTTATTTAAGAAACTCCGTAGCATCCCTCGTTGAGCAAGCGCGAGCGATCGGCAGGAGCGTTTGCGGATACGGCACAACCCTGACACCTGGTGGAGTGTTAAGATGTGGTCGATACAGTCTGTCTGGTTGAAACCCTGTTTGGTACTATTGGCTTAAGGTATAGCGAAGAATCAGCAACGTCACGAGGTGAGTCAGACTGACACCTCCGTGGTCACCAAATTCACTGCCAGTAGCCTTTCTGAAGATGAGTACCAGTATCGACTTATCCTAGTTCCCAAAAATCGTTCAGCTGTAGCACTCTATCGGTGCCTAACTGCCATGACGCCCGAAGGAAGCACGAGGGCTGGGATACTGCCAGGTTGCCCAAGCCTAGATAGGGGAAGTCGAGATGCGGAGGTCGGTTCGACCCACGGAACTTCCGGCCAGTAAATCCACGCTCTAACAACTGAGCCATCCCAGGTGTCTAGAAAGGTCTCCTTCCCCCAGATAAGCAAATTGCCTAGGCAGGCACTGACTGAGAAATTCGCCACCGTCCCTGAACAGCGCACGTTGAGGGTCGTTGGGACCAGGAGCAAGGTGACAATTGGGTAAGCATATAAACGCGGATATTTCTTAGGCTGAAAAGAGTCCCATAGATACAATCCACAGTTTAGTCACAGGCCGACAATCCGGATAGATGATTAAGTAAGTTGTTGTTCGGGGGATTGTGTACAAAGGCTGAAACATTCTTTGCTGGATATCAGAGTCACTATGGTCTTTGACTGTTCCACTGACGGGCTTCCGAGGATGTTCCTAACACTTTTCAATTCTCCCACCTTTCCATCCTTCTGGATTTATTGAGCATTCTGGTCTCCACCGACAATCAGTGTCACCTGGCGTCGGATGATGCGTTGTATTAGATTGTGTTTACCACCGAAGGGAAGCCCTCACTGGGTCTCCAGCAAAGTCACGGTCCTACCAGAAATCTAATGCTTGGTTAACCGGGTTGTACCTCAGGTGGAAGTTCCGACTACCTCGTTCGTGGGCGTTCACACCCGACATAAGGTCAGTAGATAGGCGTTGGAGTCGGTTCTGGTATATTTATCTGAATTCTGGGTCCATTAGATTTTCAAGGCCAAAGTGAAAAGAGCAATAAAAAGCAGTAACGGGTAAGTTAACGATGGAAGTGTAGGCACGTATTCCAGGAGAGGCACACCACGGTCGATCTTCACTATCGATGCCTGATGGGTTCGACGCTGCTTCGTTGGCGGGCACCATATGGTCGAACGATTTTTGCTGTACTGGAAATGAACAGCTAACGATTGGCACAACTACAGCAGGCACTCCGTGCGCTCCGTGTCTAATCCAAAACAATCAACACATTGGGGCTCAGCAGCGCTAATCCTACCTGTCTGTGTGTTCATCTCACCAGTGACCATAATGATATCTGTGCCTTTAGCCCGTTGTAAAAAACACCTAGCACGCCACAGAAATGGTCTTTGGCAGATTCAGAGCTACAGAAAAACAATGAATTGGGAGCGATGGATCTCCCACTCTAGAGACTTTTACTTTTTTATTTCTTACCAAAGAAATCGCGGCTATCAACTGGTGTCCAGTCAAGTAGAGACACTTCCGTTTGTTTCAATACATTGCTCACATTACTCGGCTGCATCAGCCTTCGCGTCACCAACCAGAAGAGACCAACGGGACGGTCAGTTCGATTACAGTACTTGGGTCATGTATTCTTGTTCCTAACAAACAGCGTACATCTATGTGGATGGAATCCAGCGTACAAGCAACACCAGCCGATCAACTTGCTTGCATCAGACCGTGAACATTAAAAGCGGCTAAGTAGACAGCTTTTTGGGGATGTGTAAATTGATTTCGAGGGGGTTGGAGCCGTTACTGAAGGCGGAAGCGCAGAAGTTGCTGTTAAGGTTCATGTAAATCGAGGAAAGTCGTTGATCCTCGTTTGGGGCCTGCAGAGAGCGTGCTCGAAATGGGGTGGAGTATGAGTGAAGAGAAAATGTGAAGACGTAAGAGGGAAGGCATCAGCATGTTTTCACCATGTGGATGCAGCAATTAAGACGGTGCGGTTGGTGGGAACATGCGACGGCCGGTGTGGCGCGACAATATATTTAATTATGAAACACACGACTGTATGCTGGTGCGGACACCATCAGGATGTCCGCACCAGACAAGAATGGAATTAGGGGGGGAGCGGCGACCAAAGTGTTTGGCCCAAGAGCCTGACCGCAAGGCAGTAGATGGGTGTCGGAATACTACCATAATGTTGCCAGCTTTTGAGGAACAATTCCACATACATACTCTAACTCCCAGCCTGGAGGACCGGGAGACTCTACGGCAGAGCTCAAGATAGCTCAGTGGTTAAGGCGTCAGCTTACGGACCGTAAGGTCCGTGGTTCGAACCCAACCTCAACATCTCGACTGCTCCTATCTGGGCTTGGGAAGCCTGGCAGTGTTCCGGCCCTCACGCCTCCTTCTGTTGGCGTGGCAGCTGAGAAATGAAAGGGAGCTACAACTGAACGATTTTTCTCATAGAACTGTGGACGTGAAGTTAAACCACGCAATATGGTAAACTAGATCACGGAGATACACAAATCGTCAGGTCACGAGAAGACCCAATGTGTTTATGGGGGGCACATGTCATAAAACTGGGAATAAGACTGTCACCGTGGTCACGAGTACTATAAACTGACTACCATCAACCGCCCTCAGTGAATTGATGATATCTGACATTCTGAGATAAGACAGAGATGTAGAATGCCTTCAATATATTCCGTCACTCGGCTGACTGTCACTCCTAGCGGAAGGTGCCATCCACTCGCTATTTTTGTGAGATGGTTTAGTTCCTCTGCGACTTCCATGCAGCTGGTCCCGTTGTTGCGAATCGCCAATATTCAACACTGATGTGATATCGCCGAAGATGATGACGTGAACAAGGGCTCACAGAAGGCAGTCCGTAATTCGGAACACATGCACGAAATTTAGAAGTTCAAATTTTCGGAAGATAAAATTGGCAATAACTGGGAAAGTAAACGGTTTTTGGGGATACTGGTATCCCCAACAATAACTAGGCTGGAGCTTCCACTCAGTATCTTCTTCCGGTCATCATCGTCGTCATTATCAGCTGTGATAGCCGCGTACTCGTCGCACAGTGGTTGTAGCTGCCAAAATTTCGCCCACCGATGATTTGGGGAGGTGAAGTAGGTATGAATATATATAAATAAATAGTTCAGCCGTAGCATCCTTCCGGTGCCTAGCTGCCAGGCCACCCGAAGGAAGCACGAAGGCTGGGATACTGCCAGGTTGCCCAAGCCTAGACAGGGGAAGTCGAGAGGCAGAGGTCGGGTTCGAGCCACGGACCTTCCGGTCAGTAAATCCTTGCTCTAACCACTGAGCCATCTCGTCGGAGTAGGTAGCTGCACATTTGAGGAGGGAGCTGATAAATTGGTGCGTAAATAAAGGTCTGTCAGTGGGCTTTTAAGTGGGGGATCGGGAAGGGAGCTATGCATTGAAGGCAATAGCTTGGATACACGAGTGCCATTGAGGGCGCGACTGGGCCATGTCTGACAGTCTCTAACCATTGATATGTCTCGTCTCGAGGTCTCCATTCAAGGAAACGGCAATGACCAGCGCGGTTGTTTGCTGGTAGTGGCTTCCATACTTTGCTGGAAAGTCGCTGTTTGACCTCCTCTGGCTGTTTTCCACCCTTCGCGTGGTTGTGCGGAAAGAAACCTCCGAGGAAGCCCGCCGACTGGCATACGAAGCACGTGTCCAAGGCAGCGCAACCTATGCAGTGTGATCAGTTCATCTGTCGTGGGTGAGTTATTTCTTTCGAATACCATTCGACGTACTTCAGCAATGCTGATCCGGTGTTCCCACCAGACTCGGGCAATGCTCCGAATACATCCTCATCATCATCATCATCACCGACAGCATGACATCAGTGTTCAACACCGATGCTTCACTGCCGTGCAACCATGATTTATTTGAAAGCCTTAGTGTGAAGGAAAGAATAAAGGTGGACGGGGAAGGGACTTAGTGCTAGCTTACTACAATCATTCCGAGGTGCTTACGGTTCCAGACACCCATTCAGGCAATCTGGATAGAAACTGACAACAAGATCGCCACTGACATCGGTTGGCAGTCATATCTTGCAGCGTCTCTAACCAGGCGCAGTGAGGATCACGCGGTCCCCAACCTGGAAGGCTAGTAGCACTGACAGCACCCAAGCGTTTCGTAATCTTCTTCATACCCCTCTGCCAGGTCAAGGGTTGGCCACCTCTCTGCTTCCGCCACTCTGAATTGGGCATGGAAAACAGCACTCTCTTCGGCAAACGATGATTAGGCACACGCAACACAGGCCACAACCAACGCAGCTTCTGGTGCTGGATACACTCTTCAATGGAAGTACCCGTTGCGCAACCAAAAACTCGCTTTCTAACTGCCTCGTTACGGATTCGCCGATACCAACCCACACGAGCTATGATTCTGAGACAACGATTGTCAAACACATGAAGACGTCTCAGTTCCGCTGCTCGAACAGGCCAGGTCTCACAGCCATACAACAAAACAGCCCGCACTGTAGCTTGATACACACGTCCCTTGAGTTTCGGGGATACACCACTTTGACGCCATAGGTGCCTCAAATTAGCGAACGCGACCCGTGCCTTGCAGATTCGTGCAATGACCTCGTCTGCCACACTACAATCAGAACTAATACAACTTCCAAGACACGTAAAACGCTCCACAACTTCCAGTGCCTCTCCCGGGATTGTAAGTGGCGTGTTCAGTGACTGCATGTCCAGCAGCATGACCTTACACTTTGTGAGTGCAAAGTGCATACCAAAGGACGGGGTGACTTTGGTCAGTTCATCCAAAAAGGCCTGCGCCCTCTCCACCTCTTTGAGGATGAGAACGATGTCGTTTGCATATTCCAGATCGACAAGGTTTTCGTCACAGGCTATTTGAACACCGGGGTTTTGGAGACCTTCCAGCGTTCGTCTCATTATCTCATCGATCACGAAGTTAAATGGGAAAGGAGAGTGGGCATCCCTGACGGACACCGCTTTGTGTACGATCGATGTACATCGATGACTGAGTCTTTTGACGTCCTCAGCGCACAGCGGCCAGGTTTCTGACCCATGTAGTAATATGGAGCGCACCGCAGCATCGTAAATTCGACCCTTGACGAATAAGCTGATGTCACGCCTACGCCACAGGTGATGCAGGGGCGAGATGGTTGTGGTTAGAGCGAGAATTTACTGACCGGAAGGTCCGTGGTTCGAACCTGATCTCTGCCTCTCGACTTCCCCTGTCTAGGCATGGGCAACCTGGCAGTATCCCAGCCCTCATGCTGCCTTCTGGTGGCAGGGCACTTAGGCACCGAAAGGGTGCTACAGTTGAGCGATGCAGGTTCACAAAAGCTGCTCTGGCCTTCCCAATCCGGACGGAAATATCATCTTCTGCGACACCACCGTAACTGATACAGCTGCCCAGGTAGACAAACTTGTGTATCTCAAGCGGCTCATCCGCAAGCATGAGGCTAGGGTTCGAGCCCACTCAGTTTTGCAGTAGCACTTCACACTTTGCAGGTGTGAAGCGCATGCCAAACCGTGAGGCAGAATTATTTAGATTATTTCATACTGCTGGCATCAACACAGCGTCAGATCCAATAAGAGCTATGTCGTCTGCGTACTCGGTATCTGTGAGCGGACGCCCAGGGCATTAGAGGCTGGCAGTGAGCCTTCCATAAACGTATCAATGACAAATTTGAAGAGGGAAGGTGAAAGAGGACAGCCTTGTCTGACACCCATTGATGTGGTGAACTCAGGTGAGAGCTTCCCGTAGACCTTCACAAGGCCGCGGGAGTTGACGTAGAGCGCGTTAAGGAGGGTCAGACAGACACTGCCATAGTGTCTGACGGTCCACAGAGTCAAAGTCAAAGAGTCAAGTCAAGGAACACAACCATTGCTGGTGGCTGGAAGCGGTGTCGCTGTTGCAGAATCTGTCGGAGGGTGAGGATGTGATCGATGCATCCTCTTGCAGGACGGAACCCAGCTTGGTTTTCGCGGATCTGTCTCCCTCTGTGTTCAGTTAGGATAAGACCAGAGAGGACCTTTGATGCCACAACTACCAGATTGACACCACAGTGGTTTTCACACAAGGTCCGCATACTCTTTTTGAGGATAGGAATAACTGTCGGCACACCCCATTCTGCAGGCACTTTCTGTTCACTCAATATCGCACCAATAACCTTTCTTAGATGGGTAACAAGGGATTATCCGCCTTCTTTGAAGGCTGGATACAGACCATCCGGTCCTAGTGCCTTTTCAGGTGTCGATACCGATATTTCATGACTTACCTCTACTTCTGATGGGCGATTGAGGTTTACATTCCATTCGCCTGCATGCACTTTCTCCACACGCTGGGTTGCAGTAGGCCAGCTAAACTGTTCATCGAAGTGTTCGGCCCATCGTTCCAGTCGACGTTTTCGCGAGTGAATTAATGAGCCACATTTTTCACCTATCGTTTCACTGACCGCGGCTTTCCAAGGGCCAGTCGATCGTATCAGTTGGTATAGGGCACGGCTGTTTCCGGTAGCAAAAGCCTTCTCTATCTCCCGAAGTTTCGATGTCCACCAGTGCTCTCGGTCTTTCCTTAGGCTCTTCACTATTTGGCATTTGAGGGATTTGCGCGCGCCGTTGTACTCGTTGCCTGCTGGTATGGATTTCCTGGCATCAATCATGGATAAGGATCTCGACGACATCCAGTGGTCTTGTGGTCGAACGGGAGAAGTCGGGCAAACAGCACTGAACGTCACTAGCATAGCTCCTTTCATATTTTGCCACGCTTCATCCACGTGCTCACTTTCAGTACAGTATTGGTTCACTGTGAAGAGTTGTTGGGCTAGCTCAGATCGATACTGTTGAGCTATGGTATGCTTGTTGCTGACTTGCGATGGACTGAGGGAAAACGAACTGTCAGGCGTGCACGCACCATGGCGTGATCGGAATCAAGTTGTGTGCCCCAGAAGGAATGTCAGTCTCGCATTGTAGCTCGCCACCGGTGGCTGATGGCCACCTGATCCAACTGGGTCCACGGTTGAATTGTAGTTGGTGACCGCCAGGTTACGCGACATGAAAGTTTATACAGAGTTCGTGCTGGCCAGAAACTGCTGATGATCAGCACACAATTGGAGGAGTCGCATTCCGCTGTCTGTGCAATGAGCATCGACTCCGAATCGACGGCCCAAATGGGACTCCAAGGAGCTCAAACGACCGACTTGAGCAATCATATCGCCCACAAGTATCACAATGCCAATGCTTCTTGCTTGACGGATAACTCTCGATAGGAAGTATCCTTCTCAGCGTCAGAACTTGTTGTATATTTGTTCTGTTTTTCAAACGTCTCATCGTTCATTGTTAAATCACTTTTTTTCGTTTCAGCTCTCAGTGTCAAAGTTTTGGATGAATAAAGCCTAGCTTCCGGGTCCTCAGTCTTTTCCACTTTTATTCTGATTATCGTTGCACTCCATCCCTCGTCGAACACAACAATTTATTCATCCAAAAAAATTTTCTTCGAACAATGGATCGATTCCTACGTCCTGGACGATTCGACACCGATCCCAATACTCAAGACGCGGCAGATACCTGGGGGCATTGGTTTTGTACTTTCACGAACTTCCTAGAATCAATTGGTTCTCAGTCACCTGATAAACTGAAAACCTTATTCAATTACGTTGCTCCTAGTGTTTACCGATTCATCAAAGACTGCAAAGACTATGAATCAGCTATCGCAACCCTGCGAGAAATTTATGTACAGCCGAAAGATGAAATTTTTGACCGGCATCTTTTGAACACTTGTAAGCAGGACGGAGCTCAGAACCTTGATTAGTTTGTACAAAAGCTTCGCAGTTTGCTGCCAGATTGCCGCTTTACGGCTATCAGTGCAGAACAACATAGCGATGAAGCGTTACGAGACGCAGTTATTAGTGGACTTTATTCGAATACTATACGCCAGAGACTGCTGGAACATAAGTCGCTGGATTTTAAAACTGCCTACGACCATGCGAAATCTCTCGAACTAGCGCAAAAACAGTCGCTGCCGTTTTTGCCGAACAATGAACTCCCCTGCGCTACCGTATCGAACGACCCGCCAAAGTCCCCACGTTCTCAAGCATCACTGCATGAACAGACGACTGCTGCTAGTATGGGGTCTTCATGTTTCTTCTGCGGCTATGCTCGTCACCCGCGTTATAAATGCCCCGCTAAAGATGCGACCTACAAAAACTGTGGAAAGAAATGGCATTTTCAAAAGGTATGCAGATCCACTACTCATCCGAGGAACATCTCATCTGTTTCAAGTGCACTATCTTGCGTCACTGCACCGGCCCCCGAGTGTCTCAAAGAAGCAGTCACCGATGTGAAAGCCAACGGCGTCCCGCTTCGAGCTCTTGTTGATACTGGTAGCTCAGAAAGTTTCATTTCCGAAAATGTAGTCCGTCGTAACAAGTGGTCTGTACTACCATCGTCATCTGAGATCACTTTAGCATCCATCCAGCACAAAAGTTTTACTCTTGGACATTGTTTTTTAACGTTGCAACACAGACAAAACAAGTACCCCTCTTTCAAGCTTTCAGTACTACGTGACCTCTGTGCGGATATTCTGCTAGGACATGATTTTCTTAAGCTTCACAAATCCCTGGAAATCTCATTCAACGGTGATAAACCTTCTTTCTCGCTCTGTGGTCTAATTGCTGCCAAAATCGAACCTCTCACTTTGTTTGAGCATCTTGATCCGAGGTGTAAGCCCATCGCCATAAAGTCCAGACGACATTCTGCAGACGACCAGGCCTTCATTGCTTCTGAAGTAAAGCGTTTACTTGACCAACAAATCATTGAACCCTCGAAGCCTCATGGAGAGCGCAAGTGCTCGTCACGACAAATGAACGACAGAAGAAACGAATGGTGGTTGACTATAGTCAAACTATAAATCGATTTACGCAACTGGACGCTTATCCGCTCCCCAGACTTGAAGATATGAGTAGTAAAATAGCTCAATATCGTATTTTCAGCACGCTTGATCTTGAAAGTGCGTATTATCAAATACCCATTAAGGAAAGTGACAGAATCTACAAGGCTTTTGAGGCTTGCAACAATCTTTATCAGTTCCGTCGAATACCTTTCGGAGTAACGAATGGAGTAGCGTGTTTTCAAAGGGTAATGGATGACATAATACGCACTGAAAAACTTAGCGGGACATATGCGTATGTGGATAATGCCACCATTTGTGGAAAGAATCAAGAAGAACACGATCGAAACCTCCGTTTTCTCGCTGTAGCACAAAAGTACGACCTTCAGTTAAATCACGATAAAAGCACAATTTCCACCACTAAACTCAGACTCCTTGGCTATGAAATTACTGAAGGTATCATCAAACCAGATCCTGAACGCTTCAAGGTCTTGCAAGAACTGCCCGTTCCGAAGGACATGAAATCCCAACAACAAGTAGTTGGCTTGTTCGCGTACTATTCTCGTCGGATAAGCCGTTTCTCTGATAAAATCTACCCAATCACTCACAATACAACCTTTCCTGTCCCCGAATCTTTTATGAAAGCATTTGAAAGTCTCAAAAAAGAGTTGGTGGATGCAGCCGTGGTCACTATCGATCCCAGAATACCTTTGGTACTCGAAACTGATGCATCTGATGTTGCGATTTCCGCTACACTCAATCAAGACGGCAGACCGGTCGCATTCTTCTCACGTACACTGTCTGTCAGCGAAAAACATCATTCTGCTATTGAAAAAGAAGCGTGCGCAATTGTCGAAGCAGTGCGCAAATGGAGGCATTACCTACTCGGGACCTATTTCAAGATTGTAACTGATCAGCGGTCCGTTGCGTTCATGTATTCAATCCAACAGAAAGGAAAAATAAAAATGACAAAATCCAACGATGGCGGATGGAGTTGTCGCCTTTTTCTTTTGACGTAACCAGGCATAGAAAACAAAGCTGCTGACACGCTCTCTCGGAGTGTCTGTGCGAACACTTCATCTCAGCTGGACCTAAAACACCTACACGCAACTCTGTGCCATCCTGGAGTAACACGCATGATGCATTTCGTTCGTGCCAAGAACCTCCCATTCTCCCTAGGGGACATCCGACTTGTCATTAAGCAGTGTCATGTGTGTGCGAAATTAAAACCACGTTTCTTCAAGCCATCTGGTGGTGCACTCATTAAAGCCACACAAACGCTTGAACGTTTAAGCATTGACTTCAATAAACCACTGTCTTCGACGACTCGAAACAAATATCTACTGATGGTCGTACACGAGTATTCCCGCTTTCCGTTCGCCTATGCTTGTCCAGATATAAGTTCGTCTACGGTGATATCATGCCTTGTGCCGCTCTTCGCTACATTTGGCCTGCCCAGTTTCGTGCTTTCGGATCGCGGCTCATCATTCGTTTCGGATAGGATCAAGCGATTTCTTCATGAAAAGGGCGTTGCAACCAGTCGGACCACCCCATAAAACCCAAGAGGGAACGGTCAGGTAGAGCGACTAAATGGAACTTTGTGGAAAGCTATTACGCCTTCATTACGATCAAAAGGTCTTCAAATCAGTCATTGGGAAACCGTTTTACAAGACGCCCTCCATTCGATTCGTTCTTTGTTGTGCACCGCCACCAATGCCACTCCACATGAGCGAATGTTTTAGCACATTCGAAAATCCGCAGTCAGTACATCGTTGCCGCAGTGGTTGCTTTCGCCAGGACCAGCTCTGATGCGGCGAAATACACGATCTTCGAAGTATGACCCCGTAGTCGAAGAGGTTGAGCTCCTGGAGTGTAACCCCGAGTAAGCATGTCAGACACCCTAACGGCTTACAATAAACGGTCTCCCTACGTCACCTGGCACAGATTTTGGGTGTTCCAGCATCCGAACAGCAGCAACCGCAGCCCAATACTGATTCATTTATTAAGCCGGAAC
Organism: Opisthorchis felineus; assembly: GCA_004794785.1. Taxonomy (NCBI): domain Eukaryota; kingdom Metazoa; phylum Platyhelminthes; class Trematoda; order Opisthorchiida; family Opisthorchiidae; genus Opisthorchis; species Opisthorchis felineus. Next base: position 24,329 of record SJOL01002247.1, on the reverse strand, counting down.
TATTTGACTCTGCTTCGGAAGCTGAAATGTCGAATTCTTCTGAACACCCGTTGGTTGTACAACAGCGGAGACGACCGTACGTCTTGCGCAACAGAGAGGCCTGACATTATTCAACTATAAAGCGAACTCCTGTGAACATTTATCTCTGCGGGGGGTGAATGTTGTATATTTGTTCTGTCTTTCAAACGTCTCATCATTCATTGTTAAATCACTTTTTTTCGTTTCAGCTCTCAGTGTCAAAGTTTTGGATGAATAAAGCCTAGCTTCCGGGTCCTCAGTCTTTTTCACTCTTATTCTGATTATCGTTGCACTCCACCTCTTATCGAACACAACAGAACTGCAGTCCGTTGGGGCATAAGCCGACACTACAAACAGGCACCGCTTTTTATGCCGAGAGGCGTTGAGCTTGATTGGGCTGGAAAACTGGACGGCGCAAAGACGACTTTTCACTGGGATCCAATCCAGCAAAGCGCGTTCAGCTCCGGGGCTGAGTGCAACTCCCACTCCATATATTCCGCGAGTCCGCTTCTGCATCAACGGACACATGGAGGAATAAATGTGAGAGATGAGTTCGTGCTTGGCGTTTTGAGATGCATAACCACGCTTGGGTCTTGTATGAGTGTTTCGGAGAAACAATATACATCAATTTTAAGGGAGTATAAGGTTTCAGCGAGCATTGCTTGTTTGCCAACTTGACATGGAGTATGGACGTTAAAAGCTTCCACGTAGAAAGGATCTCGTGGATTAAGTGTTATTTTGTTTATTGTTAATAGGCAGCGGGGTGCATAAAGCCCATCGGTCAGATAACTGACAGCCAAATGACCCAGAGACGTTTGCTTGTGTGATGGAAAGGGGAAGGGACATCGGTGAACACAGAACTGTGCGGGCAAGTGATACATCCCGGTTGCCCAGGCCCAGGAAGGGGGTTTGGTTGAGGAACCTTACCTTGAGCCTTTGACTCAAAAGTCTGATCCAAAAGGCAGTGGGAGGATGTATGGTTTTGCTCGAAGACCCTGCTCCTAGCCTCTAACTCAAAAGTCTGAACCGAAAGGCAGCGGTCGTTAGGGTTTTCTTGAGGGACGCTTCCCATAGCCAACGTCCCAATGGTCTGACCCACTTGGCTGCAGGGGGCGACCTGGCTAGAGGATGCAGGGAGTAAAATATTACTGTCTCACTCCTAATGCGGCTGTGAGCAGCAGGCGCCTTTTGAGCAGCACCGGACTCTAGGGTTTTAAAAGAATTTCAAATGCGCCGGCGGTCACGGTCAACCATTCGGCGATCGGAGTTTGCTGTTTTTAGGGCCGACCTTTTCTAATCCATCCTTCCTCGGAGAAAGGCAGCATCGCTGGACACCCAGAGGAGAGTACGGCTTTACCCCCAGACCGCCTCACAGCATGATTACTCGTGGTACGGGGTCTCGCTGCTCTTGGTCAATGTTCAACACCGTCACTTCGGTGCCTTACAACCATAATTTATTTGAAAGTCGTAATGTAAAGAGAAAAAATGGGCAAGGGACTTAGCGCTAGCCTATTGCAAACATTCCGAGGTGCCTACACCTCCAGACAAGCAATCTGGATAGACAGTGACAAGATGAACGCCATTGACATCGATTAGGAGCAATATCTTGCAGCGTCTCCAACCATGCACAGGGAAGATAAGGCGGATCTTATCCTAGAAGGCGAGTCACGCCAACAACACCCAGAATTTTCGTAATCTCTTCTATATCCCTCCAACATCTCAAATGTTGACCACCCCTGCTTGTGTCACTCTGAATTGGGCACGGAAAACAGCACCCTCATGGACAAACGATTGTTCGGCATGCGCATTACAAGGTCTCATCTACTCAGCTTCTGGGGCTGGACACATCCTTTGATGGAAGTCCCCCCTTGCACAACCAATACTCGCTTTCTTATTGTTTAGTTCATTAGCGAAAGGCTAATTTGTGGAGTCATGTTATCCTCGTTCCCTAAACCGACATCGTGTTCCCGGGAGATGTGCATGACGACCCAGACTCCACAAAGCCACTACAAATCGTTCAACCACCTGACTAAGAATATTAGAAAACGTTACCTTACATTCGGCTGCTCTTAAAATATCGTTCAGCTGTACCACCCTTTCGGTGCCTAGCTGCCATGCCACCCGAAGGAAGCACGAGGGCTGGGATAGTGCCAGGCTGTCCAAGCCCAGACAGGGGAAGTCGAGAGGCAGGGGTCAGGTTCCGGTTTGTAAGCTGGCGCCTTAACCACTGAGCCATCTCGCCCCCATGGACAGTCAGCAGCCTTGGCTTAAATGAAACCGGAAAACCGGTATCAGATCCAAATCCCCAGATTATTAACGTTTTGCTAAGTTTACCATCATCGGCTGTGGTTTGCGTTTGCTGTGCTCTGAGTGGCGACTCAAGGGTCAAGTCTGCCAATTAGCTCACCGTCAGCGACAATTAGTCGAATTGTAAACAGCAACGAAAATTGTAGACGTCACCATGACATGCTTTTCCACACGCGTAACTGACTGGAATAACCTTCACGTGTTAGATTTTCCTGCTATGTAGTGTGAAGCACTTTTACGTGGAAGACTGGCACAACTCAGAGATTTGTAATGATTGCGGTCAGTAAATGCAGTACAGCGATTAAACACCTTTGTTGTACTTTGGTTGTCAATCCGAAATGCGGATAGAAACCTTTTCTTCAGCTCCCTATACGTGCCTGTCTGCCCGTTTGACCATGTCCACAAAGCCTAATCAGCAGTCTACAGTTGGATCCACTAAGAGGATTATTAAAAAGATGAATAGTTAAGCAATGATCGGAAGTGTCCGTGTCACTAAAATGAAGCTAGGACTCACTCTGCGAATAGTTCCTGGTCTTCTGTAATATTCCTAGGGTTAAGGAAACTCGTGGGTGTCACTGGTGTCGAGTTATTGCCCAGATGGCATAGCAATCTGTCAAGCTCCACATTGTCGACTGATTTAACAGACCACTGTGAACCGTTACTATCCTCTGGGACCGAATCCATAGTACGCAAGCTCTTGAACTCGCCAACTCCAAGTGTGGTAGGCCGGCACGGAGATTGCATAGTGTTAGCATCGGTGTTGGTGTACTGAGTGATCACGCGCAGAGGGCGAATAGAGGCTGTCTCGTTGGCATTCAAAAATAAAGTCTCACATTCGTTATCTGGCATTAGGTCCGGATGATCATCAAGAGGTTTGCAAGTGCATGGCGAACTAGGCCGAAGTGAGTGACAAGGTACCTGAACGGTGCAGCCCGGGAGAGTCAGTCACGAACCAAAAGGAATCGGCCAATGGAAACCGAACGTTTATGAAGGTCAGTTAGTCAGTGAGGGTCAACGATTCACAGACTAATACACAAGATCGAAGCTTTCGCCCAAACTTCCCGTGTCTGGTTTGTTCTTGTCGTTCAGCCGCTTCTGTTCACCTGAAAATCACAAGCGAAAAAATGGTGTAGCCCTGCTCTTTAACTTATCAGAGCGGGGCAGTAATCTTGCAAGGGCTTGCGCGAGGGCCCAACTAAATAGGCGTCTAAAAATGCTTTGAACTGGGTACTAAATGCAGCGTGAACAACCTTCCGAGGAAGGTTATTCCACACACCAACTACCCTAAATGAGAAAAACTGTTGCCTAATAAAGGTGTGCGCTCTGAGCTTGAAAATCTCATCATGTCCCCGCCATTAGTTAGGCCAGCGGTGATAAACCTTTTGGCCAAACCTTGTCCAAACAGGTCGTAAGTATCAGGTCTTCTCGGAGGTGACGATACTCTGGGGTAACTGGGCCAGGCACAGCGAGACGCTTTTAATAATCAAAGAATTTAAGGCCGGCAACCATTTTCGTCCATGAGAGTTACACGGGGGAAGGTTCGCCGAATCATCCGTAGAACGGCGAAGGCTTTTGAGTCGACCGAAAATCCTATCGGACGACTAATTTTACAAGTTGAATTCATATTTTTCAACGGCGAAGCACCTATACGCCCACTTTAGATACCAAGCTAAAGCTTGTTTTTGTTGTTTTCTGACTTACCCTGTCTTTTACTTCCTCTTGTCGTAACGCTCACCCTGGCAGGGATTTGTGCGTGCAGTTCGTACGACGCCCTGGGTACCACTTCCCCATTTTCGGCGGTGAGACACGTATTTTTACCACTGGCATACTTTAAGTTCTTCAGCGACCACTAGTAGCTCACCGTGGACGTGTTGGTGGTTGCAATTGCAGTTGTTGTACCGGGGTATGATTAAAGTGGCGCAATTAGTTGGTCGCAAACCTTGTCACACATCTACTGGGCCCGAGTGCTGCTATTTAATCTCCGGGTTGCTCTTCGACACCGGTCTTCAGCACCGCCTTCTACGGACGCCAGTTTTCTCGCCTGATCTTTTTCACAGTCATGTTCGTCATGGTGAAGATTGCTGAATAGCTGATCAAAACAACCAAACGCATTCTTCAGAAAGTTTCACCTACAACATAAAACGTTGATGTTCTGCAAATCTTTACGCCGCCCCTCCGTGTTAGTGACCACGGATCGTGGGCCCGGCGATTGGCCACCGTGTTCCCATGACACAGCACTACGAAAGTGCTTACGAAATGATTCAACGCCTTATCAACTGTGCCGCCACACGTTGTGGGCAGGTTGAGTGTACACCTGTTTCTCTGAAGGACATCGCCCACTACAATTCTTCACTAGGAGCGGTAATTCAAAGTTTTGGATCTTCCAGGCAGGAAAAAATCTGATCAGCAGACAAAGCAGATGAACTGTGAGATCGCATACCATTTCAGTACGCATCAGGCTCCTGTCGAACAACGTTGCCATACTATGCGACAGTCCATGAGTTATGGCCGAACATTTGCCGACTTTACGGTGCTCCCCGGCACTGCACAAGAACAGACGTTTGAAGGCTGTAACCAGATTCACCACCCCGAAAGTTTGCATAGCTAAGAAAATCAAAACGTTTCTTTGCGGATGTTGGAGCCCCCTCAGCAAGTGGAGGGCCCTGCATACCAAAACTCACGCCCTCGAAACAAGCAACAACAAAGATCTTCCTCCCGCTGTCTTCTTTCATCCCAATTAGGGAATTTTCGAACTACCTGCTGGGTTCATCAGATATTTTGAGCTACGTCCCACATATGTCCTGCTAAGTGAATAGTCGTCATGGAAACTGACAGGTTAGTGGTGGCCAACACGAATGGCAACACTCTCGTCAGCTACGTGCCAACCACCCATGGGAAGAGTTTGGTCTAACCTCTGCAAGCCTTGCCCCATATTCGACCAGGTAGGTGATCCGATCCACCTTTGGGTTATTATGACCACAAATTCAACGATTATCTCTGCGGTGTTCCTTTGGTCCTACACATTAGCACCAAGTAAACCTCCCGGTAAAGTGATGTAACAACTAGCTCCCCTCCGACAGCGACACCAGCGAGTCCATCGATTTTCACCTTACACTATAATTATGATATTCCAATAGCTACTTGTCCCCACTGCGAATGGCTCCGCATCATAGCCCACATTCTGTGACCCATTAACTCAACACTCCAACCTCCCCCCGACTCACCAGCATTTTTCAAATTTGAATCAAATCGGCCCATTTATCACTAAATGCCAACCGTGCGCATTAGCCTTAAAGGCAGTGAGTGGATACCCACAGAAAATTGACGGATTGCCAATTCGCTCGATGCGCCTAGGCGACAGGTCGGTCCAGCACGAGTTCCCGACCAGTCCAGACATAGAACGGAAAATTTTGGGAGCGGCTCTTCTCAACAGCGCAGAATCCGTAGTGGACCTAAGGCAAGGCAAATTGATGACAAGGTATGACTCAGTCAAGCTTGAAGTTTACCCAAGCACTGACGTGAGCGAACTGCATGTCCGAAAGCCCCCGCCTCCTAATGTGCCATCAGTACAGTCTGTGGTCGAGGAGTTCTCAGAACTGTTCACGGGAGACGAAGATCCGTTCGGCTTCTGCTCGTGGATTGAACACGAAATTTCCTTCCCGTCCGCTACCACTCCGCCTGCGGGAGGAGGTCCATAAACAGGCAAAAGAGATGTTGGAAAATGGCATATTCTAGGAAGCTCACAGTGTGTACAACTCCCCAATTGTGCTTGTGAAGAGGACGAACTCGAAATACTGATTTTGCGTTGATTCCCGGTGATTGAATGAACTGACCATAAATCGGGCTCTAGCTGTCCCCTAGGTTGCGGAGAGTTTCGATTCGCTCCAGCAATCCCGATTTTGCACGGTGTGTGACTTTCGTTTCGGATACTAGCAACAAGATATTAAGTCAGGGAACCGATAAAAACGGCTTTCAAGGTGGGAGACACCCAATGTATCATTCATTAATTTGACATTTGAAATTCCCCACGTTTCTACTGTCCCTATTTGTAACCCCGCTCCTTTTTTGTGTTTAGTGCGTGCGTGTGGACTGGCACTTGTTTGTCCTTACCATGTCACTCATTTAATCCTGAGGTCATCCAACCATTTTTGTGGCCAACCTTATACACGTGTGGCTGTCTCACATGGGAGGCTGTTTGCTCCTTTGGTTCGTACATTTATATTCCAAGTGGACTGTTTGTTGTGGACGAGTATCTACTGTCGATGTTTGTATGTTTTATGAATTGCTGCCTTACGTTAATAGTACCGTATAGCAGCCCAGCTCCAACTTTTTTTTGTGTGTTCGGAGGTTCTAGCATTACGCGTCACTCGGAGACACCGTTTGGCTGTTACAGTACTCGACATCTTGCGCCGTATGGTTTGAAATAAACATTCTTAACTTTGGAACCATTGTAAACGAAACGAGAGCCCTGGACTTTGCGGAACCTATTGACTCAGCGGATGAACCAATTGCAATGTAGCTTGCTTCGCGCTCCCGTTCTTGTAAGTCAGTTTCTGCACCTAGTTTTAAAAACTTGTAGCCTTGAAAGCTCTCAGGACCGCTCAGCGCCAGAAAAATATCCTAACGTGTCAGGGGCCTTGTTTTGAGAGCGGAGAATTCGGGAGTTGCTTGCAGAAGTTGGGCATTAGACGGCTGAAGACGGCACCTTATCACCCGCAAACAAACGGCCTAAAGAAACGCAATAACCGGAAGACTAAAAGTGGCTGGGAGGTGAACTTACCAATGGTGTTGTTAGCACATCGTGCGCCGATACAGCCAACCACTGGCAAGTCCCCACTCATTCAGTAGGTGTTTCTACAAATTCAGGACGGTGGTGCTCGGAAGGAGCAAACGATACTCGGCTTTGGAAAGGGCTAAATACACTCGAAGAGCTGCCGAGTAGGCCAGATGCTGGGGTCAACCTAGCGGAGGAAATCGGTAGAATGCTGGCCATCTTTCGGCGTATACTACTGATGAGGCATGCGAGTAGTCTGTGGTCGTGTAGACGCTCCTTCCCATGTCTAATGAAAGGTAAAGTTTATTACGGAATCTGTGGAACTGTTGCACAGTGATCGTTCACAGTTGTGTAATAGTCGACGAGTATCCATGAAAGTTCAAGAAGACGCGTGAGGATATTCAGTTTCCAAAAACTATGTGCATATGAAACGTTTGCTTTTTTGTCTAATAGCCTGTAACTGCTTAATAATTGTTTGCTAATCAAAGAATTTACAGTTAAGGGTTTTCTTCCCTTCACCAGTACTGCTACCGGGCAGCAGTGGCGGCGAACGTAGTTTCAAGGGTTAATAAAACTCATCTGGCATCCACCCTTGAAGTGCCACGCTGCCATCGCTCTTGTAATACATCCTATTTTTTCCAGGCCAACGGCGTGGCTGGGTGTTTCTGTCGCTGGCTTGGAACATTGATCAGGACCGCTTATGATAGCTCATGGGCCAATACTATCCCTACAGTACTCCTGATTATACGCTCTGCAACCAAAGTCGGCCCACAGGTCTCCGGTGCCCAGATATGCCATGGTCGGCGATTGCGCCCCCCAGGGGACTGCTTCTCATCTGCCCCAACACTTGTATACATGACGACTCGTTTTTCAAGCATTCTTCGCTTCCGCCTTACGGCCTGCTATCAATCAAGCAGCAATTTGTTTTTCGTAAACCCTCTAAATAAAGGCAACACTTTTTTTCCTCAGCTTATGGGACACCTAGGAATTATGTATGATCGGTGTGGGCAAAACTTAACGGAATTCAAGCTTACTGAATGATAAAAACTCCAAGTTATGGAATATAAACACCATAACCACGAGGCCAGATGGGTAAGAGCACTCCAGTGATAAAATCAGCCGATTTGAATGGAAACAGAAAACGGTCACTGATACCGAGCGGTCTAGACAGCTTTGTATATAAGATCATGAAAGGCGTAAATGCGGGTGGCGAAGTGTAAAAATTTACGGGACGTACAAATAGGATCAGTATCTCAGGAGTACGATAAGCATAACAGCGCCATGCCATCGTTGCACTGACAGGCATAGATTTCTGAACATCTGCATATAGAACGTGACCGTTGAGGTGGTTGGACGAAAGATGTGCAGTTCTGTGGACACGGCATTTTGGGTTGAATGAGGGGGTTGGCTCAGAAAGAACTAAGCCAATGCAGGCCCACGGATTTTTTAATCCATTTGGAGATCCCTGAACACCATAGGCGGGAAGCATAGCCATCAAATTTGGCAGTTGGAGAAGCCAATTTTGAAGCCGGAATGTTGCACCCATATTTTTCCATTTATCGACGGTGATTAAAAGCACTATTGTTGATACCAAAGAGTTCAATGATCCTAAAACTCAAAAATGAGGCTATTATGGTAGATCACGGTGGCTGGCGTGAGACTGTCTGCAGCAATAATTAATTTAGCCGAGTTTGAAGCAACCAACACACCGATGTTTTGGCCCGCGTCCGCCTCTACAGCCCCGTCAACTGCACCGACTTCGATGCAGTTTAAACCGGCTGTTGCTGTGCCCCCAAAAACCTGTTCTTTACGGGTGCTTCCAGTGATTTTAACCCCGGAATCTCACCCGTACCGGGCCGGGAATTTACCACCCTCATAGGTTTACAAAAGGATACCCACCAAAATTGTTCGAAGTTTTACCATTGTCTCTCCGTTATACGAGGTTTTCAAGTGTTACGCAAACATCCGTGTTTTCCTTCTTATTTGTCTAAATCAGTTGAATACGTATACCTATCAGAACGTTGGTGATTAACCACAAATCAGTGCACACATGTTAACCATAAGTTATTAGGATGCATCGGTCCGCCGAAAAGGTTGGTGCGTTGCAGGTCTCATCAACCTATTAGGCTGTAGGGTGCGGCACTAATTTAGCGTCCACAGCTTTTTCCCCACTATTGGGTCTATGTGTATGTGTCCAATATATATATTTTAGCAGTCTGTGTGAAGAGCTGAAGTATTTGAGACCTTTTATTCCTAAAACGTTAAGACAAGTTCGTTAGCATGACACCAACTACCACTGTCTTTCGGTTGGTCCTTTGAACAGAATGCCTTAATTTAGAACCCCAGCAGTATTACTGTCTAGGTCTGGGACACACGACAGTGTCCCAACCACCCACAGCTGGACGATTATTCGATCGCCAACGCTAAATATTTCACATTTAGACTGCCATGTTTCCAAAGCAGGGATGCAATTTCCGAGTACAGCAACTGAACTGAATGCTGCTCCTCTAAATGCTACCAAATACGGAAATTGGATGGATCTATAGGCGATGCAAAAGATATATCGGTGTTTAAAATTCACAAGCAGCAAATTTCCGGCCTGGTCGACTATCCGTAGATGGTCAGAACTGAGCTTCCCTGTCACCTACCTCCATAAGAACTGGCATCGGCGGACATGCTAATCTTCTCCACAGTTCACACTTATGCAAACGGAGTGGGTTTTTATCAATTATTAAGCAATCCTTTATCCACCAAGATAACCTCACTTATGGTCGAAAAGGCTGATAACTTTTTTGGACTGCAGTTTATCCCAGTTTTGCAGAGGTCCATCTGTATAGATCTTCCGGTGTGGTTGCCAAAACACAACAATAATTTTGGGCGCCTTTTGTAACCATGCGCTAACCGCCAACCGTCTCTCAGTATTACTGAATCCAGCGGCGGGGATTACCGTTGTGCTCCCTGACATTCTCCAGCTGCTGAACGACTACCTCGATAACTGTGTTTTCATAGCTCCTCAAACACAGAGTATGGCCCAACTGTTCTGCAAACCAGATTTATCTCACCTGCTTTCGGCACCTAAATAATTATACTGGTGGGTTTATTTTCCAGCTCGTAATGGGCACATCATTTGCAGAGATGCTGAGATTATTGGAGTTGTCCATATGTCCATTCCCATGTTAAAATGGTTCAAGACACTGCACAACGATAAGTCAACATAGTTGACATAGAATGTTTTCCGCACTGTTGTGTTGAAATTGCAACGGTGTAGGAGAGTAAAACCGCTAATCTGTATCACCATTACAATATGCACTACGATTCATCTTGTAATACTGTTCCAGTGAGGTGGACCGAAAAACGTTTTAGTACCGCAACTCTGATTCGTTGGTTGTACGTATCGCCTTGATTGTACGGTCTTATTTAGGGTTCATTTTGCAAACAAAATAAAAAGTTTGTTTCGATGAACTGCTTTCTGACTCCAATGCTTAACTATCACTTACGTATTGCAGAATGTTTGTTTTTGTTCTTTAGGCGAAAAAAATGATAATAACTCACGTGTCCCGAGCATGCCTCAATTAATACACTCACTACAAGTAAGGGAACCCACCCAACTGCGCACTGATGATGTCTCCTCGTTTGGTGACGAAACGTTTGCAAGCCAATTGCCAAGCTCGGCGAACAGATCAACAGCCACCTGATCAACAACCAATAAACCAAATATTGCTATAAACTCGGACAGGAAAAGTTGATAGAAGTTGATAGAAAAATGGAGGCACATTCTTACGGAAAAAACAGTGCTCTTGTTAAAAGACCATTGCTATCAAGATGCATGAGTAAGCAAATATCATGGAACCCAAACGCCACCGGTGCTAAGAGTTAAGCGCGGTGGTGGTTGTGGCAGCTTGCTCTCAGGTACTTCGCCCACCATTGCGAGATCAAAGTTTACCAGCAAAAGCGACACTTTTCCAAGATCCGGCCGCTTAGGTTCTTTGGAAAGACTTCCATTTACAAACAACTGGAGTGACAAGATACTAACAAATGTTAAGTGTATCATGGTGGTTCTCTGCTAGTAACGACGGCATCCCGCTATTCGTCCGCCGTTTATGTGTGAACATCTGTCTCGGTGAAAGAGTTAAGCAATTAATACAACGACAGATTTGAACTCGCTCGCTGAGCACAATGGAAAACAAATAAAAGCTACACCGACTGTAAGGTGAGACATTTCCGCTATCACTTGATTGTGGTTACCACACAATGCGCCGGAAAACCATGAAATGCAAAGCGAAATAACCAGATCGCAATTCACTCCCAATAGTCTGGTAACCTAATACATGCGCGGAAGGAGGCAGTAAGTTTCTGGCTCATTTTCTCATCGGTCGGTTTTGCAGGCACAAATGTACGAACACGTAACTCGCTTCCACCGGTTCTCCTTAGCCATACTGACGGCTGGCACTCGTTTTTTTACCCACCCATTAGTTACTCGTTACCTAAACGTTGTGTTTAAAATTATCGGAATGATAAATATGCTCTATAGGATAACCAACTGCATCTCGCAACAAGTATTTCATGCTGTTGCCAAGTCATATTCACAGCCTATCCAGGCTGCGCGCATTCAGTGAGCTTGTCAGTGGCAAATTCTTCGTGTTTTCGCTGCGTTGTTTCACTATCGGTGGAATAGTGTGTATACTATTGCAAACTATTTGCTCTTAACGACGTCACGCATGACAGGTCAAATGACGTCCACTCCGTCTATCACCAGGATAGCATACGACCTGTATGCATGGTTGTAGTGTTATATTTCCACAAATACGTCGCCAAACGCAGTTATTACTGCGTAAAGTAAACGTGTGAAACCTTAAAAATATTCTGGATAAGATAGAAAATTTATGTTTACCGCGAAAGGCATGATTAGATTGACTAGCATTGCCATCATAGAGTGCAGTACTGTAATTTAGCTTTAATGCAATGCCCCAAAAGCACTGAGGAAGCAGTCAGATTTGTGCGAATTGTTTTTTTGTCGGAGACGAATGCTTCCGTCAAAGAACCCTCCATAGCCGCTTGTTTTGTTTGTCATGATAAGAAAATAAGAGTAAATTTGTTTGCTACCTGTCGTTGGGTTACAGGGCATCAAAAAGTCCTTCAAAGCTAACGCAACTTTGGTAATTTTAAATCAGCCGTCTGACTGAGTATTGACTATTTGAAGTGAAGTCCACACTTTAAGCCATGACGTCGTTAAGAAAAATATGAACGAGGCTTATCTCCCTTGTATCTGAATCGGAGTTCTGAGTCAACTGAAGATGCGTTGCTGTCATATGCAAACAAGTGAGCTCATCATCATAAACCAGCTGATCAATGTTCATGAGTCCTCTCTGTGATATCCTTAAAATACAATGACGAACATTTTATTCTGCATTATAATGTAGATTTTTGGTTCCACTTGGCCTTTAATACTTGACGGCTCAGCGCATGAAAGGGATAGCAAGATGCGATAATAAGAAAGCGCAAATTTAGTCCACCATCAATGAAGAAGCAGCTTTTATTTTACCAGATGCATTTGGTTGCCGGTGATTCACCAGCCTTTTGGCTCGGAGTCACCTGCGTTTTCGCCCACTCCACTTGGCTTGCGGCACACTGATGAAGAGTTGTACGCTACTCCCGTTTTCCCAGGAATGGATTACCGTATAATCTGCAGAGGGCCAGATAGCGGTCATAAATTGACCAAAAGTCTGCCGATAATTTGTCTGGCGTATTCAGGGGGCATCAGCAGAATCATGCAGTATTCCCTGCAATGCAAAGCTTTCTGCCTAAAAAACAGCGCATCGCATCACGTAGAGCAGCCGTGGTATGCTTTAAGCCCGGTATCAACTCAAGCGCGGTGACTACCGGATGAGAGACCAAGGATGTCGTACGACGGGAACTTCTAACGATATTTTGCGCGTTAATCGGTCAACTCGTAAGGGACAATAATCCGCGCAATCCTGACCGTTGTATTCGCTATTTTGATGGCGCAACGCGGAAGCTCACATTTAGATTTCCGTACAACGCTTTTGTGACGCTGGCCGGCCACATTTCTCGGGCCCAGTGCACCACAGGACAGTGCAGCGCGCGACATCACACCCACTCAAAGATGAGTAATGGAAGTAAAGCACTTGAATGACCGGTTGTATTTTGTGTTCGGTTTGTGTAACCTACATGGCGGCTATTTGGACAATCCCAAAGGTGACTGTCGGATTGCGCAGACGTAAATTTTTTTTGGGACATGTAGGGAAAATTGCATCGTTGCGGCACTTGAGGTCTGCCAGACTCAAAAATTTTACAGAACACAAATTTGGTAATCACAACAAATAGCGCCTGTGGAGGCAGCCTCAACATAAAGCAAAGAAGACCGACAAGCAAGGCAAAGGCGACAACCTGCTACCTTATATGGCTGGGTTTTTTCATGAGCAAGGTGGTGGACACTCATGGATGGGAAGACGTCAGGAGCTAATAAAAAGACTGAGGTTCCGCCACGAGGATGAAACGGTAATTTTGGCTTTTTTGAGGATGTCTGTGGGTGATAGGCTGGAAACATTCATTCTTCTGAGATGTTCTCAAATGATTGTGAATTGTAACGGCAATGGCTTACCACCGTACCAACCGTAAAGAGGAGGCACCTTTGTTGGTGAAACGTTCGGACTCGCTCATCAAGTTTGTTCAACGAGGGTAGAATTTTGTTACAACCCCGTTAGGATTGAAGAAAACGAAGGCTACGCTGAGGTATACCGAATGTTGAGCATAGATAGTCTAAGCTAAGACCGAATAACGGTTAAGGAAATCCTACTTTATCACGGGGTCATTTACGTGAGGATATGCTTTTTTAGATTTCCAATCTCGGGACACTTACAACGAATAAATCCCAGCGATGGCCAGAGTGGACCTACCGCATTAGTTGAGGTAACCGAATTACACTTCTATTGTTTCCTTGCCTAATGAAGCAAGGGAATTTTGGTTTAAAAAGTTGGCGAAGTTAGCCTACTTTTGCTAAATGGAATGGGTACTGGTAGTGATGTAATTTATCTTCCCTCCAAACATCTTGGCCGATGATTTGGAAAAACCGTTGTCTCCAGAAGATCTGCACTATGCGGCTACTCTTCTGTCGTCTATGGATGTGACTAAATTTGGCCTAGTACCAGTTAAAAATTAGTTCTTCCGAATAAATAACGCCGATCCTCAGAAGCATGCCCCAAGTTTCCCCGAAAGCATAGTCTGAACGAAGGAAACTTTTACAGAAACTTTCAGAATCCGGCGGTATTTATTCGTAAATTTATCCGAACAGTCACAGTTTTGCTATAATTTGTTTATGTCTACTTAAGTTCTACTTCGGATGTGGAAATTATATATTTATTGGCTGCCATGTTTCAGCATGATGCCTCTGTGAACATTCTGAGAAATGTTTTGAAGAGGTTGATTCATCCACGTGTTTTCTCATGTGTCGGGGTTGAAAATATTTCAACAGACAACGGGAACAATAACTACATCGTCTTTGTAAGCGCAAATGAAAAATGAAGCAGCCACTTGAGATCAGTGTAGAAGAAAGTTTCTTATCGTGACAGGAGTTTTCCCACCAGATAATTCCAAGGAATTGGCCACAGCTAGCAAGTTTGGTGAAGTTTTTGTGATAGCACACTCTGTATTGTGTACAAGGAAAGGTTTTATGTTCACCATTACACTGACTCACTGCTAGTGCCGTAGGAGGAATAAGTGGGTTTTTGTACATAACAAGCAGACAGTGTGGCCAGTACTTTGGAGTTCTGGCACAAATTCACCGGATTCAAACAGCCCTGTGCGCGCACGTGGCACGCTGGACCGGGAAATACTATAGATATGGTGAGCTAGGGGCAGGCCATCAGATTAGGTATGGTGGTTGTGGTACTGTCATTGCGACGTTGTACCTAGGTTCTTGGGATGCTCCGTACAGGAGAATCTTCGGCGATTCATTTGGGTTTGTAAGAGTAGTTAAGATTGGCTAAGGAATCGTGACAAATTAAGTCCAACATTGATTGAGGATATTCTTAGGTCCGTCGAGAGCGCAGGGTGGTTTTTTGCTGCCATCCAAGCGATGCAATAAGACAGCCGTATAGATATTGGGGACTCAAAATTGGAAATTGTCAAAAAGGTCCATTAGAAGGCGTTATGGTATGAGTAAGACCGTGGCCAGAAATAGCAGACAGCTGAGAACTAACAATTGTAGTGGGGCGAAACTGCCCGATTTAGAGAAAACAGTCGACATTCCGGTGGAGATAGTAGGGAATGGCGGTATGCGGTCGGTGCCAACGGGTGCGACCGTAGGTGAATATGGAGGAGGTACACTAACTTAACGGTGCACCACTACTCTTATGGCTAGTTGTGCAATTGCGTATGAAGCCGGGTAGAATAGGCAAAGCGTGCTAGAACAAAAATGGGGTTGGAAAGCTATCACAGTTTTTGGAACGGTTGACTAACACTCATTCAGGAAGTAGGTGAGGGAGCTACATAGGTAGATAAGTTACCACTTAGGGGCTATACTGAAAAACAAAATACCGGCTCAGGGTATAGATGGCTTTCTGATATTGCATACCGCGCAGTTGGTGGTGCTAACCGATCGTGGAAGGCATCACACTGCATGCATTTATTTACTCTGCTATAATTGCCGCTATGGATATCCCGGGATATATGGTGCAACCAGATTAGGAAAGCGGCACGGGCTTTCGATAAAGACGCTCTCTTTTTAGCCTTACGTTTTCTCCACTGTAGACGTTGGACTGTGAGGCTCACCATGGGACAGGGGAGGTTGTTAGGAGATAGGTATACAGTTGAGAGGAGGGTTGTTGACCGCGCAGTCTTTTGCATCGCCTGGACATGGGGAAGAGGCGGACGTCCTACCGAAAAGATTTGGTGAATGGTAAGGGCTAAGTAGAGACCAAAAAGGCCGATCAGGTAGGACAACTCTGGAGGAGCAGGCAAAACGCACTGAGGAGGCGGATTATGTGGAGTCATTGTCTAGTAACGGTCTAAGGGCAAAGGCGAGATTGTTGGGATTGTGACGATATATGTTACTTGGATGCGGGTTGAAGAATATTTGTTCTTGTGGAAGTGAGTAGGAGAAATCCTTGCAGTTCCCAGTTAGATTGCCATCACAATCAGGGACAGTTAGGTCGCATCAGGGGTAGCCATCTTAGTAGCTCACTTATTCACATAGTGTAGACCTGAGTGTGGGATGCTGAACATCACTTAAGAGTCGGTTTACAAACGCAAGCACGGGAGCCGATAATCGGCGTCCAGGAACAGAACCCCTTTTTAGTGAGACTGCCACTGTGATTGAGTATGGGATGGCTACGAGTTATGATGTGGTTGATGGAACTGTTGTTTTCTCTAGGCTCAGGGGTAGCAGTATCAGGAAAAAGAGTTAAAGTGAAGTTAGGAACTAGTGCCTCAAAGATCAGATTTGAAACCAATCCCCAGCCCACTCACTAGATCGCTGCTACGGCTATGTAAATGTGCAAACTTTTGAAAAGCCATGAGGTCCCTGAGTTCTGGGGAAGAAGTCTATACCCTTTGATTTTACGGCTGCTTTGTATACACCCCTCTTTAGCTTCAACTTCGCTGCCTCCAATGTAAGCTACAACGCGTTTGGCTAATGTGATGAAGGGCGATGGTTGGCCTTATTTTTCAACAATTTCGTTGCGCCTTATGACGCGATCCAGTTTAGTGGCCTCATTCTTTCTAATGGGAAAAATTTCCCCGGGATTTTGGCAATTCACATGCCGATATCTGAAAACGCCGGATTACGTCCCGGCTAGTTGTGCATATCTTAGAACAGAGATCACTCACAGAGATGCATACTAGAATTAGTACTGCACAATACACTGGGTTGTATTCTGTTTTTATACTATGCGTGAGGAGTGACTCCCAAACACAGCGTTGAGCCGAAGGTCAGTGAACGACCTCATCTAATTCGTTACGACCGAGGAGTGTAACGCACACAAAAGTCATTCAATTAATCACCTGGGTGGAATTTACATTGGATATTCTGCAGATATTACCACCCCTTCTGAAGAACACCGCGGAGCGTCGAAATGTGGTGGAATTTGATTACGTGCTTTAACTCAACTGGTAAGCACGTGCGAAATGGAGTTGGTCGGTGACCTTGAAAGTTCGTTCACTTAAACGAAATTCCGTGAGCAGCGTATCACTGACCAGATTAGACTGATTCCCTGTAAATTTCGCAACTTCAAAATCGTCAGTTTTGAATAAATTGATTTCAACTTGCTTCTGATGATCAGGAAATGTGACAGATATGGTTCTTGTTGCTGCTACGTTGGCTGCATATGTTCGAAAATGAGAAGTATCGACACAATATTGGTCGTTATTTCGCAACTTCTTGTCATTTACTATTTCCTTATAGTGCTTGTGCGGGCTTCTGCCACGTAGTTATATCCGCGTTTTGGTTCTTACTGTTGTCTGGCCATGTCTTATTCCAAAGTCTTGACTACAACGATAAACGCGTAACGTATCACAATGTGTTTCTTTTTTACGTGTTTCAGACTGAAGCGACAAACGTCATATCCTCCTTCTACCTGTCACTGAAAATATATATAGGTATCGGTGACCTCGCTACCAGATGGAGAACAATAAGGCCGCTTCATAATTCTAGAACTGTCAAGATTCTACATCCTCTTGCAAATACCAAGGTTGGTGCCGACTTCATGCGTTGCCTGCAAGGAGAGGGGAATTTCTAGAAAAAATCAGCTGAGTTAATAAAACGGTTTCGTATAATAAAACATTTTGAAACCGTAAGGAGAATAATTTACCCTTGGAACAGCTGGTGGAAATTGCAACTACATTCTTGTAGTTTCGCACCAAACTTATAGTGATTACTTTTTCTTCCAAAAATCTTAGGCTTCGTCGGTGACCGGGCCTACGTTGGTCTTCATTTTTGTTGTTCCGACGTGTGATCCTGACAAGAAATATATATGCGAGTAGGAATTCAGAACCGATAACGCCTTAGCGTTATAAATCACATCTAGATGCATACGATTTTTGTGGCTGAAAGGAAAGAGTGGGTTTGAGATCCACCTTCTATTGTTCGAATAAGTAGGTACGAAATTATATGACCATAGATAAATGTTACATGAATTGTTACAAAAACTGCTTGCGAGCATCATATCTACGGCCAATAGCTGCTGGTAGACTAACCAGTTCATGGCGGAGTTTCTGAAGATGAAAACAACATCCACTGGAAAAACAAAGAAAATCGTAAAAGTTCAACACTCGCTGGTTTAGTTCTAAACACGGAATTTTTTCCTTTTAAGTATACAGGGAAGCTGGTTTTTCATCAGCTTTGGCGACTCCAGGCGGCTTAAATAATTTGCTTTGCCATAGATGTTTTGTTGCACAGGATGAGCGTTGCAATCCTGATGAACACACTTCGCGGGCGTGGTCACCATGCAATCGAAAGTGGTTATTTTTTGCCGGTGTAGTTTCTCCTTGGTATTTTCCGCCCAGAAAACTTACCCCTGCAATTGAACATGGTTCTAACCGCCCTGCTGCTAGTACTTTCTCATTGTGCCAATGTGCGTCTCAGGTATGTGTCCCAGGTACGCTTTCGTCTTGTTCTGTCCACTGATTCTCCTATTACCTCCCGGTAATTATCTGGTTTTACGCAATGCAAGCACCTTACCTGCTCTAATAACTCCAACGGCTGATTCGCCTCCCTCAGTGCCAGTGAGTTTATTTATTATTAAAATGTTCTCCATCTCCTGGGTAGAAGACACCCTCACTTCCCACTCGTTTTACTTTATGCTTGCCATCTCAATTTTGCTATCAGTTGCTCAGCGAGAAATTTGGCCGCTCAAGTGATCCGATTTTGCAGCAGTTAACACACCTAGGTCAAACCAGCCAAGTTGGATATTCAGCATGCTTTGATCATACTGATCACTCCAGACTCGGTAGCTCAGGAGTTCGTATTCGACCTGGTTAGAATGACTGTCGATGTTGAGCGAATTTCTCACCGTAATGCTGAATGAGTTGCTGGGTTACGCAAGCCGTCGCACCCTGATAAGATTTAATTAATTTCAATAACTCCTTATTTCTTAGTAGACCAGTGTATCATTTTTATACGTTATACGTTACATTATATCCTACATACTTTACTCAGCGAAAACTCCTCCCGTGCACACTCCTGTTTCTTAAAACTACTTATTTCCACCATCGGACTTAGAAAATTTAATTGCACATTATTTTTCGAGGCGCCTGCCGAAAGTTCACAAACTTCCTCTGACTAACTAGAAATCTATCAAGGTTTTCACTCCCCTTCTAGAGGGGTTTACCATTCAGAAACCGACAAACCAGGCATTAAAATTTTTCCCTCCTCCCCAAACTTTCAATGGGGTACTCACAGGGTTTTGTGCTTGGTACATCTGTTTTCGATAACGCACGTTAATCCACTTCTTTGCAATCTTCCTCTTAACACGCCGTTTCATTTGTGAGGTCGTGTACGACGGCTTGCTGCACTACCAAATTTTATTTCAGACAGTGGTTGAAGGCGTTTGAATTGGTCCGCTGACATACCTCTGGTGACCCCGCAAAACCTGTCAGTACGCCATCCTTGAGTTGCTTACCAGAACATTTATTATCCTAAATTTACGCAAGCCAACTAAAATGCAGAATTTTCTGGTATTATGTGGAGATTTGTGAAGTTTATTGGAGATTTATTCTTGTCAGTCAAGACAATCCATGCTAAAAAAAAATCAGAAATCGTTCTGCAGCTGTTTCATCCTTATCGGGAATCATCAGCAACGCGCACCTCATAGAAATCCAAACCTTCTTGATCCCGCGATATTCCGCCAAGTAGATTGAGCAATTCAGCCTTGAGGCACATGCGGTTGGTGAGCCCTGTGATTAAGTAGCACTTGGAAAGGATATTTTGCCCCTTCACCTTCACCTACGGGACCCACATTGCGTAGTCACGGGGGTTTTCTGGCTCCTCGTGATAAGACTTTTTATGTGGAATCTCCACCCTTTGGGTGCTTCTCCTCTTCATTTGAACCCCTTGTAGATTGTTGGTAGTGTAATGAGATTTGAAAATTTTAATGGAGTCCGTTCAGAAAATGAAGTCTATCTATGCTGAAAGGTCTTTTCAAGCTTTTGGCTTTTCAGCATGGATCGGCTATACTTTCAGGGCGGAATCTCCACTAATACACAGAAATTCCTTATGTAGAGGAATTTTTCACCGCAAACAAATTCGTGTTTCTCTATTTCTTGTGTGCCCTTAGCCGCGCAAGGAAGCCACCCGCCTTGTCGTGTCTTTTGGTTCTTTGTGTGGGCATCTTATAAGACTGGCTTCTTTGCTTGCATTCATTATTTGTCCTACCCACCCCAAATGCCGTGGCTCTCTCCGGTTTTCTTGACTCAAATAATTCAAACGTTTATTCGAGAACGTTAAGTGCCGGCCGACCAACTTCTAGTCTTCCACATGGCACTTATCCCTCCCCACAATTCATACCTTAGCTAAGCAAACAGCGTTCAAATTCAACAAGTTGAGCTAAGCCTCACACACAATGCCAAAATACGTGGCAACGCTCGCAAGTACCCCCATACCAGACTTATCCGTTGGCGTACCTTCGTTTAACCGCGATTCATCTCTATGCTCAATGTTCACAGATTTTCCTTATTCTAGAAATCCACTGCTTTAAGATAAGCACGATTTCCGTTAACACGGTACCAAACTGTCATTGTTTGGTTATTCGTGAATTATACTACGCTCATTGTCCTGCACGTCACTGCCCTAAAGCGTGCAAATTGTATTCCCATATTATCTAGATCTTCTGGCTCCCCAGGCGTGTACAATTCCACTGAACCCATTGGAACTACCAGCCCTCTATAACTCAGAAGCGGGTGTGAAAGAAGGCGGCGGATTTCCGATACATCCTTTGGAATAAAATTACCACAATACAGGGGCGCTGGTTCGTGACGTTTACTTGAAACGATAAAGGCGGCTTACATGAGCAACCACAGGCCTTAAGGTTATAAGGTAGAGAGATGTTTTGGGGGTGGAGAAAAACAGAGGCAGTCGTATCTGAAGCACCCATGTGGGAGACAACGCGTTAGAAGTGACGGGTTTGTGCGAGACAACTTATCTTGATAAAAGGGGTTTCGGTGAAAGTGATTTTCTTTTGCATCCCTTTTTTAGGCGTAAACAGCATCATCTACTTTCACCTCAATCTAGGGAATCAGAAGAGAATAAAATGTTTTGAGAAGTGCCGGAAGGGATTTAATAAAGTTGCTTTAATCGCAAAGTAAGACGGAAGCTTTTGTTTATGCTAATAACAGTTTCCGGAGAAATTAAGTCACATAAGAGAAGGAAACGCGCGGTATGGTAGAAATCCCATGGCGTTCTCACCGACCAAAAGTACGCATTTTGCGGAGTCCTGGCGGTGATGTTGGAACAAAACTGTAACATAATAGCCTTTTAAAAGGCAGTTCTGCCAAATCTGTGTACAACGGGGTTGGTATTGGAAAGGGAAAGACAGGCATCATTTTCTAATTTGGGATTTTCTTCCTCTGGATAACACTTCAGGATCATCGGTGACCGGAGGTTTGCTGAAGACTGAACAGACGGAGGCCTGTTACTCAAAGCGACAACCAGGTGCACGAAAATAAGACAACGCGGCTAGAGGATCCAAGATATCTGGGCCTTCTCAACGATCCTCAACTATTTTACAGGTCACTGGGTCATAAACTGTGCAAATGGAGGCCAAACCCATCTTCTGGTTGTCATCGGTGTCATCCAAAATACTGAACAGAAATTAAAAAGGAAAAACTGCTGAAATGAGGAGTGTCTCGCTGAACGAGTAGTGATCCTCGCCCGTTTAAACGCGGAACAGTGCACGTGTGGTGGTATACCAAATGAAGGGTCCTGGCAGTTCTCATCATTATTTAAGGAGCGTATAAGAGCCGGCCTCCCACAGGAAGGAGGTTTATTAGCGAAAATCAAGAAGAGCACAATGGGTTATGGAAGTTGAAGGGTAGACGCGAATTAAATGGGGTCCTAGGGTTGGTCACCTTAGTTTAAGGGACAAGGCAAGGTGCGGTGAGGTCGATTTTCCCCGTCCAAGAACGAACACAAGGCTGAGGAGTGCACTGCGAGGTGGTAAGGGTTAAGCATAAGGGAGTGGAAATAAAGATCATGAGGGATGAGGTGACAAATGCGGTACACTGAATCGAGGAGATCGGACGTTTTAAAGGCCGATAAAAGTAGCCGTGCACCGTGAATGGTTAAGAAAGAAGTGCAACTCTTGCACTGCGCTCGTAGATACCAAAACAGCAGAGTTGTGGAGGTTTTGGCCATTGTCGCAAGCTGTATGTTGTTCCTTCATCTGTGGGTTTGGGTGACAAGGGCGCATTTATGACGGTTTTCCAAATGGACTAAACGAAAACTGTTATGCCGGGTTAAAGTTTAAGGTTCCCAAAGTGTACCTTCTTACACACAAGCGTCCGGAGTAGGCATGTGTATTTCTGGTGATGGTAATTGTTCCGATTATCTGTGAACACGTAAGATTGGATGGTTTCTCGGACTATGTGGCTGATTCCGCGCTAACCGTGCTCAGGACAGCTGTTCACTTGCTCTAACATTCCAGGACGCAAGAGTAGCGTTTCATAACCGCTCCCAGGTCAGTTTAATCCGCACCCGTTGATATAATTGAAAATACGCATTAGTTCTTTCGACAGCGTGGTATGATTGCCTTGCCTTGTAGGTGGTGACATTATTAAACACTAGGTAAACTCAGGCCTAAAATTGAAGGGACTCGACGTGAGAGGGGCCACCTTTGTTGCACTAATGTTGTCATCATTCAGCCAATGCTTAGCGCATGAAGTGGCCCATTCAAAATCATGATGAAGAATCATCAGGAGACCAAGTTGCATAGCTTAGTTGCTAGAGTCGTCATCTTTGATGAACTGAGAGCCAGAAGGCGTGGGAAATCGGAAAAGTTTGAAAAACACCATCCTGGTGAATGAGTGTGGGAGTGCAGGGAATCAGGCTAACTAGGAGGCCCAGGAAAGCTCGACCGCTGGATCGGTGGGAGTGGTATACGCATATGAAAAACGGGGTTGCTACAGTGCTTACAGCGACTGCGGCATATGCATCATCAACGGGCTCAGGTGGGAGTCAAACTGGCACTCTGGTAGCCGAGGAAAGCGATCCAGTGGTTCTTCAACTCTGAAGTGAGTCTAGCCTGGATGGCTAATAACGAATAAAGGAAGGTCAAGGAAAGAGTTCTCTGAGCATGTTTTTCCGCTACAGTTGCTTACCTACTGCAAGTGTATGCAAGTAAGTTTTTTGCCAACAACCTCAAATGACAGGCTGGCAAGACATCAACGACTTGAAATTAAAGACTTTTTCTTCGCGTTTGAGTACGTAATAAATGCGGTCATAGATACTAGGATGAAAGATGAAACCATGCCCCCACATGATGCCACTGCTCCTTCCTCTCAACTATTCACAATCTTGACACAGAAGCCGTATTATGGCTATTCCAGGACACTATGAGGCCGTTAAGCACGCAAACTAAGGAATACCAGGATTGATTGTGGTTGAGATGACAGAGGGAGTAGAGCAAAGCATGTGGTGACTACGAAAATAACACCGAGAAAAGCGAGAGTGAATGAGAAGCAAAATGAGCGCGTGTGCGCTCATGTGCGTGCAAGCATGAGGAGACCACGATTGTACGCAAATATGTGTGCCTACGGAGTCATTAAAAATGTGTTGATCCATGCAAAACGTCTGAAGTACAAGGTAGTTAAATGCGTTGAAATTGGATGACATTGCCTTTAGCGCTATATGCGAGAGTGAATGATATTTGAGGACGGGAATAACATGATAGGATAAAAAGAACAGAAAATTATTTCCAAAAATTGTTCTTGGACAAAATGGAGGAGCAGGAAGTCAGTGATACAACTGTTGTATTGCTGGGTCACAAAACAGAACCGTGGGCAACCGCGGAAACTAAAATTTCACGGTCAGGTGTTGTAGAATCTTTTTTTATGTTCTAGCCCATCCATAGGTCTTTAAACAGTTTTTATACTAGGCAACTAGTTATTTACGGTGGTCCCCCAATGAGCTGCGATCACAAAGGCCAACAGGTCTCCCTTCTTCAGTGGGCCTATTCTTGTCAGTGTTGGTCCCCAGTTGGTCGAGCACGTTAGTCCTCATCTA
>SJOL01002240.1:119137-134990 GCA_004794785.1 Opisthorchis felineus | reverse complement strand
ACATCCTTGTAGGAAACTTTCTGCAAAGACAAGGGCAGTTACAGTTAAAAAACGGAGCGTAAATTGATGTTACAAGAAGATATCTAGTGGAATATCACGTAAGTACCGTTTAATCGGGATGACCAGCTGTAGGGTGACAAAACGCTCCTCCAGTGAAAATGACGCAGAGAAGCCACGTCAAGTACACCGAAGAAGCGATTGTGACCCTAAGTGCAGCTTTCCGTGTGCATGTTGAAACAAAACCGTGTTAGATAAACCCGTGAACACAAAATGATGGAAATATACATTCCACTTTTTAGTGATTTAACACTGGGTTTTCGCTATTTAAGCGACCAAATACGCTTTAAACAAATCGTTATGAATAGTCTAACAAGTATATGACACTGCATTATCGCTTCTCGCTAAAATTAAACCGATTTGAATGAAAACCACCTGGCTTGTGCACGAACTTAATTCTAATGTCCGCGCTTTCTGGCTTGTCCAAAAAAGACCAATCAAAATGCTGGCTTGTGCATGAATCGCATGCCATTTGCACAAGGGAAAAACGAAATCGAATTCAAACGTACCGCTTCGGTGGAGAGCGCAATACTGCCAAAGGTTCTCATTGGTCGCCCAGCGCCTTTTGACTGAACTAATCAGCAGCAGTCTTCGAGGAAGCATTCGCTTGACTGCGGCTTACCTTTTAAACCCAGTTTACTGCTGCAGACATTTCCTAAATCAAATTTCTAGAGGGGGCTTGATAAAAGCGCACTTTGTATTTTTCCGACGGGTAGAAAATAGCGACACTTCAGTAAAAACCTCTGGTTTCATCGTATGCTTTAATGGCAGGATTATAAGCCTCAGATCAAGTGCAGGACGCAAACGTTTATTTGGTAACACTTACAGATAATGTGGATTGTGCCTTCACTTCTATGGTGCGTCTTACTTTGCACACGCAGAAGTTCGGTGGTACTATGGCCAATTAGTTGAGCAAACAGTGTGGCTAATTTGAAGTGATTTTGGCCAATTTGGCAATATGCCACGATTTTTTCGCACAAGCTTCTTCACTATTCTGTTCAACTCAACATTGTATGAATTCGAGGACATGCACTTAGTGATGTGTTTGAAAGCTTAGGCTTGAAAGATGCGGTTTCCGCATGTTTCAGACTAATTTTTCTCCAGTCATAGCAACGATTTATCCTCCATCTTAGCAACAGTTTATCTTCAATCCCTGAGAAATGGGGTCTTATAACCCTGTGGTGAAAAGACGGTACGATAGCAGCGTAGTATGGTAACGCAGACTCCTTACCCATGCTATCTGATGCTAAAGTTCATTTGGCTTTGGTTTGTATAACTCTCATGTGCCCACTGAACATGGCCATCTGGAGGGTGAATTCTAATGACCTAGTAGGAAAATGTGGTTAATAGTACCTATAGGCCTATGTAAAACGATCACAAGTTACCCTTCTTCACCGTTATTTAACCGACACTTGAGCCCAACACTGGGGCAGAATTCGATGTTTCTTGTGGTAAATCGGATACGGGGTACGAAAATACATATAACACGCTAAAAAGCGTCTGGATGTATGCTCAAACTACTATGCCTTAGAATAAACAGGGTGTTTTGGCGTTTTAAAAAACAATTTATCTTGGTCCGAACGCCCGCTGACTGACCCTTTTTGTGGCACTTTAGAGACAGTGGCGCCATACAATGGTGGAACTGAAAAAGGTGCTGCTGAACAGTTAGGTCTCACACTTATCCGGTGAGAGCAGCGCAGCTCACCAGGCCCCGCAGAGATGGGCGACTTTTTACCGCATTGATTGGCTAAGAGGCTCAATCACTGAGGGTCCCACAGACTGCCAGTACGTGCCATGGATTGGATGACGGAAAGCTATTGTGTGTACGGTAGGCCAAAGTGTTGGCGTGCGGTCGAGCCCCGCGCAATTTTTCTTGTTGAATCCATGGGAATCGACTGTTTAGGTGTTAGGGTAATTTTACGGGCCGCGCAAATTGACAGTATATGACAGCCCTCTCCCCTCTTTGTACATATAACGAACGCTTTTAGAGCGTCTACGTTGCCCACGCCACCGGAGTTGCATTTCAGGGACGTAGCTGTCCATAACACAAACCAAATTTACGTGATCCAAATATTTTTTGCACAACAAGGCGTGCACCTGGTATATACAGAAAGCAACTTTTGTTGTCATTCCTGGATAAACCAGAGCCGGCACTTCTTTTGGCTTTATATATCTGTACCACTTCGTGAAACTTAAACCCTTCGACCTACGAAGGAATACCGGGAAATGTGACTTTATTTTGTAAGGTTCGTCAATTCAGAAGGAACCTACATCTGGGGTATATCTTTGAGGTCAAATTCGAGGACAACCTCTGAAGCTACAGTTGTCCCAAACACAACCTTCGCCCAGGCTGAAGTGCCGCGCCACCCAAAAGTGAGGTGCGCCCCGGCCACTAACGATGGAAGCGCATCCGCTCGCTCCATTCAAATCACAATTTGCATAATGCTTGTGACATGATTGCGCAAGAGAGCTTCAATGTTTCTTCCACCTTCAAGAATATAGCACCGGATAGTGGCCTGTCCGGAGCAGAATCAAGTCATCCCACACAAATGGCCACCGTATTCTCCTCGCCGTCTGTGACTTGATCCCGGATTTTGAAAACAAACCCATCTACATTACAGATAAACTTATCTGCCTAGAAACTGCTTGTCCACCGAGGGCTTAGTTGAAGGAGGACCCAATTTTCGGAGCCAAAAATTCACTGTGGCGCTTCTGGTCCCACTGTGGCATCATTTTGGCTATCAAAGGTAGGGCATGCATTGTTGCAATACAGTCTGTCTTATTCAGTAAAGCAAATGCACCTGCCTCTTGAAGAGTTTTGAATCTCCATATGTGATAATGATAATATTTATTCCCAATTCGCGGGTAACGTGCCGTCAGGCATGATCATAAGATCACAGGCAGAATAAAAGCCCGACTGGCGGGGATTGTGTGTACAGGGGTGTTTTGAAAAAGGGACAGCGTCACAGGCGGTGGGCATTATTCGATGTAGGTGTGGTCACCACTAAACCGGCACGGGCAGTGAAGCACAGTTACTATGCGTTTCTTTGGAAAGAATATCGAGCAAGATCGGAGCGTTAGGATTCGAAGGTGGCGGGCAAAAAACAAAGTGAGGGAAGGCAGAACAAGAGGCTTCCTGCCTGACACATGACAAGAAAAGTGTGAACGGTGAAAAAAAGCGCAAGTGGGGATGATGAAGCATAGAGATTACCAAAGCGGATAAGTGGTAACGGGATCTCAGAAACATGGTGTACAGTGAAACTGTAGAGACTTACCGGTGTCGCTGTTGTGGAGTCGGACATAATAGTTCCTTGGAAGAGTGAACTGTTGGCAACACACGAGCCGGCACGCGATCTGTATGGAAAGTTTATAAATTTTGCGGAAAGCACAAACACAAAGAAATCGTTAACGAAAAGTTCCGCAGATTGGAATGAACATGTCATGGAAGCAGCTGAGGCCAGGCGGGGAGCTTGTTCGTAGTTGCAGTTAATGGAACGAGTAGGCGAGAGGATACGGTCAAGTGTAGGAAGGGAGTAGTTGCGGGTGTGCTATCAAACTGAGTATGGCAGTGCCATGCCATCACTGGCCTGACTTACTTCGGTTTTTGGACAGCCCCGTAACGGACGTCACATTTAAGGTCATTGGGCTGGGGCGTGCGATTCTTTGAGCAGCGGGATTCTTTTCAGGCTGGCCAAAGAAACAAAAATAGAAAGAAGCTGATATAAGACCGCAGGTTTATTGGTCCGTCTCCAAACCTTCGCACGGACCTAATGGATGTCAATTTGCTTCTTCTGTTTTTGCTCTGCACAACCTGATTTCACGTTTTTGTTACTTTGGTTTTGCTTCTATACCGTCCTTCTTGATTTTTACCTGAACGTAACTTCCTCTTTGACCTTGTCATCGTACTTGTTGTTTGAATCAACACGTTATTTCGCTATCCTGTAGCCACTTTGCCTTGGGCCGGTGTGGACTTTGGGATCCGTTAGGAATTAGTGATTCCTAAACAGGTGCATACAAGCCGGCGTAGTCCCACAATTTGAGGTTTGTCCGGTATTATTATTTTATTACTGTATTCATAGTGCCGTAGTTGTTGATAAATTTCGAGATGAACGATTTGGCTTTCGGAGCAAAAATACACTTCCTTCGCTCGTTAGGCTACTCCTATTTGGCCACGTACTCCCCATAATAGATGAGCTTTTGCATTCCACAACCCTGTATACTCGGTCGTGCGCCAGATGAAAACGGCTAAGGAGCGGTTAGTTTACGAATTAATGACAGAACATAGCTGCTTTCACCAACCAAACCAGCCATGTTGGCACTCTAGCTGAATGGAACATCTAGACAGGATAAACCTCTAAGTTGTCTCCCTGAAAGAATAATGTTTATTCCCAACTTGTAGGTGGCATGCCGTCAGGCGTGATCATCAGGTTACAGTCAGAATAAAGGCATGACTGGCGGGGATTGTGGGCACAGGGATTTTGGGAAAAGGGACAGCGTCATAGGCGGGGGCGTTACCCGATGTAGACGTAGTCATCACTAAACCGGCACGGACAGGGAGGCACAGGTACCATGCTTTTTTGGAGAGAACATCGAGCAAGGTCAGGTTGGTAGGATTGGAAGGTGGCGGGCCAAAAACAAAGCGAGGGAGGGCAAAACAAGAGGCTTCCTGTTTGACGTATGACAAGAAGAGTGTAAATGGTTGAAAATGAGGAATCAGAACATCAGATCTGGTGAAGCAGTATAGTTGGCGTCATCCAGCCGGTCAAGTTGAACTAAAACCTAAAACCACCGCTGAGGCCTCCTGACCTTGGACTGTTGAGCTCATGGCCAGGGTTACAAAAAGCGTAAGTGGGGATGATGACGTGGAGGGAGTAGCAAAACGCATAGACGGCAACAAGAACCTCAGGATCATGGTGTACAGTGAAACTGTAGAGACTCACTGGTGTCGCTGTTGTGGAGCCGGGCATAATAGTTCCTTGGAAGAGTGAGATGGTGCCAACACACGTGCCAGAACGCGAGCGAAATGGTTAAATTCGAACCACAGGTTCAGCAGTTTGGAATGAACAGATCATGCAGGCAGCTGGGACCAGGTGGGGAGCTTATTCGTATTTGCAGTTAATAGAACGAGTGGGTGGGAGGGTACAGTCGAGAATTGGAAGGGAATAGTTGCGGGTATGCTATCAAACTGGGTATGGCAGTGCCGTGCCATCATTGGCCTGACATACTTCAGTTTTCGGACAGCCCCGTAACGGACGTCACATAAAAGGTCATTGTGCTGGGATGTGCAATTCTCTGAGCAGCGGGATCTTTTAGGATTTTTTCGGTCCAGTTGGGGATCCCTGTGGGTGTAGATTCATAGGCCAGGTGGAGTGGATAACAGCCAACCAGGTCGTCCATACCTGATATTGTCGAAGTTCTAAGCTTGGGAAGACAAGGGAATGGGATGAGGTTAGCAAAGCATGGTGAGTCTGAGGAGACATCAGATGGGATAATGTGCATTAATATATATAGAGAGAAAGACTTGACATCTACCGCTATTAGGGTGGTGATAGTGAGTGAGTATGTGAGAATGGATAGGGATGAATTTACACTTAGTCAACTAGCAACCAAGCAAGGGTTGGGTTTGCTAACATATGATAGTCAATTACGAGTAGAATTACGAAGTAGACCTTCCACGCAATCGATGGTTTTACTTCGTCAGATTTACTACCTACTACGTATTTTTGTCACTTTAAGACTTGCCAAACGAACGAAGCAATCTAACACCAGGAAACTTGGTGTGGTTATCAACTCTATCGCCCTCAATCATTGTGATAAGTACTGTGGTGGAACCGCTGTACCCTGACACTCGGTTTTATATTGATTATACAAACAAAGTTGCTAGACTATTTGGAAAATTCAAGCGCCATTGAACTACCTTACTTGAGTCTTAAACGGTAAAGGTGATCCAAATTTCTCGGACACTTGGGCCACCAACTAAAAATGCTGACGCCGACCATCAGAAAGAGTACCGCTTCTGCGAAAGATGGGGCAACATTTGCCTCCGTCGATACGCATTCCACCTTGGTTTTTCTAAGACTCATCGTTGGTAAGCAAGATCCTGTCTACTTCATGCGCTATATCAAATGACTCACAAAAAATTGAACACACCGCTAAAGCAGCTATGGTGGTTTGCCTGGTATTCCGTTGCTGACCGACACTTCTCACTGGCTCATGGATTCGTGGAACAATATACGACGCTTTTACCTGAGCTTTCTGGGTCAATCCCGTTGTCGCCGTTCAGTGGCCTCCAATCGCCTAAAGGTCACAGGAGACAAAAGCTTTTAACACAGCTCGAAGTTTTTAGCGCTGAGTGGTAGGCTTACCAACGCAAGGGTTTGCAAAAGGCATCCAAAAGTGCTTTCAAGCGAACTCTAGAAACAGAGGAAAATTTGTCGGTGAATGACTGTTTCGTGTACCAACTAACCAACGAAGAACTGTTTCGTCCGATAAAGGTGCACGCTGGGCCTGAAAAGCTCCTAACCATGCCCCTGGCTTAAATTAGTTGGGTCGACGGTAACACACCTTTCGACCAGACCTCGTTCAACTAGGGCGTAGGTAAGAAATAGGTTTCCTCGGCGGCGACGACAATCTACGGGAAGTAGCTCAAGACCCCTGAAAATCTTTTCCTAACCAGCAGATGTGAGCATCTGGAAGTCATTGAGAATAATAGGGTGAACAGGCGTCAAATCCTCCGAAGATCGGCAAATGTTTTTTGAGCCAATTTTTTACGGTGAAGTGAGAGGGATATATTTAAAGAAAGCTGGATGACCAAGTAGTTTTTGGTATCTATTTTTTTGAACGGATCTCTATCCACCTCGTCCGTTCTTCAGCACAGACGTGCATACCACTGCTAGTTCAGCAATGGGCTGTTGTGCTCCGCAAACGGCCGGGAAGATGTGTGCGCCTAACTATAATCACAAACTCAGGTAGCCCCACTAGTGAAAGAGACCCAAAAATATTCGCGACCTAGGGATACCGTGCTGAACTGGAGTCATCCTGTTGACATAAGTGGTACACTCATGGAACCCTCTTTTTGAAACGAAAACTGCGGGATTCAAAACTTTCTCGGGCAAATTGAACTTAAGCGCCCTGTACGTTACCGGATGGGCCTTTTGGTGGTTCTGTTTTGTTGCAGGAACGTTCTCAGCCTCTGCTACTCTGTCGTGGTTGTTTGACTAACACCAGTAATACCGCTACCTATGTAGCACTGAAGACAGTGCAAACACCAAGTTCACTGAAATCATGTGAGTTGTCCAGCGGATGGGCTGTATATCAACGAATTGCGCAATAAACCTTTGGTAGGGCGAAATTGGTTTATTCAAACTATATTCCGTACCGCACTTTCGATATGGGAGCAAATGTGCCACAAGTTCAGTCTTTTTGGACTCCAATGTAGCTAACACATGCCGGGATGAGGGACAACGAGAAATTTTGCGGACGGCGTCTCTCAAGAATGCTTATAACTGGTGTGCTTTTCGTTCACCGTTGAGTATCATTGAAAGCAAGCACAAGGAAACATTTTGAAAAAAGGCACAAAGCTCAGGCATCAAAGCCCAGGAATGAGCATATAGACTACGAAGTGTCAGAAGAGTGCGTTTGATAAAACGTTCTGGATAGCAGCAACACCAAAGATTTTCCAACACTACAGGAAGCAAACATCCTCGGATGCGATAGGTGAAACAAGTCAATAAGCTTCGCCAGTAAGATGTTAGTATTTGGACTTGAATTGTCAGCTTGGAATCTCCATACGATGAGATGAGAGTGGTCGATAGTCTGTGGAGTTTTGTACCTTTCTTTTGCTCTCATTATGACGTTACGTATTTCAGCAAGTTCATAAACGATTTTTGTTTGAATACGCAAAACCAAAAAACGCGCATTTGCACAAATTACGTGCGATACAAGCGTGGTCGCATTCTCCGATTTTCTCTTCTCATTTCACTCGCGCTTACAGCGATAATTCGCGAGCTTCATGTGCTAACTCTGGTATCAAAACATTTCAGACTGTCTTCGGAGTTTATTGTATATGAGAGCTTCCCGGAGAGAAGACCTCTGGACATTCACGATCGGATTATTATTTATTCACTGACCTGGGCCAACGACGAACTATGTTTAAAAGAGCAATTCTTAGTGAGTCTGTTCCATTCGACCCTTTTTATTATTGTGTACTCAATTCAGAGTAATTATATTTATTTCTTTGCCGCACACTCTTCCTAAAGTAGCTTTTTTGGGTGCCCAGACCACTACAGTCTGAGAGACTGGACTCGGGAGTTTGAATGACACTTTAGTGATCTTTGTTCAATTCAAAGACAATCAAATGAGACCAATCATATTGGGCGTTTCATGAATTAACGGGTTAATCCCACATGGCCTTCCATTATTTGGCTGGAAAGCTTCATGAACGAAAGTTAAACATACACATTAATTCCTTATGCAACGCTTTGTATCCACCCTCTAAGACTCTAATTGTAGCCTCAGAAGCAAAACCGCCACTAAACGCAAAGTTGAAAACCCTTCTTGCGTTGCTTTAAAGCGCTTACACGGAGGGTACCATGTTCCAGTTTGGTCAGCACTATAAAACAAAACCCCATGTCACCACTGCTTCGGGTCAGCATAACCAGGTGTAAGGTCAGATATCATGGACGTATGAAGGGTGTTTCGATTGTTCCATAAACGCGAACAGGCGGTTATTCAAGTGAATTTCTAAAATACAATAGAAGCAGAACACTTTCAGTAGTGTTTAGTCTTCAGTCTCAGACCAATGCTTGTCACTGGACCTATAAAATGAGGCTTTGTAATTTGGATTCTACTCTCCCTCAATTAGCGAAGTTCCAGCATATTTTTGGACTAAAAGCACTATCTGGCTGCTGGGCCAGACGGCAACGCTGGTGGTGAGTCTCCATTTTTTTCCCACTAAGTCGGCGGAAGGGGTGGCACTGAATATCCTTGAATGCTCAAATAATACAGAAGGCATGAGTCAGCCTGTGGTGTGTGCTCAGCTACAGAAAACCGCTCAAAAACCAGCTTATGGGGTCGCCAGCATTTAGTGTAAGTTACCCACCAGTGCAGAAATCATCCTCGTGAACTAAAACGAGGTTGTACATACACCGAATTTACTGCTAGAAAAGATGGTCTTGGCAAATCTCACAAGTGCAAGCATCCCCGGCGGGTTTCTTTGATGAGCTCAAGCAGCAGTCCAGCACACCGAGTGAGCAAAATGCCCTACGGGTCTGGCGTTCTCTACTTTACTCGACAACATGCATCTAAGGGGATAAACGGACTCAACTGCGGTCACGAACCCCGAAGATCCCACGGAATTGACGCGGCATTGGGTTCAAAAGCGCTCGCTTCATCGGCAAATGGTAAACAAGCATAGTGGTCGTCCTCGAGACCTTGACAGGAGTCAAGTTTGCTATCGGCGATGGTTGTTGCACAAGCCGGGATCGCGACCGGGTGAATAAACGTGATCGCAGAGCAGATGGCAAAGTGCTTTCAAGCCGTCGTTCAAACATACACTCATCGAATGGGTAAGACCATAAGTATCCTAAGTATCCAGGCTCGGGCTCTGCAGTAAGCTATGCAGTTTCATGTTGTTCTCTCGGTGTGCATCATAGGCCCACCGCAAAACCAGGAACCTGCAGATTTCTTGGGGACTTCGTGTAGATAGCACAACAAAGTGCTAGCTGTGAGTGGTTTTAATTCACGGAAAGTTTGTTGGAATGACGGTGAGATGCGTACAAATATTTGTGACTGTACGTCCTAACCAGTGGTTGAACACGTGAAGAAACTAACCTGAATGGGTACTTTGCTAGCCGTTTGCATTCTTTACCTGAAAAGAAAAAGCCCCCCAAGTGACCCTGGAAATTTCATCATGGTGCTGCAACCGGACAAAATAATTACACACCGCAACTTTCTACTGGGCGATGGAAATAAAGCTCCTCCACCGAACTTGTTCCACTTGTAAAACAGAGTAGATTTGAAACCCCTTGTGCGGGGACAGCTTATGCCAAAAGCCAACGTCAAGATACCGTTTGCAACCGTTTACGTGCTTTTAGCGCAGCTGTTGGCGTGTCGGGGACATTAATTATGGTGATAGACCAAACTTGGACAAATCTAGAGCACTCTGTTTTGCATCAGGCATTCATCAGCGTAACGGCTACTTCCACACATTGGGGACTGTGGGATCATCCAAAGCATCTCACCCCAGTTAAGTGACTTTTGGGATGCTGGAATTCCCAGAAGGTGGTGAGACAGGCAGCCTCACAAATAGGCATGCTACAAGCAGGATCTCTTAGGAGGCCATACTGGTAACAGTGTTGTTTTTCGCACGCGAGTGAACCGGTAATTCGTTGTTCGAATGACGTGAAGGACTTTGGAAATCCACTAACGAGCTATCTGCCGTGGAGAGTAGAGAACGCTGCGAGGTGAACGATGGAATGGAACCTCGCGCTAAATGCGGTAAAACGCTGTCTCTACGGTTAGCCGTTTGCCATCTTCACACGATCTTATGAGGGCGTATACAGACTAAATATCTGACCGGGCGTACCAGAATCAAGAGTTCAGAATTGTGTTTCCGTAATCACTTCGGGTCTAGTCAGCAGTTTAAAGCAACAGCCAAAGGCGTGGAGGGTGCTCCATCACACGTTCAGGTGAGTGCAATCTAGAAGACCGGAGGAATTCCCGTCGTTCTTAAAATAATGTATTGGTCTACACCTTTACCGTTTTGTAGAGGCCGACACAACCCTCTAACGGAAGAAATGGATCAACGCAGGAGATCGTAATGCATGGTAACTGAACAAATCACCGGGACAATTTGAGTGAGATATTCTGAAAGACCTAGTTCACATGACATCTACCGTTTTGAAAGAAGTGTCGGCGAGATCCGATGTAAATATTCAAACTCCCAAGTGTGCCACTAGGTATTGAAAACCTGGTGCGATGAAGGCTTTAAAGAAATGTTTGATCCCAGGGGTGCACACAAAATATTGTTGAGAGACGTAAAGCCAAAGCCGTTAAAGCAGACCCTTTCTTGTAGAGGGCAGTGATGACACGGAACGGGCTTCCGCCATCTGCAGTGTGTGTCTGCAATCCACGGTGGGTGACATCAAGCGTGATGGACTATCGTACTCCGCGTTTCCACTGATCTCTCTCTAAAGATGATCACTGTTGGCGAGCCTTGCCGGTAATGCTACCTGGAGGGTAGTACGGCGGCACCTTCATCGCTGCTGCTGGCGCTGCAATCTGTGAGGGGGTACTAGGTGGCATGAATAAAGCTCAGATCTTGTGACTATATGGTATAAAATGAAAAGAGTGGCAAAGAAAATAATGAAAAAGGAAGAGAAACCATGACAGATAAGAATGAGTGCTTCAAAAAGGGATCAGTGAAAATTTCTAAAAAGAGGAAGCTAGAGGAATGAGAATATTTAAGGCTGCTCCTCAGACATACCTAGATTAAAACTCTGAAACGATGGTTTGAACAGTGGAAAATATACATAAATCCGTAGCGTTTGACGGTAATTATTTGAAAGCTTGTAGATCCTTAGAAGGGAGCAGCTTCGGGAAGATTTGCTTTCACATACCCGAAGTCTATTTGTGTGTGGAATTCATTTTCAGTTGGCTACCGGCGCACGGCGTGATTATTCAAGGGCTACGGCCCAGAGTATGTAGGAAAGTTTTTGTTCAAGTTTTCCCCATTTAATGCCTTTAAAAATGCTTTGAAGAAATGCGTGGATATTAATTGCTCCGTATTTGTTCGCGTGAACTCAAACGGTCGCAGCCATTCGAGGCTTACGTATGAGGAAATCTTCTATGGTTGCACCAAACGTCTAGGCGGACAAAGCCGAGGCCGGGGATTTTTCGCAGTTAGTGAGTCTGGTGGGTTTTTTAGGACGGAGTTATGACCCCTTGATGGTTTCGTCTTGCCATATGGCCTAATAAGCGAGTTTCTTGTTGACAGGTTTCCGTCAACCGACGCTTGACATGCGATGAGTTAAGTGTGGCGCACTGCTGAAGCACGGGGCTCCGTCACCGAACGAGCGGCGATAAGTTGCAGATGAAGTTGAAAAGGTGCTAGCCACCCAGTCGCCTATATCCAGCGCGTCCAGTGTCGACGCCCATTATTTAATAGGTCGATGGTAGGGTTTGTCTTATTTAGTTAGATGATATGTAGATGATTCTTGCAAAACGCGCATTGTCAGTGAAACATGATGGGGGACATTTTGGTCACGCGTTTTCTGAACCAGGTAGCAAATAACTCCATTTTGACGTATTTCAGACGTCGTAAACCCTAATACTACATATGGCGCGAGTCTTTTTGGGTAAATTCTTTAGGATCTGAGTTTTGCTGTGTAAATGAAAGTCGCACATCTTTTCATTGAGTCGGACGGAATGGGGATCAGGTCACCGGTCATCTATTCATTCGTCCAAAGCAAGAATTCTTTGCTCCTGCGGAAAGTGTTCGGTTTATCCAAGGATATGATGAGTCTACGGTACCAATAAAGTGAAATCACAGATGCAAACATCTAAAGCTTTGTCCGGCTGTGAGATATTGTCGTCTATTTTCATGCATGTTAAGCCACTGTGAAGCACGCTCGTTTTATAGACAAGTCATCTGTCATCAAAACTTTCCGACTGCGAGTGACACATTACTCTGCATTGCGCGCCTTGGTAACGCGACAAGTAGGCGCCATTCACCAGATAATAACCACGTAGCTTCTGCCATGATTCGAGACTCCATCGGGGAACTTACCCCGACTTTGTCTTATGTCTAAATGTCTAGTGGCTGTACGTCGCCCTCAAATGGGCCATTCGTGAGCAGCGGGGGTTAACTTTCTCTAAAAGCGTGACCAATAGCTCTATAGGGAACGCAGGTAAGCTTTTGAAAATGTGTGCATCACGCTAATGACCCGGAAAATGACATCCTGCAGACCTTCCTACACGGCTAGTGGCTCATGCGTGAGTGTGAAATGCATACCACTTACCGCTGTGACCAAAGAGAAATTTGGGGGGAGACAGCTATGTTACTCGTGTGGTATACCGCCTGACGACATATGTCGACAACCGGATTCTCAACCACACTCGCATACGGGCGCCAAAACTGAGGAATCACCATTGTGGCCTCTGCATGATGAGGAGCACCTCTCTTTGGCGAAATCTTTCAAGTTTTCCCAAACGTCGAATGTCGGACGTCAAACTATAACTATACATGCGCCCTCTATCAATCCGTGTAAACACCTTGCCTACACAAGTTTTCGGTATTCAGAGTTCATTTTTTCTCCTGCATCACGTTAAACTTTCACACTTACTTCGACTAGGTTGGCTTTGGACTCTTCAAAGGTGGCTAGAAGAATACAACCTACGAGTGCAATGCTTACTTCTATCCCTGGTTCCAGAGCTGCTGCAGTGACAAACATCCTAAAAGCCAGGTCGGCAAATGGAAGCTGTTGGAGACACGCCAGCCTAAGAACTGCATTGAGCATCCATTTATGCAAACATGGGCGGCGTCGCGCAAGCCTGCAAACACTGTACATGGAAGTCAATCCCAAGTGTTGGAAGTGGACGTCCTCGAACTTTGAGCTGTCTACACTAACGGACGGTGTTTCCTGTTTTCTCTGTGATCTGCCGACTGAAGCTGCTGATTGCTGGCAGTCAGCGGGACTGATTGTCATGAAACAGCTATTGTTGTGATGATGATCCTGGTCAGAAATGTGGAGAGGATCTGCAGGCGCCTCCACCGGGTGGGTGCACACGTAACATGTCTTGCAAAGGTGACCCATCATCTATCAATCATTCAACCAAAGGGGCATGCTACGATGTGAACCATGGCCGCTCCACGCAATTTCCAACAAGCTTGCCTCTAAATCTGTAGCGATTATACTATTCTTCACAGCTCGGCGGCAGGCTGAGGGCGGTAGGTCGAAATCCAATCAGACGTACGCAGGTTTCAAATTTGCGTTTGAGTTACGACTTTGTCTAACCCCAAAACAAGCGGATCCCTCCTAGGCCTTCCAAGGCCACTCACCCGACTCTGCTGCTACCTCGAAGTGATGGTCAAAACTGCAACCTGCCATGACCCTGCAGGCTATATTGGTCGGAGGCACATTCTGCAAGTTGTAACCATACAAAGATGGCTGATGGATAGCGGGTAGATCATGTGCTGCAAACTCTGCTCGCTTTCTGAAAGTAGCACCAAGTGTCAAGATTCTGGTCTGGTGGATTTGATCCTCCCTGAAGTCGAAGGTGCCGACGGACACAGGATTCCGGGACTCGCTCTGCTGGGATTCTTTGCCTCGTTCCAAGTCAACATCATAGAATGCGTCTGTTGCGGACCGTTTGGCAACACTTGTGAGCTTTCTGGACAGGACAGGGGCTAGGCAGTAAAGACAAATTAATCGCACGCGCATTCACCTCGAGAACAAACCTTAAGCTCGTCACCGCACAACATAAAAGGGTCATTAACACAATAGTCGACGTGATATGATAAGTGATCAGTTGCACACCTGCGGCCGACCGTTCACAAAGCCCACAAAGGCCAAATTCTGGGTCCTTAGACCTACATCTGGGTTGAGGCGCGGCATCCTCAAACACCAACGACAGGTTGCCCATCGCAAGCACAGATCCTCGGCGCAGCATGATTTGCCCCTGAACAGTCCACTGCTTACTGACGGTTGCGGTCCTCCCGGGGCCCAGCGCCTGAAGTTTATCCATCAGCCGGTTAATTCGTTCAAGCGGGCCATTGAAAGTTGATGGCAGTCGTTTGGGAACAAGTATGAGGGTTATCCATTGCTCCGGTAGACTGTAACAAGAAGACCAACTTTGGTGGATGGGGAGGCGACCGAAGCGAATATCAATTAAGAATGTTTCTTACTGGTCTGTGAACACCGAGAACAAATGGATACAGGGAAGCCAAACCACGTGGTGGAAGGGACGCGTGAATTTATCAACACAAGTGCCAACTTTCTGGGGCACTTGGGTGTTTTCACCAGGAAATATAAGTTAGCTGACGCAGATTTACCCCACTTTGTTGGTTCCAACACAGTGGTAGTGCAAACTTGGGAGGCTTTGGCGCAAGTGCCTCAAAATGAGGGAAGACGCAGACGTAGTCATTGAACAGACTACGTTTAGAACGTGGCCATTGTCCCCAGGAGTTCCCTCCAGTCACAGTGGTACGACATATGCGTGTCATATGTCGTACGAGCCACGGACGAGCCACTCAGCGTGCCGTGACACCTTCCGTATGGTATGCTTGTGTGTCTGAGTGGTGAACTCGCTTTTTCAGGCGAAGGTTGGCGTCTTCCAGACGGTTGTTGGTCACATTGCCAAAACGGACCACTCCGGATTGTGCGTGCACAGCTCATTTGCGGGGGATTTAGTACCGTGATATTCGTAAAGCATTTGATCAAGTCCCCCGTGATGTACTCCTCATCAAATTACGATCTACAGGGAGTGGTGGCTCGCTACTGCGATGGTTCACTTCCTACCTCACTGGGAGAACCCAGGTCATCAAGATCGTTTATTTCTCCTCATCACCTCTTCCCATCACCAGTGGAGTAATTCAGGGTAGCGTGCTTGGCCCCCTACTTTCCTTACTGTACATTAATAGTGTCACAGATTCTATCACCCATGGTTCAACTTTTCTGTTTGCTGATGACATTAAAATAGCCTACACCTTTAAGGCCATTGACTCCGTTTCTGCTCTTACTGACATTCAGCCTGATCTGAATTCCTTATCCCCCTGGTCCTCTAACTCCTGTCTTTC
>SJOL01002240.1:72352-115917 GCA_004794785.1 Opisthorchis felineus | reverse complement strand
ATCAGCATGCTATCTACATATCGGGAAATGAAACCTATTATTATCATATCGTATTACGCCCACCGATTATGACGCTGCCCCTTTTCTACGCAGTCCCCTGTACTCACAACCCTTCCGTCATACTTTTATTTTGACTGTAATATTATGATCATGCCTGACGGTATGCCACCCACCAGTTGGGAATAAACATTATTATTATTACTATAGATGAACCTCGTGTCCATTCTACGCGGCACTTGCAGATCTTGGGAGTAGCTGTGTGCTATTGATGTGGTAAACAGGACAGTTAATCTATGGCATTGTCTAGGCGAACCGCACGGTGACATACGTCTCGGCTGCATGCGCAGAGTTTGTTCGACCAAAATACCCGGTGTCATACGATAAGTACGTAATTCCGGAGGCATTTCCGAAAATGGAAACAGCACATTATGACATTGCAGCAGAAAACTACTCTCGCCGTCCGCATTTTGCCGCCATTCGGTTCATGACAAACGTCTTCGCTTGATATTGTTCACTCATCGTGTCCCTGGACAAACCAAACAGTTCGCGCATAAGAGCAAACTGTTTGTTTTCCACAAAGGTATACATAACCGGACGCCCGGAGACCATGCCACCTGTGATCGGGAACAAGTATAGCTTATATATACAGGCCACACATTATTTGCTTTAAAAAGACTCACCCATATCGTTTGGTAGCGTGTGTACCATCGGAGAAGCGTTGGAACACCGCTATCTGCCGTCATCTGACGAAGGATGTGTGACTGTGGAGATCTTTGTCTGGACTTCAACTCAAACACCCTTCCGGAGACGCTAAACATAGCCAGGACGGAAAAGATATCATCTTCCAAAATGAATCCAGACTGTCCGTTACCTATGCAACAGACGGTTTCTGCTGAAGTTGTATATGTCCTGAGTGGTGAGGACCTTGCCGTAGTCATCGGCAACAGACTGTCACACTTCACACCACGGTGTTCCATACTTCATCAGGGCCGTGCAGGTTCCCAACTCATCATCGGTTAGCCATGGATTCACCGAAGGTTGATCGTATAAAACTTGTAAAAATTATGGTTAAGTTCGAGATAATAATAAGTGACTGAGTGATTGTTTGTGTGTCTCCCTAGATGAACACATACGGGACAAACGTTTCTCTGTGCAGCGCTTGTCATTGGCAGATGCGCTCAACTTACCGGCTTCTTCTTGGGATTCCTCGCCTTCTCGTTGGTTTTGCTGACCGCCGACAGCAATTATATTGCACCCACTCGTACCGCAAAACAGCGTTCGTGCTTTGATTACCAGCAGGTGCAAATATATAATTATTGCCTATATATTCATTTGACGCCTTCTCGAATGCTGTGAAGGTTGAAAACCCGACAGCCGCCAATTTCGGCTACCATTTACGGGTACTGCTGATTCCTCTACTTCACCATCCCCACTTGCGCTTTTTGTGACCCTGGCCCTAAGCCCAGCAGTCCGAGGCCTAAAAGGCCTCATCGGTGGTTTTAGACTCCAATTCAAACTGACCGGCCAGACCGCGGCAATCCTGCCACCGCACCAGATTTGTTGTTCTGGTTTCCATTTTTTCGCAGTTTGTAGTTTCTTTACCATGTGCCAGGCAGTATGACTCTTTTTTGCCCTCCCTCGTTCTGTTTTTTCCCGACACCTTCGAATCTTAACCATCTGATATTGTCCCAGCTTGATATGCTCCCCAAAATGTAAGGTAAACTCCTGGCAACTGTGTTACTCTTCCCATGCCGGTGTAGGCGTGACCAAGTCTACATCGTACATTACTTACTGTTTATGACACTGTCCTCTTTTTCGCGCGATCCTCAGTACAGCTAATCCTCCCAGTCGTGCTTTATTCTGACTGTAAACTTGTGGTCATTCTTGACGGTATGCCACCCACCAGTTGGGAATAAACAGTATTATTATAATATCTGAAGCCATATTTCAAGCCTCTCAGTATTGGCACAATGGGATTGACTTCTCAAAGGCTACGATATTTTCAGGGTTGCCACTTCATAATGTAGAATGTCTATGTATAATTAATTGTTATACAAAATATTTACATTGGCGAGTTGTTTAAGTGGGCAAATCCTCAAGGTCAATAAATGCCACCGACCGTGAATGTTCCCCAATGTAATAAGAAATCGCGAATTGCGGAAAAAGGTGAATCACTTACAAGTGACGGAACGTTCAGATAGTTTCGTAGCTGAAATAACTTGCTGAACATTCTAGAATCTACGTGGCTCTTCTAGATGCAAAATATGCGGAAATGCCACTCCTGTAAGTAATTTTTGCTCGATAATTTCTGTTACGCGTTAAAATCGCGGAAGCCGCATTAGTTCTTGCCGCAAAAATCGTGCTAGTCCAACAGCAGAGCGATCCACTATAACTTGCGAAATATGTCAGGAAGCACATGACGCCGATCATAGCGGAAGTCTGAAAGAACCTAGCTGACGCACACGACTAACATGCGGCTAGGGGTCTACGATGCCTAATCAACTAGCCACGTGGAACCTGCGTCGATCATAGCGGACAGTTGAAGGAACCTAGCTGACGCACACGATTAACATGTGGCTAAGTGTACACGATGCCTAACCAACTAGCCACATGCAAACTACGTCGATCATAGCGGACAACTGAACGGACCGTGTCCAAGGCTCGGCCAAGTACCACGTAGTTATCCTTCATGCATTCATTTAACGCCTTCTCGAACGAAGATTTAGCATTTGATGGTATTCATTCAAGTCCTTAAGATCTCTCCATGCGGACGCAGTTTTGTTGGAAGCTGTTTAAACGTGCTCAAATCATATTTCAGCGGCTGCCACTGGCTTCGCATGATGTGTCCTCAAAGTCGGTGGGAAATTTTGTGGAAAAGCCGCTTTCTTCACGTTTCCTTCTGTATTGGACTTGGAAATATTCTCAAAACTACATGAACAATAACTATGCCCTCTATGTTCGAGCCAAGTCAAAATGGACTAGTTATTCGTGAGGCTTATAGGGGCAATTTTCTATCGTTGCGGCAGGCGTCCAAGGAATTCGTCACAAGTAGTAAGTTGTTTTTTTTCACGAGGGTCACGACGCGCTATACCGGGTTTTTTCTT
Organism: Opisthorchis felineus; assembly: GCA_004794785.1. NCBI lineage: Eukaryota > Metazoa > Platyhelminthes > Trematoda > Opisthorchiida > Opisthorchiidae > Opisthorchis > Opisthorchis felineus. The sequence goes on along the minus strand of SJOL01002240.1, from coordinate 112,813 downwards.
CTTCTTTCTTCAACGGTATGCTGATCTGTTGATAGTGCCGTTGAAAAAATTAGTGGGTTTTTGGACAGAACCAGCAGACAGTACAATAGGATGGCCAGTGCTTTGAAGTTCTGGAACAAATTCAACGGATTGAGACGGTCTTGTGGGCGCATGTAACGATCCGTCCGGAAATGTTAGGGATATGTTGAACTACGGGCAAACCATCAGACTGGGTATGGCAGTCGCGGTACCCTCATCGCGACGCCGTACTTGGGTTCGTGGACAGCCCCGTACATGAACATCTGGGGCGAGTCAGTTGGGGGTCCCGTAGTAGTTAGGATTGTTCAAGGAATCTTGTCAAATTAAGACCAGCATTGTTTAAGGATATTCTTGAATCTGTCGAGGGCTCATGGTGGTTCGTTGCTCCTATTCAAACGAGGCAATAAGAGAGACGGGTCTACATTGGGGACCCAAAATAGGAAAGCGTGTCAGAAAGTTCCGGTGTTTTTACGATGAGGCGACCTCAGAATGGCGCAGTTACGGTCCACGGAAAGGCACGGGGCTTTGCAAAACGAATTGTCTCTGAGGCAATTGCCTCATACCGCGTGAATTCAGTGAATCTCTTGGCATTTTTTGCTCTGCTGTCAATGAATTTTTCGATTCATAGGGGGATTGCACAGGATATGTGCTACAACTAGGGCAAGCTCAGGCGGAAAACACTGGCGTCCGACAAAAGTTGCTTCCATTTTAGTTTCCCCTTCCTACATTGCAGAAGGCAGAGATGGGATAATGATACAACACTGAAACGTCTTCTGAACCCCGGTTTTCAAATATCTTCTGACGAAAACCTTGTCGATCTGTAATATGCAGACGTCGTTCTCGTCTTTGAAGAGGAGGAGAAAGCGCAGGTGTTTTTGGATGAACTGACCAAAGTCATCCTGTCCTTTGATATGAACTTTGTACCCACAAAGCGTAAGGTTATAATAATGATGTTTATTCCTAACTGGTGGGTGGCGCACCGTCTCGCATGATCATGAGATTACAGTCAGTATAAGGCATGAGTTTGTTCGTAGTTGCAGGTAATAGAACAAGTAGGCAATAGGGTACAGTCAAGAGAAGGAAGGAAATAGTTGCGGATGTGCTGTCACACTGGGTATGGCGGTGCCATGCGATCATTGCACTGACATACTTCGGTTTCTGGACAGCCCCGTAACGGACGTCATGTTTGAGGTGATTGGGATGGGGTGTGCAATTCTGTGAGCAGCGGGATATTTTTGGTTGGCCGAGGAAATCCGCAGAGGTAGAACAAAGCCGATGTAAGACCGCAGGCATTTTTCTAGTCAGGTTGGAGGTCGCTGTGGGTGTAAATAACAAACCAAATGGAGTGGATAACGGGCAAATTGGGTGTTTGAAACAGATATTGCCGAGGATCGAAGCTCGGGAAGACGAGGAAATGGGTTAAGATCGGTAAAGCTCGGTGAGTTTGAGAAGACATCAGATAGTATAGTGTGCATTAATAGAGAGAAAAACTTAACGCTTACCACAATTAGGTTGGTGACAACAAGTGACTAAATGAGACAGGATAGGGGCAAATCTGTACTTAGTAGACTAGCGATCAAGCACGGATTGAGTTTGTAATATATGCTATCGTGGCACAAGAGCAAACCGGTATAAGCACGCAGAGGTGGTGTGCTTTTTATTAACATTCGAAGTTGTATTAGTTTTGATTGTGGTGTGTCAGATGAGGTCATTGAACAAATCTACAAGGCTCGGGTCGCATCTGCTGAAACACCTATGGTGTCAAAGCGGTATATCCCTGAATATAGGGGAACTTGTGTATCAGGCTGCAATACGGGCTGTTTTGTTGTATGGCTCTGAGACTTGGCCTGTTCGAGCAGCGGAATTAAGACGTCTTCAGGTGTCTCAGAACCATAGCTCATGCGGGTCGATGTCGGCGAATCCGTAACGAGACAGCTGGAAGACGATTTTTCGGTTTTGCACTAAGGACTTCCGTTGAAGAATGTGTCCAACACCAGAAGGTGGGCATGTAAGGATCATGTGGTCCTTCTATCCTAGGGCTCAATTCTATACCACTTGGTCCTACGCCTGGTATACACCCCTATTTATCTTTAACTTCGCTACGTCCAGTAATGCATATGCTTGCCGAAAACTGCCGTCAAATGCTCGATCTACACATAACATCACTAATGGGACTAATTGAGCAAATAGCGAGTTTACCTTTACAACAGTAAGACTCCAGCTGCAGCGTAGACGCAGATCGGGAATTGTGGACAACGGGATTTATTAAACACTTGGCGAGTAGGCCACTACAACTTTGATTGTGTTGTATATATGAGTGTATACGAGTCGTAATTGATTATATATTTTTCCTTTCTGATACCCCGTCGAGTGAAAGCGGCTTCCTGAAACCGTGAACTGGATTGACTACACAATACATTGTACCGAAGCAACCAATAAATAGAAACATGATTCGCAACGGGTGGTCGTGCATTTTTCAGGCAAGGACTTGGCAAACGGAGGACATGTGTGGATATGTGGGACCGTCTTTGATCGTTGGATCAGTCTATTATTTATAGTTGGGGCCTTATAGTCAGCTGCGAGCATGAGTAGGGGCCCGGCACTTACAATAAGCAGCCAAGGTAGGCGACATCTAATACAGTGTGAAGGGCAGTCGTTGGCAATTGGATTAAGTTACCGCGCATAGCTAGGGCCTTATAATCAACGCCTAACATGGACACGAGCCTAACGGTTACGATGAGTAGCCGAGGTGAATGACAACGCGTACATTTATGAGTATGAAGGGCCGTCGTTGGCCATTGGATTAGGTTGCCGTGCATAGGTGAGGCCTCATATTCAGCGTCGCACATAGACACGGGCCTAACAGTCACGGTAAGTAGTCGAGGTGAGCGACAACGACTTCCGTTATCATGGTGACCGCTTTATGACGTGTTACACCTGTGAAGCGTCATATTCCTAATAGGAACGATACCATTGTGTTCGTAACTTACCTACAGTTATCTCATGACGCTGTATTGTCCACAGGCTAGCTATGCATATCTGGGAAAGGGGATCATCTACAGAGATGGCCCTCGCATCTCCACTGCACACCTCATGCTGTTGTCTAACAAAGTTGTGCTTAATGGAAGCTGAGATCCATAGGAAAATGTGTTTTACCGAAGTTCGGAGAACAAAAGCATCTCATTTGATAATCTGAGGAGTATAAAGCAAACAAATGTCAGTGACCGATTTTCCTGGGTAGAATTTGAAGTGAATATTCCGTACATGTTATTTCATTCTTAAAGAACACTGAAGAACGCAGAAATATGCTAAAGCGGGATATCGTGATTTATCTCTCGTAAACCGATAACAAAATGCGAATCGGTGATCGTCCTTGACCTTGACATTTCGCTTACTTAAACTAAATGCTATGAGCAATTTATCAGCTGAAGGTGCAAACGGATGAGACTAACTCCCCGTAAAAGTCGCAACTTCGAAAACCCTAGAATTTTGGCGTGTGCTTCTAGTGAGCGGCTCACGGGGGCTCATTGGCCGCAAAGTGCTCCGAGCTGCAAAACCTTTGTGATTGGAATAAAACTTTTCACGCCAAAATGTTGCATTTTGTTGCATATGTGCTCAAACCAAAAACTGCCTAATCTACTCCCATATTTTCGCAGCTCACAAAATTTCACTGTCCACCGAAGCAATAATACGTCTGCCGGAAAAATTCTGGTAGAATACCTTCCTAGCATCACTGGGGCCCCGGGCTGCCTAGATGAGGTTCAGAAATTTTGAATGGTATTCTTAACTCAATTGCCTGGCTGTTTTAGTTCATCAGGGACAAGTCAGAGCTTTCGAAAATTCAATTCCATTGTGCGAATACTGAACGCCCTTGGATTTACCGGGTAAGGATCACCCTTTGAACTGCCTCCTACCGCGGTCATTTGAACTTTTGGCCGTGGCTTGAGGTGTCGGACGACGGACTCATTGGTAGGTGTGGTTGGGTGCCGGTAGAAGCCAGTGGGTGGGCTTTCGAAACTCTCGGTCGGCTCCGAAAACCTATACCTAAGGTGCAGTGCCATGAATGACAAATCAACAAGAAATTATTTGTTCAAGTTTGGTGTTTAAACATGCATGTGGTGCCACCGGTGGCGTGTTTACTGGGTGGATATACCATCCAATCAGGTAGCCTTTCCGGTCATTTCCTCGAAAATGCAGTATTATGATTCGAATTTGGAGATACGGGTTGCCAATGGCTTTCACAAATTGCGTACATCTGACATCTAATAGAAGGATTTCATACAATGGTTAATCCAACGGACGGTGAAGCTGATCGTTCCTTTTGGTTGAGATGCGGATGCATCCGGTGCATATTTCACTATCTGCAGTCTTCATTTGGAATACCATTTCAGTTTGCTGTGTACAGATCACAGAATGGAGTCATGTAACACCATTTATAGGGAAACGTTACTGGAGATCGTCGTGATTTTGACGCTGAGCTGCTGATTCCATAGTTTGATTCGGGCTGACCGATCGGCTACAGGCATGGAACTCGGCACCTTCCGTTCATTCTAGAACGATCCCGCAAAACCGTTGGAATGTTCCAAAATGTGCACGCGCCAAACACGCGGACCTGAACGGGTCCTCTGTTCATCCATACCTGTTCATTGTTTATAACGCGGGCGCCGGATTAACAGTTGTAGAGAAACAAACTAAGCAGTGGAAGCCCGGGATCACCAGCTGACATCGGATCTCCTCAAATTTTTAGAATCTGGGTGCCATCAAAACGACTGGGAGCTGGCAATCCTGGTGCCATATTTATTGGAAAACAGGGACAAATTTTCAGCAGCGTCAACGAAATCCCGCGCGGAATACACCGATGGAACTGAGGGTGCCAAAGGACTAAAGTCCAACCAGAGAAAGATGAAACAGATTCAGTGGACCAGGACAACGATCGTGCAAACCAGCACGGGAAGGTGCAGGTGGTATTGCACTATAACTCGGCGCAGCCCTACACATCTTCACTGCCATCTCTCAGGCAACTACCCCTACCTTATCTGTTTCTTTCTGGGCCCTGTTCCCACTGCGTAACGCAGGCCCACTCCGCTTGGTCACCACAGTCCATCGAGTTCACTCGAAGCAGACCATTATCTTATACGGAAACTGGACCAGATACCTACAACTTGTCGTTTTGCACACTTGTTAGTGGGTTACTTCGTGTCCCCAAAACCTCTTGATCCGAACTTCACCTCATTCGGTCCAGTGAAAGTTTCACGGTGATGCTGACTCAGATCGTGCAGCGAAACGCCTATATACAACTCACGTATCGATCAGAGCAGCAGCCATCACTACTTCACCACGAAGAGACGGCCTTACCGCGGTGTGACGTTTGTGCACCTCCATAACCCATTGAGCCATACTGTGGAGTGTACGTGTGACACTCACAGAGCCTCTCATATCAGGCTGGTCAATGCGTAGAGGTCTGACTAACGGTCTCCTGGTCCTCCAGGTTGGGGGTTGGAAAATGTGTGGTGACTTGCTTTTTGAAAATATGGGCTACTGTGACGGCCTTACGTCAACCGCTGCCTTGCGGTCAGGCCTTCGAACCAAAGGCTTTGATTTAGGATCCTGATCATCCTCCTCTCTAGGTGTAGGTGCCCTGGTAGTGTTCCAGCCCACGTACAGCCATGATTTCCACACTTACAAAAAATCCCATTGCCACGTCGGCCGTTGCGTGGTGTCATCAGCTGGGTCACCTCACTTGCTGCATACAGCATGACGGGTAAGCAAAAACGGGCTACTGCTGATGTCTCCCTTTTCCTCCTTCACATGTTCGATCTTTCCTCCGTCATCTTGTTTTAGTGACATCTCCGTAGGCTACTCCCAAGCGCTGACTGATCCGTTCGCCGCCCGTTTCTGCCAGACGCAAGATCTACCATTGACTCGGCCGGCACGACCCCAGACACCTCGGAAGCGTCCTTCAAACCCCGACGCTCAGTTAACCTGGCAGACTTTAACGTTCGCCTTCTGAAACAAGTTGGACAACAGACTGATCTTACATGTACACTGGGCTTGCTTTCTACTAATGCGCGCTGTTTATCTGAAACTAGAACTCAAGACCCAAGTCCGGCTGCTGAACTGACCCGCAATCGGCTTCCTCTTGCTTCTGGTTGCGCACATCTGTTTATCCAGAAGCCAGTTGCTGGTTCCGTGGGGGTTGGTATTGTTCTAAGCCACCGAACCAAAGGGTCTTTGTTTGAATGGTTGTCCGTTGACGGTTTCTTCTGTGCGGTTCGAGTTTTCGGTTGTAACAGGAACTTCCATTGAGGAATGTGTCCAGCACCAGAAGATGCGTTGGTTAGGCCGTGTATTGTGCACGCCGAACCATCGTTTACCGAAGAGTGCTGTTTTCCGTGCCCAAGGCATGAGGTGGCGAACCTTTGACCTGGCAGAGGGGTATGAAAGAGAATACGAAACGTTTGGGTGCTATCGGTGCTACTCGCCTTCCAGGATGGGGACCGCGTGATCCCCACTTCACCTGGTGGTGGTGTTCGTGTTGTCGGCTTCTATCCAGATCGTCTGAATGAGTGTCGGGAGGTTTAGGCACCTGGGAATGGGTGTAGTAAGGTAGCACTAAGTCCCTTCCATGCCAACCTTCATTCTTTTCTTCATAGCAAGGCTTTCAAATAAATCATGGTTGTACGGCAGCGAGGCATCAGTGTTGAACACTGATGTCGTGCTGTCCATGATGATTTGCGGTTCATTTGGTAACGTCTGTGAGAGTATGCCATAAACACTCCGATAATCGTTGCCTTTTCATTGTATCTGCTACGCCTCGACAGACTATAACTATTCACCCAAAGACAGCATTCACGCGCCCTTCAGAGCCTTTTTGGGGGCTGGCTGAGAGCTTAACTATTGTTGCAGTTGCAGTGCTGCCGAGTGTCAACTGGGTGGTCGTCTAGGACCAATCGAGACGCGCGGACGACAGCGAACGCCTGCTGCAGCTACGTGCTGATCACAGACTTTCTGTGCAGTACCAACTTCCGAAACTACCACAGCTGCTTGACTACATGGTGCCCCCACATGCGAACCAACCTCCAATACAGATAGATCACATCGCCATTAGCTATAAAAATGAATCGTTCAGCTGTAGCACCCTTTCGGTACCTAACTGCCATGCCACCAGAAGGAAGCACGAGAGGAATACTGCCAGGTTGCCCAAGCCTAGATAGGGGAAGTTGAGAAGCGGAGGTGGGGTTCGAACCACGGACCTTCCGGTCAGTAAATTCGCGCTCTAACCACTGACAAATTTCTACAGGTAGACGTTCCGGCGTTGAGTTAAGCTTTGGATGTATGTCTCCAGTGATCGTTAACATCCGACTTCGGGCCAGCAAACAGGCGTAGAAAGAGGCAATTGCGACAGGTTTCTTTAATTTCTGGATCCTTGAGTTTCTCGGTGGCTAAGCGAGGTGTGCGCGTTTTACATGGACCTGAAAAACTCAATGGGAGGCAGCAACGGATAAGTTCATGATTGACCATTGGTGTCACAGAACTGTAGTTAGAAGGGCCTTGAGCATATTTGCAGTGAGTGATCGGGGAAAAAAGTCTTTTGTAAAGCAGAGAGTACTTCACCCAACTACTGCATTCAACAACGCAAGATAGGGTAGCTGAAAAATTGCATGCGCGTGTTCATAGGCGAAAAGACAGTGCCCCCCTTAAGGGAAAATAACAGGGTGATAAGGACCCAAGAATTCTGGTCAAATTCCGCACAAGCTAGGTCTTTTTACGTCGACCATTGCTTTACAGTTCCAACGTAGTTTCAGGATATTAGGAAACTTTAGTGGACCAGCCATTGCAGTCTACTTCAACCAGTTGAAACTTTTATTCAGGACCCCCGCTAGAGATGCATTTCAGGTTAGAACTATCATCAGATGGGAGAACAACAGGGGTACCATGGATACCGCCATTACAGAAAGAACAGAGCGTAAGGGCACATTCGCGAAGTGTTACAGGAAATAAGCCTCTCAATCTTATCGTGGCCAAGAGAACAACGAAGTGTCGGACGGCTGCGAGCAGCAGTCGTTGTGCTTTGCAACATTATTCACTAAACCCCGCATTCCTGGATCGAGCTTCACTTACACATATTACGCATATCACACAAAGCACCCCCTTGGGCCTGCAAGAAGTACAGATATCGTGATTCTGGCAGACGATGTGAACGTCCAGGTCAACCGACTAACTCCGGAGAAAGCCCACCTTGGCGGCGATTCGGGTTCGATGCTCACCGCACAGATAATAAAGAGGGATTTCTTCAGTTGCGTGATGAAGATCATTTGTTTCCAGCCAGGGCAATCTTTCAACAGAACCGCTTACACTGTGTTATCGGAAGGCCAGCGAAGACAAATGAACCATGGGCTCAGTTGGTGAGTTTCGGTACAAGACTATCGTCCGTTTTGCAGCACACCACATGGCTCTGACCACAGTTTGGTGCGAGCACGTGTATCAGTTCGCCTTATCTCTGGTCACTCACTTCACCTGCAAGACGTTTTTGTAGCCCAACAGTATCGAGTTGAGTTGGCTGAAAAGCTTCCCGAATTCATAAGGCACCATAGTAATAATGATGATTTGGATGACAACTGGAAAAGGTGAAAGAAGCTACGCTCACAGCTTTCGAAACCTGAGACCTTCCCGAGGTCGCTTGCACATCCCAGTGAACACTGGATCTCGCCACGTTCGGCAGTTCTTAATGATGCCACGAAAGCCATACTAGAAAAAAGACTATAACGATGCACGCAGACACCTCAGACGTCGAATAGTGCAGAGCTTAAGAATTGATAGAAATCACTGGTTGATAGTGGAAGCCCGAGAAATAAAGAACATTTGCAACGGGAAACTCGCATCAACTGGTCCGAGGAGGGCGGGTGTTAGTGAACAGATCTCCAAAAAAGATGAGACCCCAATTCATCCACAGTAATGTCGTATCGAACGGTGGGTTAAGTACTTTCAATTGGAAGCACCACGTGAACCAGAATAGAATAGTGGCACCAGTGTGCCATTTACAACGGAAGTCCAGCGTGCAAATTCATTGCTTCACTGCAAAAAAGCACCTGATCCAGACGGTTCGCCTCGTGCACTCTTCGAAGGTAGCAAGTCTTATGGCGGCTTTACTTCAAATTATCTGGGGGAAGACAGTAGTTGCAGGATAGAACGTCTCGGCGGTGATCTCCATATTCAGAAAGGGTGCAAGAACCTGGTGCGAAAACCGCCGGGGCATCAGTGTAGTGGCCATAGCTTCCGAGTTACTCTCTGGTATTATCCAGCACAAGTCGATCCACCATCGGATGGGGTTCGCGAGAACCAACTAGGTTTCTCCCGGGATAAATCATGTCTTCGTTGTACGATAAGTGCTGGAACCGCACCACTCCTTCCGGGGACCAACATTTTTCTCGATCTATTTGCCGCTTTGGGATCCGTTGGTCGTCAGAAACTGTTCTGGTGTCTGGCGATTAACGCTGATCTTTCTAAATTTCCCCTCCTAAAAGGCTCTATATACGTGCTACCGTGGGCTCGTAGGTGTCTACGTTAAATTATCCCCTGAGTTCACCACACCCAGCAGTACCCGGCAAGGATACCCTCTGTCACTCTTCCTATATAATGTAATAGATGCGCTACTTGGGTCCCTTTTACCTGCTTCTAACATTGGGATCGAACTTCTAGAACTCGCTCACAGACACGCTGATAATATTGCTTTTTAAGAATGCAAACCCTTCCAAATAACCCTACTAACTCTGCCGCACGGTTCGGCATGCGCTCTGCACCTGAATTGTTTCTGCAAATTGTCAAAACTTGTTGAGCTGTAGCACCATTTCGGCGCTTAGCTGCCATGTCATCCGAAGGAAGCACGAGGCTGAGATACTGTCAGGTTGCCCAAGCATAGACAGCAGCATTCGAGACGCCGGGGTTGGGTTCGAACCATGGACCTCCCGATCAGTAATTTGGCGCGTCTGCATCTTGATCTATCCTGACTTAGGTGTAGACTATTTGACAGGTATCTTCCACTCATCTATATGATATTTGTATCCAACAAACAGCTTATTTTAATCCCTTCCACAATACTAACTTCGAAGTATACCCTTTAAAACTATTCCACCGAAAACTCATGTTTCCGTCGAGGTAACATCGGATTGTTTGTGCCCGTCATTAAGTGTATAATCCTTCAGTTCGACCTACGTAAAGGCGAGCTCAGTCTCGTGGAAACTACTTTCGGCCCCGTCGATTGTCAGAAACTGTCATTTAGAGGTATTCCAGATAACCCCTTTTGCTCCTGTGAATGCGTTTCGGTCCAGGAGTAAGCTTCTGTCTGGGTTCATCACGTCAGACATGGTTGTCTTCTCTCACCAGCCCTATTCAACTTTGTTATTGATACGTTGTTCGGAAGTTTTAATTGGAGTGCTTTGGGATTCGTCTTTCCACAAACATAGATTGTGTGATCATGCTGCCAATCTTATATTAGGTCCTTCAGAAATTCATATCGTTTCAAATAACCTACATTTCTGCCGCAAGCTTTGGCGTGCGCGTCACACCTACACAGTGTGAACTTCTACTGGAATTCTACAGTGCGGAGAGTCTACTGAAGACTGGGTGGAATCAAACCCAGACCTTATGCTTCCAGGCCGACTAACCAATGCGGTGGATAAACGCAGTAGAGACGAAATATCTACTGGAAATGACGAAATTTCATACTACCATCAGTCTATAGGTAAACCAGAGGAAGAATTTCACAAGATAAGTGGAACTTCCATCTGAGAAGTTGTCACTCGAGGAGGCACTCGATACGTGACCACGCTATATAGTTTCCGTGACTGAAGGATGAGTGGCGCTATGTCCTTTCTAAGTGTGAGTTGATCACAATACCGATCAACCGCTGTGGGCCCTACGGTTACGTGTTCAAACCACAAATTGGGAGGTTGCGGGTCCAAAACCCCCTAGAGCTTAGTGTGATGCGCACTGCTAATCATCCCCAATAAAGGTTAAACGACTGTGCAGTGCTTCTCGGCTTTTCAGCATAGGGTGACTTCACTTACAGGACGTAATTTCAATTGAAAAATCATTGGTCTGAACGGTTGTGTATGTCTTGGTGGACTAACGAAATTTGCAATCACTATTCGGATCGGAACGTGTTGCAATGCGGACGTTTTTCTGTATGCATGTCTGTATGGTGTGCCCTGAGGCTGCGCGATCCATATGGCTTTGTGGATTAGAGATATGATCGCTGCGTACCGATAATACACGAAAACTTGCTGCACTTGGTCACCTTTGATGCATGGTTTAAGCTTGGTGAAGACATTGGATCAGTGGTGCTCATCACCAAAATAGCTGGCATTACACCAATGATGGTAAACTGGTGCTTAGCTGCCATACACACATGAAGGAAGGGTGTAAAGGAACGAAAGGGATATGAACTTGTTGCAAAAACTCTATGTCCATAGGGAAATGGTCAAGAGCAATGTGCTTAGACTTTCCAAAACCTTTGAAATAAACGTCCGGACACCACGTTAACCAGGACGTCATAAACAGGATTGAGCTCAAATCCTTTTCAGATCTCATCTGACACAAACCCCACACACAACGACAGACAGGCGTTAGCCAGACAGTCCACCTGAGAGGCGAGTCAGCTAATCATATGGGTTGGTGGCCATACGTAAGGTGAATAACGTAGACCCCACTCGGGTAGTCCGGAAGATCACATAGCGCTTCACTTAACAGTGGCCGTCTTTATGTCACGCCCTCACGTCATGGCTTGTTTTCTGCGAACCTGGCAAATGGCTTTCCTTGTTAAACAATAGTCAAGCATATGCTCCAACTACCTCAACCTGAAGTAGTCTACTCAGACAAATCCGACTCATCATCCAGTACTCGCTTACAGACTAGTTCGTTACAGATATGCCAGAATCAGTTGAATGATAATAACCGTCCAGCTGTAACATCCTTTCAGTGCATAACTGCCATACCACCCGAAGGAAGCACGGGGGCTGAGCTACCTCCAGGTTGGTCAAGCCTAAACATGAGCAGTCCAGATGCAGATGTCGGGTTCAAACCACGGACTTTCTGGTCAGTACGTTCGCGCTTCAACCACTGGGCCATTTCGAGCCTCCAGTTAATACCTGCTATGCTATGCGGGAATCAGTGGTTAAACTTTTGAAGAAGTTTGGTGTCTTCGAATCAAATAATACAGGTTTCGCAGCCATGAAGCGAGGCTGTTCTCACGGTCGTTTTGTAGACACGACCCCTTAGCATTAGCTCTTCTGTCACAGTACAGCAACTGTCAACATAAGTAAACGTTTCAACAATTCCAGCTCCTCATTCTGAATTTGAAAGTAAGTGAAAGAGACTTCATCATTCTGAGGCAAAACCTCGCACTATGAAGGTGCAAGGCGCATGCTGGAACGACGGACCACTTCCAGTATTCCATTTGGAGTAGTCTTTGCAAATGTATGATTGTCAAATAGCAGAACAATACCACATGTATTACCTAAGCCCACCTATCTTTCTGCGGATACGATTTCGATACCCAGGCAGGTCACTGTGAATCCCAATGCTACTAGTGCAACGTTGTATATTACTGATGAAGCATGCAAGTAGCCTGTTGTCCGGTGTCCAGGCTCCGCCGCCGTATCTGACGGAAGATGAAGGTTACTATGGGGATTATGGAACCGCTTTGCAGTGTTCGTTTATAATTGTTTAATATTCAAAGAACGTCCGGGAAAGTTCAAAAAGGCGCTTGGGAATGTTCACTTTTCAAAAATTCTGTGCAGATGGGATGCTTACTCTCGCGTCTAATAGCTTGTAACCGCTTAGTTCGTGTTTGCCAATAAATAACTTCGCAGCGAACGGCTTTCCTCCTTTCACTAGGAGTATCGGAATGAAGGGTGCGGAGAGTAGTTGCAAACTCTAAAAAGTATTTCCCGTGTGGAGGAGTCAATCTACCCACTTTAGTTCAAAGCTCTTTTGAAGTCAAAGGAAACTATCACAGCTGGTCAGTGGTATGCGTGACGCTGCTTGAGCACTTGACGTGAGTTCAGGGTGTGCTTAGTGCGTTTCCTACCTAATCCAAGACCTGACCGGTTCTCGGTTTATCCTCGTGTGACCGGGTCTAGGTGTTGTAGTATTGTTCATGTCATTAGCCTCCTGGGCGAGACGTATACCTATATGGTCGGAGCATTTGCTTTAGCTATCTTGTTGAATAAAGTCCCAGTGGTTGATTCGTACCAATTTTTCGGACGCATTCTTGTTCGGAAATCACTGTCAATAACCTGGACCAGACACAACACGAAAGTTCACAATCACTTTTGAATAACGCTGGTGGGAGCTCATCTGGCCATGAAGCCCAATGGCGCTTCTAGGTAGAAAGATATATTGGTCGAGCGAAGGACGTAGACATGGAGACAGACGACCAACTAAGCTGTTGTTGAAAACATTCAGCCCAACAATTAAGACGCAAGTTGTGTGGCATATATCCCATATTGGCTTTGGTGACCTCACAGAGACGTAGGTTTTGGGGTATGTTTTTGTATATGAGTTTAAGTTTCCGAGCATTACCAGCCGCACTAGCCTGCCTCCGTTTCTTGAGCCTCCTGAACGCATCAGGTTTCTCTGTCCGCACTCAGAATATGCTTGAGTTACTGTCTGGCAGAGGTGGCTTAATTGTGTTCAGTTTGGGATGACCGTGAGTATTCTGAAATCCGATGCCTGTTCCTTGGATGCTCAGAAGCAATATGCGCCGAGTTTCTTGCCCGTGCGTGATAGTTCTTATCCTGTCTAAATCGTGATTGACGTCTCCCGAGGATTCAGTCAATACTTTTTTTACACAGACTACTTTTATAGACTTGTTTAACGTGTTGATCAGGATGTTTTTCGGCACCAAGAGTTCGCGTATTAAAAGAGGCAACACAAACAGAAGAACAAGGCCTATGGATCGGGCGCGAAACCGCAGGTCTGAGCACTGACATGCTATCAACCACTTTTCGGGTGTAATACCGAAATAAATCTATCTGGGATTTACTGGGGAGTGTCAGTCTGGTCTCGACCTACTGACCAACCTGGTACAGGAGACTGTACGAGTGTCGCGTAGCTCAGTTGGTCACGAAGGCACACAAACCGTCACACCGCAGTAACTTCCAGTCTTTCCGTGCTGGTCCAATAATGCGGAGGTACGCCAGTTGGTTTTTGGAAAAATAAATTCATTCGCGATAGACTAATTACGCTGGTCACATTGTGGTCACGCTGATGGGCGTTGCAATTCATCTGTCAGATGACCGTCTATGACAGTTTCCTCCCCCCAGACATGTACTGACTGGGCACGACCCGGAGGTAGACACTCCATGATTTAGTGACGAAGCACAAGAGCTCTGAGCAGTAAACTCGGTTTGGATGGCGACCCCGAGATGGATGGCATTAATTAACGACACTGACATGCGACCTGATCCCACAGTCCCGCACCAAATCTATCGCTTTCCTTGCCGCCTCCTACTTCGTCAGAACATTTCAACACCACTTAACCGATTAGGTCATCGTCTTCGATTTGCGACAGTCTCGTTCCAATTTCTCCGTGAACGAAAGAGGGAGAGAGAGAGTGGTTAGAACCAACGTATTTTTGCTACAAGGTTTATGGCTATCGGTCCAATATCCTCATTTTCCCTGATATCAAGCGAGGCTGTCGAATAAATCAACTTTCGTCTCCGTTATCTCATACAATCAGGATCCACCTTCCCTATTGAATCTTTGCAATGATTCTCTTTCTACCGTACCGCTTCCCGGTTGGACCACACGGAATTATTCTTCAAATCTCGTTAAGCGGCTCCTACTTCTGATCCCAAATGTTATTTCCATCTGCTCAGGGTGGAGATCAAAGTTCACAGATCAGATAGATGTTTTTCTGTTGAATTTGTTTTTCGAGATTGTATTTTTGTTTGATTTCATGCACTTTTTCTTCAGTTCGTTCAATTGATTGCTTACGTCCTGACATATTTGGTGTCACCGTCATGATGTCTGGCGAAGAGGAAGTACCATCAACAACACCATCTGCTCTGTTCTCGCCCTCGGGTGTTGTGCTCAACGCATCATTCACATTTATCCTGCTGGCCTTATTTCATTTTCTTCGGCGTACTGCTTGCAAGCTGGGATGCTCCTTCACTGGGGCATCGCCTGCTAAGTCGAGTAAGTGTTTTCTTTGTCACTGCGGAAGGCAATCGCTGAGAAGCGCAAAACTACAGTGTAGAGCTCATAGGTTAGGACAAATCACAGTGCATGTGACTAGTAATACAAGGTTGAGGTCATCAGTTTACTCTTGTTTTAGCATCCGAACCCCAGTGATTTTTCAGACGGGTTTAGTAAACAAATCCACCGATTGTTTGGCAAACCTCCTTGAAACAATGACTACTCAGACGGTCGCAGACATCTTCCTGTGGTGGTTATCTGGGGGTGGACGTGAATTTTGCCTTGGAACATGCCACTGGAGATTCTAGGAGAGCACCTTTTCCACACTGGGACTCCCCGGTATTACGCAAAACACATTTAAATGCGAAAGGAAGGTTATCCATCTTTTGGCGTGAAACTGAATGCGCTTTAGATCTTGTGATTTCTTAGCTGACTAAGAAGACCTACTTGAATTCTTCGGGATGCTTCAATACCCTACTTCCTGGCAATATGTCTGAATGTTGGGAGCCTGGATGTATTTATTGGTGGCCATTAATGTGTTCTCCGAGCTTAGTAATTAGGCTTTTAGTTGCCGACTTATGAGACCTAATCAGACCGAGAAATCAGACCCTTTTTCTGGCTTTTTACCATAAATTTGGGCGTCAGACGACTGCCCTTTCAGAAGTAAATGAAACCGAAATTAAAAAAAAAACACTTCTCATCCCATTAGGGGTTGTCTTGGGTAGAGAACTTGGCGGATTGAGTGAACGGTTTATTGTGGTTGGTTAATTTTGGTCCAAATGGGGCTGAGTTTCCAGCGCACGTATACTCTGTCGAAATTTTTGCCCTGTCGGCTAAAGGCCACACGATGGCGGTTTGACTAAACTTGTAAGCTACATGGATAGTGTTATTCCAGTTATGATTTGTGATTAAACTCCCCCCATTTTTGTACGATCTGGAATACTTCCATGCTTTATTCAAGTCTACGTGAACCAGCATTAGGCATCCACGTTTGATTAAGCTGCTTTATTATTTGTAACTTATGTACACAAGTGAGTTGCACACGGCTTGCATTAACATTCAGCCAAATACAGACGTATCTCATGCAGCTTGATGTTTGCTGTTTTTTGTACTTGTTCGACTGGTGGTCTGTGGTTGGAGCAACATATTCTGTCTCAGATAGGGTTCATTCTTTGTTTCGTTTATCTCGATTGTCG
Source organism: Opisthorchis felineus (assembly GCA_004794785.1). NCBI lineage: Eukaryota > Metazoa > Platyhelminthes > Trematoda > Opisthorchiida > Opisthorchiidae > Opisthorchis > Opisthorchis felineus. Next base: position 96,401 of record SJOL01002240.1, on the reverse strand, counting down.
ACCAAATGGTACTGCTTTCTCTGTCTGCTGTTTCAATCAGTCGATTCGGAAAAAATGAAACTTACTGATGCAGTGAAGGTTGGAATTCTTGTGTGAATGCTTGAACTATATGTTAGATAATTGGTCATTCAAAAGACAAGTTACTGATTAGTCGTGGAGACTCTACACGGTGAACTCAAACTGGTGTCTACTACCCACGAAATCTGCCCAAACGATAGTTTGGAAATATCACAGCAGGTACCTGTACTCTAACCTTTGTGCTGATGATATCTGTACAAGTCTAGTTCTAGGAATCATCAGTTGACCGGAGATAATTATTTGGAAATTGATTATCTAAAAGGCTTTTTGGTACCAACAAACACTTCGTTTCGTGGCACAGGTACCACGTTCATGGACAAGAATCTCATCCTAATTTCTGTTGCCTTACTCCAGTTGATAAATAGTGAGCTTTCGCTTTCTCCGAAATTTGATGCCCTACTTGTTTGTCTAACTGGAAGTTGAGTGATTAGAATCACTGTTCAAACTACATATAGGAGACAGTCGAACAAAGCGACTGAATTGACAATGAGGCTGAGCATGGACCACAAGCTTGGGAAATGTTACAGCAAGGGATCGATGACGCTCGTGGATAAACTGTTGTTCGACACGTTGAAACCTGCTTTTCAATGTCGGCGTATATGTAACCAGACATGGTTACGGTTGAATATTTTGGCCATCTGTGAGAGTTCCGCGCGACACTGATAAGACACCTGTTCGCATTAAAAAACAACCATACACATCCACACGAAATGCTTCTATGGCGCGGAAACGTCACGTCGAAGAGTGCGTGTTTCGCCACAGTGACAACACTTAAGCCTGTTGGTAAACCAAGCAATTAGGACAAGGTCCGTGTACTACTGCTTGGTGGTCGATTCCGCAGAGACGCAATCAGTTATCAGTACAGTGTGATTGCTAACGATAACCCGTATACAAAGCCTATGATTTACCATAGCTTTCACGTTCATCTCAAAACATTTAACCGGGCAATCGCACCTTTCAGCAATTTTGTTCAGTAAGTTCTAGGTTAGAGGCCATCCACCTTTTGAACTAAAGAAATTACGAACTTGATCTCAGCTGTTTACCCGTTCTTGTAACTTAACCCATCACCCTCTGAGAATGGAACATTGTGTTGCGGCTCACTGTTTTTTCGTCTACCACTTCTCCAGGTGCTCTTTCTGAATTACGGCTTCTTCGAGAGAGTGGACTTCGTGACAGCGAACGCGTCGTGGATTTATGGTATTCTACGGTTCGTCACAGTACTGAGTTGGGGCATGACAGTAAGTGCTTGTGTAGACTATCCACTTTGCACGCAGTATTGATTTCGTTTGCGACATTATTGATACGTTTTGCTTGATCACTGACAGACTTGTGATTATGGAGCGGAATCCAGAGAAATCAATAGCCCGAAACTGCTTCCACTCTGTGCTGAACCCACCAATGTAGTCAGCAACGGAATTAATCCATGACGAGCATTATTCTTTCATACGGAGCGCAAGTTTTTCCTCAAATACTAACCTTAGATTGTGAAGGTGGGCTTAGCTAACTTCACAAATGACTGTATGTACATATTCAACTTCATATGGTGTTAACGGGGGACTTAGCTGAGTATCTCGCTTTTAATGTTCTTCAGTTGAATGCTGAAGAATGCGTTGTGTCACGAAAAGCTCTCCGATTTATTGAATATCATTTTAACTGAAGTGTGGAGTGGCCTTCGTGCAGCACCTTCACTTGTGGAGTATTGTAAACGAGACATTCAGCTGGGAGTTAGCTGAGCCTTCTGTTAACACCAAGTTAATTTACAACTGAGTGTATAACTCCATTTAACCACGCTTTGATGGTCATACAGAAAATAAGACTGATGCAAATTCGAGGACTGCGCCTACCTGTTGGGCCCCAAGAAGGGCGAAACCAGTAGTGGGCTGTTGAAGAGTTTCTATCAACCTTAAAAGCAGCTTTATCAAGTCGTGAAGCACGCTTCTTAAAGCTCAGAGAGGTTATGTGGATTTCTCATGCGCCACTGAGAATTACGTAATCACTGTCGGCCACATATGCCCGAATTATAAGAAGGTGACTATGTAGATATGACCCACCGCCCAGCAGGAGGTTCAAGTAACTCGTCCCAGACACAGCTAGGGACAAATACTTGACGGCGGATCCATATCAGTTGCGTTATTTTTCAACCCTGATGGTGTCAGGAGATGCTTATGCTTTACCGACGGTCAGCTAATTCAATAGTCCTTTCCGTGGACGTCTTATCGTGATCACGTGGAAAGTAAGTGGTCATGCGTAATAACGCGTTCTTCACCATTTGATGCAGCCTTGATTGATGAGGCCGCAAAAATTGCCCATCTGGATCGTAGGCTTAACGGTGGAATTTATCCTATTTCTACGCCTATACTATTCGAAATGGGCTCTTCTGATGAAATGATTCATGACACTTCGTTATGTATCAACTTGACGGTTCCACTGAATAGCTGAAATTTCATTATTCTGTTCACTCGGGTTGGCTAATTTTCTCAAAACATATTTATCTTACAACGGCATCTAAGAAACAAAGCCAATCGTTCGTAAAATGGACGTTTCTTGGGCACTTGTGCGCTGCTCGTCCGGGGCGACTAGCCTTAGAGAATAACTCATTAGGTCGTCTCCCGGAAGGTGAATCGATCAGGAGGGACTAGTAACTCTGTTTATATTTCAACCGTCTATGAATGCTCATTCTAGAGATCAACAGGGTTACTGTAGTTATTAGACTGAAAAACGGTCCTACTCATCATCGACAACACATCAGTGTACAATACAGCTACTTCGTTGTCGTACACGGTTTTAATGAGAACGTTAGCAAACCCTACTGAATTCTGACTCTGCTTCGCCAAGACTGAGAGGTTAACTACCAAGTGGCTTCCAACTCCTCCATTCCAGACTACCTTTGGTCTACCGTTTTGTTCCAATGCATTCTGCACTTATTTTGGCTTTGGTTGGCGGTACATGTGGGTGGTTTTTGTTTCTCATTCACACGACCTTATGCTCCTGTTTCATCAGATCCCATTGACCTAACCCGACATAGATAGGCTTCCAAGTCACCACTGACGTCTACGCGTAGCGTTAAGTTTATCGTGGACTCCCATATGGTCTTACTAAACGCGTAGCAACAGGTGGATGATGGAATATTAGGACCACAGTAATGTTCCGTTGACTCGTAGAGCAAATTAGTGACGGCTTATCCACGTTTTTTATCTTTTTTTATCCAACCCTGCATCGAGGCCCATGCTGATCCTGATATTTTAAATGGCCGAAAACTGATACACTGCTCCGCCCTCGAGGTATCACCTTCATGGGATTTACAAGTGTTTCTCTGACGGGGATGTTTCCTGGTGGGCGTGTGACCAATAAGAACCGCATTGCGCATTGTCTGTACTTAAGTAACTTGACTTCAGTCGTATTCGGCTGTTTTTCGGCAACCTTTGTGACGATTGGACTGGATTTTCCGTTTCACTTGAAGTGAATACTTTGGATATTCACCAATTCAGTTGCAGAAGTTAGTAATTTTGCGTTTTCGTGATTCCCACACTAACAGCATGGTCGCCAGACGCCGTCGTCCTAACCGTCAAAACCTGGAGGCTAGCTAGGCTTGAATAAGTACCTCGTCATCACGAATACGCATCCCTACATAGCCGCGAAAACAATGATGATTCTTGGAGAATTGAGAAATGCCTAGTTGTCGTGCGTTGCTCCACTTTATTCTCCAGACGTGGTCGTCGTTCAACCGTAACATCCTTTCGGTGTATAGTTGCCGAGCCACCCGAAGGAAGCACGAGGGCTGAGTTACTGTCGGGTTACCCAGGCCCAGACAGGAACAGTCGAGATGCCAGGGTTTAGTTCTAACCACGGACCTTCCGGTCAGTAAGTCCACTGAGCTATCTCGAGCTAGAAAACGGGTGTCCGAGTCTGGATAATCGACTGAGTCAACTTAAGTCAAGTCAAAGTTCACTAACTTGGTGGCTTTGCGGAAGACATTAACTCTTTGAAATGATGTCAGGCAGAAAATTCGTGTCACTTAAACGGGACGTTTCCTTTGTGGTGACTTGGGGAGTAAATCAGTCGTCTTAGGGAACCAAAAAGTGTATCACCTTCGCTACTAGGGGGGATTTTGTTTCCTAGAGGAGGTTTATGTTGAAAAAACCTCGCTCCTCCATAAAGGTGTTTCCTTAACGGGGTTTAGTCGAGACGACGTACTGCACACGGCTTTATAGCGAGTGTTTTAGGGCTGCCGCAACATACTTATGCATGTACGCGGTATCAAGCTGTGCAGAATTATCATGACGTTGCTGACACCTGCCAAAATAAATCAGTTGACTGGATGATGATGATGATGATGGTGATGATGATGATGATGATGGTCATTGTATGAGAGTTATGTCATGTGCAATTAACCCCAGTAGCACTTCAACACACGCGATTTCTACTGCAGTTTTAAAGTTCTAGAACTTTTCTTTCCTCGTTCTAGAAAGAAGCACTGTGTCAGGTCACTACATTAAATAAGAATCAAGGATACGTTCCGCAACCTGGTAAATAACGCACTCTAATGATGTCATGTTGCGACCTGGACCCGCCGAGTGTTTGGTACTCAACCTTGATGTTCGGCGCCTGCAGGAACACAACATGCGTGCCTTTGCATCAAAAGGTCCACTTTGACATTTGTTCAACTGTACACTCACGGCAGTGAATCTGAATGGTTTGTGAGCACAGGGTACAGGTTCCTACTTGTTCTTATCTTCGTACGTTTAAGCATCGTTTCTCGTCTCGTTGTTTGTACAAGGTGACATTGTACACATGTATCACGAATGTGAAACTTAGTTGCAACAGAGGGAAAGCAAGCTATACTAATCCAGCAGAACATGAAGTGTTATATTCGTTCAGAAGTATTAGCGTTAAGAGAGTGAATTTTTCTATTGAATTTGTGATGTTCCATAAAAAGCGTAATCATTATTGGAGTTGTGGCTAAAGATGGGTGCATTGTATATGATTTTGGACACAATTGTGTCCTACTTTTTTGTGGTCGCTAATAACAGTGTAGCCGTTTATTCTTCAAACTTTCAGGGTGGACGATTTTGGAACAAGTTTTCATTGCTGCTTTAGACGTGGCCGATGACCGGTTAGCTTGGGTGAGTCCTGAATAATTCACCTTTCTTGTTTCGCCTGTAGTGTGGTTACTTCAGTCTAGACATGCAATTAATTCACAATAAAGTTAAGTCAAAAACGCAAATCAAGTATACCAGCATTGAAGGGCTTCTTCGGTTTTCAAGAATTCTGCTCATACGCTCCGATCGGCTCGTTGTTGCCTCAAGCGGTCGGAATTTACAACACCGTTTTGTTTCCGGTGTGAAGACAATGCTACTCCCTCTCTGTGCGTCTGAACTAATAAGTTATATTCGATCCTAATGTGCAACACCTCTCTTTCGTTAGGCGCAAGTAAACTGTCCGGCGCTGCCTGAGATGACGAAGTTTTTAAATTAGTGCATTTGAATTGAAGCTGCTGTCTTGTCAGCATTTGAGAGGATAAATCATATCAGTCTACTTCGCGCAGTTGATCCGGATGCAACGGTTGCTCTTTGCAGGCATTCGCGCTATGTTGGGCCGAAACTCATGCGATATGCTCCTTTAGCTTGTGCCGCTTCTGCTTGGTTACTTAGTTTGCAAAGCCTACATCTGCGACGGTCATACACTATCTATCGTTTTGTAAGTCGTTATATGAACATGGCGACGAAGTATACATTACCACGTTTGCATTAGCTGAACGTCTATCTCTGTTCATAGGGAGAGCATTTTCTGCAAATTCCAGAAAATTCCATTAGCTTTTCGCTTCGGCTTCTTATTTTCCGCAGATCCTTCGTTGACTCTAGACCTACTCCGGTATACCCTATATAAAAATGATCATTTATGATGCCATTCGTTCTTTAGGAATGCTTGGAACGGTTGAAAAATCAGTTCAAGAAAAGTTCGCGCGTTGACCGCTTGACTGGAATGTATTTGGAGAAAAATGGCAGGTAAGATTTTCATCGATTTAGCTTGAAATTTCACATGCTTTCAAAGGTATTTCACTAGACCGACCATTTCTATCCTCTTTTGTTCGAACTCGTGAAATTTATTATCCAAAGAGATTGTTTTTAGACCCAAATCTATCGCTCATCTTTATAACGATCGTCTCACAGTATTGTCCTCTGTACATGATGTCAGACGCAAGTTATCAGTTATATGGGGCTTGGGAAGTTGGTTTACGGTCACTACCCGCGCTACCAGACCACCAGAGCCTTCCACGCTAGTCACAGAATGCAACTTACGTGCAAAGGGAAAGGCATTTAACCCATTCTACATTAGCCTCTGAGGTCGTCACCTGAAGAACCACTCAACAGCGCGTCACATGCTATAAATGCGCACGGAGCACGGAAAGTGCTCTGTTCCCACTGCTCGCAAAGGCCTTGTTTCGCAACCACACAACAAAAGGCCACAAACTGCAACGTGACGCACACACCGTTTGCTGTTTATTGATGTACCATTTTGTCATGGCGGTTGCACACCGTCAAAACGTTTCATACGTGCCATCATTGCACATTCGGTAGCTATCTAGTGGGGAGACGGGCACGCTAACTCATAAATTCTTGTTGGTAGTGTGAGCAGCTTTGGGAATTTTAATGTGGATTTCGTCCTGTGAGTGATGAAACTGGATGAAACAGTTGTATAGCGCTTCTCGGCTTTCCAGCATAGATGACCTTCACTTACGGCACAAAATCTCTATAAATGTCTACTAGGTTTAGTACGTTCTTTTCACATGCGATGTTGAGTTGTGTTTCCCTAGAACCCTTTGCCTTCATAGAGGCGTGCACTGATATTCATGTTTTTACTCTAGATTCGACGATGCACATGCGGTCTACACTCAGCTTCTTAATGATGATCCAACAAACACGGTATGTTTTATTGCCTCTCTTGTCGCATCTTGTTCTTATACATAGTTCGGTTACGATGATTTATTCGGTCTAGCACAATCAGCCCGTTCGTGTGATTCCAACCCGCAAAAACAAATTAACGGGGCACACAGGTGTTCATATCATATCAGTTATTGACCCATCTGACTGGTTTAGTGCAAGCCGGATAACATTGAACACTACGTAAGTGCTTCGATGTGTTTCGTAGAATACATGTCGTCTAAGCAAGAACAATGTTCATGTCCAAATATTTCATGGGCTGACATGTGCACACTTTTTGAGCGCAGTTTCATAACAGAGTTAACCGACCGAATGTGAATTTCTGGAATTCGTTTGGTTCTCTGGTGGCCCACAGTATTGCTTGCGCAATTATCTCAGGTATCATTTGACTAAGGGGCTCCTCTTCGACATGTAATCATCAGGCTATAGCATGTACATACGCCATAACAAACCATTCTACATGTGAATATTCGGAAGAAAACGGAAGTAAGGTTGCTAGATTGAATTTGCGTCTCTCGACACACGGTAACTGATTTATGGTGCTTCGACATGGCAGCGGGGAAATAGCATCAGATACACCTGGTCGCGCAATTCATCTATGCGAATCCTGCGGTGTTTGGTATGCTGATTCTGATATTTCTTGATGGCTTCAGCCTAAAATCAGAGAACACAACAAACACAGTAGTTGCACCCATTTGATGTCCTGCGTCTACGAGTCTGCCGAACTGTTCATAAGTCCTACAATGTGCTGTACAAACCAGGATGAAGGACATTCAGATATTCACTCTCCTGGACCTTCCAACGTAACAATCCCCATAGCAGCCGGTAGATAAATGGACTCATTTAAATGACCTGACTAAGCGTTTAGATTTTCAGCTTAAATCCATATTCGAGAAACTTGGGAAGGTCAGACGCACTTACTTGTTTTGTATATACTTCGTCCATCTCTTATCTAACTCTACCTTATGTTGCACGTTGACACTTTATTTACTGATACGTGCCGTACCAGCTGGCTCGTAAACGAATGATCGCGATTCTGAAGGCTCAGCGGAAAAATCTGGAGGCTATTGACGAGCTTCGTCAATATCTGAAAATGTAAGCTCCTCCTTTTTTCTCATGAATTTTTCTCGTCTTCCATATTTTGCTTGGACAGTCTTGTCAGAAGGCGCATGTTGCGACTTTTTTACTGGCTTCATTGCTTTGTCATCAGTCGCAAACATGCAATGTTCTACATTCATGACCACGAAGCGTGAGAATAAACAGTCGATAGATGGAGGTCTGTTGAATGTTGGGTTGGTTGGTCAGGTTGGTTGTCTGACCGTGTTGAGCAGGCGATATCGACCTCTGCCACAGTTATAATTTTCAGGTCGTCTGACGCCACCAAATTCTAGCTATTTTCCACCCATGCAGCTCAGGTTTCCGACCGATTAGTGTTACTTTACGCCTACTAAGCTGGCTTTGACTGCAGTAGTAGTAGGCGTAAATTACACGTGACCCACTAGTTTTTAGCTTTTTCTCAATTATTCAATCTACTCCAGTCGTAAACTGATACCCTACAACCATTTCTTTATAGTTTCATGAGCGATTTTGAGGCGTGGAACGAACTAACTGATTTGTATCTTGCCGAAGGCGATTTCAAACACGCAGCCTTTTGTATGGAAGAACTGATCCTCTCCAATCCACACAATCATCTCTATTGCCAGCGATATGCGGAGGTAAGTGCCTGACCTCTATGGTTCCCCCTGAACAGGTTAACTTGTAATTTTAATGAAGTTTACTACTTTACTGAGGACAGTGCCCGTTGATCCACTCAAAAGTTCAGCGGACATTTGGGATAGTCAAAAATATCTTCACAGAAGTCACGTGAGTGTTCTTAAACATGTCATCTGCCAGTGGCCGGGCAGCTCAGATTGTGGGTTACTACGATGCCGTAGTCCGATCCTCATAGGTGCCTTCAAATCGACTGCCCTAGCTTGTCCCTGTCCTGTACACCTGCTGTTTCAGAGGTCCAGACGTAGAACGATACTTTAGATATGTTCCTCGAGTGTTTACAAATTCGAGCTTACTGGAAACATGTATTGGGGATACTACAATGTGACGAGTGGAGGTCCTATCAAAACCACATAACTGGCAAAACCTACGTTCCAGATTTCACCGTCCGTTCAAGTGAAGTTTGTCTGCTTGAGGATTTGAACCAACACCGTCGAGGTTTGGCTATCCAGAGCCTCGTCGACCATGGAAGACAGTGGATTGCCGGTGCGTCGATTCATCACTGTACTACTCGGTTTTCGTGTTCACTGCCAAGGCTATCCAGAACTATACACTGCTAGCAAGGATCAGTCGCCACTGGCTGACCGATCGACCACGTCTGTCAATGTTTCTAACCCTTGGTGCGCTCCATCTCGGGACCCCCACCCAAGGAGATAACAGCTGCTAACGAGACCAATTTTGCTTCTTCGAGGAAGCTGGTCATCTGGTACCTGGAACACGTGACCAGACCAGCGCAAACTATGACGCACACTCTGCTCACTTATCCAAACTTGAGCTCCTTTCCTCGAAAGCCATTGGACGTACCTCAGCACTGCTGACCAGATGTTCCCGCCGGATTTTTGCAATGCTTCGGAGACATTACCAGTCAGACACTAAGAGCGTTGTAAAGTCTTGCTGGTGGTGGCCAATTTTCTGATCCGTATAACCGTATGGGACGCGCTGCGGAATTGCCTTCCAGTGGTCTCATCCTGGATCACAGTGCAGACTTTGTTCATCAATTCCACATCAGCAGCAGCAGTTTCCATGTCCAATATTTTGTGATACATCTGACCATGCTACCTGTTGACAGATTTTCCTAATCCTATTCGCTTGCGTTTCTATGTTTATAACATTACGACGCAGTTTGATAGAAGCGGTCAGATCAACATTGCATTTTTGTGATAAGTTTTCTGTGAGCGAATCCATGTGGTTAGCTGTATTGCATGGTTTGCTCACTAGATCAGGAACTAGTTGGTCGGTGGTGTTCTACTTCAAATCGTTTCGATCACTTGTCTTCTGACTGATGCTAGAAGTCTTTCCGGACTCTATCGATGTTTTTTAAAAACTCATTTGTACTTGGCTGGATAGCGCGACTTTATCCCGGGAGCATGTCTAACTAGAACAGTTTCTTTTAAAGGGTACAACTTACGACAGAGCGGACGATTTTTTGTTATTTTGCATGTGCGTTCGCCCAGCTCGGAGGCTACTTCAGAGTAAATTCCGATTTTTAATAAGTCTAAGGTCCTCTGAACGTGACAGATTAATATGCAGTTATTCTTGTTTGGAAAGACTGTCTTGCTTTCTCTTTTCTTGTTTCCGTTGGTTTACAGAACCGTCATAAGAGAATTCACCTTCCAGAAGAGACCACATTCTCTTCGTGGTTCTTTTAGAGAAGAAGGACTATAGTGTGGAAGCAAATTAGTTGTAGGCAGCCGCGGGATTTCCGGAATTCGTGTTCACATCACTCTTTTGAACAGTTCCGCTGTCCAACCGGTTTCAAGCGCCAGTACAGTTAACTTTTAGTTCGTTCGCGATCGAGACTTTCGTGTATGTTTCTACTCTTCGCCAATAAAAAATACGCCAAACATTATATCTGTCAAAAATATCCGACAACAAACCGGTTTCGTTGAGCTTTGTAAACTCCGTTCGCTTGAGAATTTGGCGTACGTCTCTCTGTAGCGGTTTGGAACACCGCCAGTTGATCTTGTTTTCTTGTAACATCTACCGAGTGATCTTCCGTCACTGTCGTTTTGATGCTGTCATTCAGCCTGAGTTCAGCGTATGTTTGGTCGTAGGTTGTTGGCACTTACTGAATATCCACGGGTTGTTGAGACCAGCGAAGCTAAGTAAGTGGATACCGTTTTTATTGCGTTCGCTAAGACCACAAACCGTTAGAGTTTGTGCGTTTCGGTCATGTATCTTACTATCCACTGTTTAGCCCACTTACTAGGGTTAATAGTTACTTTTTTGTCATACTACTTTCTTACCATAGAAACTAAAGACCAAACTACCTAGCGAGAAATGTTTTCTTGACTATGGAGCTCTGAGTGTTCTCTTCTTGTCACAAGGAATCGATTCCAGCAAAAGGTACAGTGCACCATAGGTTTTGGTTGATATTTTGGGGCAGTAGCTTAAGCGTTTATCGTTCGAATACATATTCCTGTTCTTTCTGTTTCCCGTTCAGATCAAGTACACGGAAGGCGGTTCTGAGAATCTTGAATTAGCCCGTGCATATTTTTCTCGGTCATGTCAGTTGAACCCGAACAACCTGCGCAGTCTGTACGGCCTGTTACTGGTAAGTGAAGTCTTTTAACGAGCAAGGTCTATAGCCCTGTAGCCATCAAGTGTTGTGTCACACCGTCTACTCTAGCAGCAGTAAGATACACTCTTCCGTGTTGTTTTATACTGCCTCCTGCAGCAACGAGAAAGACGATTTCGTACACTTATTCTGAGTGCCTTCTAGTCCGTTTCAGTTCAAGCAGGGAGCTAGAGGTTACGTTTAACGGTCATTCCTGGGTGTGTTTATGACTGGCACTGGCATGGTCTGTTGTTACTCGATGCTTCTGTCCCATATCTTGCACTCCAAGCTAGTAACTTTCGAAACGGTTGGCATTTGCACTCCCACAACAAGAACAGTCAAACACACTTTCGGACTACAGTGAAAACATAGTCACATCATTCGTTATTATGGTGACACAGCTAGCCCCTAGAAAGCATGACGGCTGCGACGCTGCCAATTGGGCCCCGTCCAGACGGGAACAATCGGTCAGTCGGGGGTATTTAGCTCCGGTGGACATTGCGCATTTTCCCGAATACTATCGAATGAACATTACCAGCGTTTTGTTTCGTAGCAGTTTAATTTTGATTCATTAAATTCCCGTTCGAGTGACTGTTTTGTGGAGTCAGTGACACAGTTTTTCTTTATGAAGGCGGGACATATTCTCCACCATTAATATTTCATCTGTCTGATCCCTTCGTAGTCAGTCGGACACTCAGTTCGGTTCAATTCAGCTTTTCAACCAGAATCTGCGCCGGTGCTTCTGGTCGCCGCAGTCTCTCGTCATTAATAAAAAATGTAACTTGGCCGAAGGTCCATGAAGTATCCACAACGGATCAGGGGAAGGGGGGCAAATGTGAGAATTGATGATGTTAATGAACACAAGTGTGCCACCAGTTCTGTGATTTATTCATATCGGCTAAAGTCTTTGGCCACTGGTTTACCGATTGAACAACTACATTGGTCTTGAATACGCACGACCGTCTATCGGACAGTGTGCTTACGACGTCCGTAAGAGTGCACACCCCCGGGGCCGACTAAATCGCACTCTTTTTGGGAGCGACTTCCCTCTGGGACACATGCTCTAAACATGTATTTACAAAACTTCTCTACAAGTTGCTGATATATATGGATAAACAGACAAGCAGATGTGGTTTTGGTGTTTTTCTTGAAGTAAAATGCGATAGTATTCAGAACGAAAGATGAATTTAACATTTTGCATCAGCAGTTCGGTCGTCCGCTGTTAGCAATACTTTCACCGAGTAATATTCGTCGGTATATCCAGTGAATGAACAAGGAAAAACTGCCGAAGGCATTTGATCCAAGCCAGTATTACTTTCTGTGCTTACCTTTACGTCTTAGCGTTAGTTCGTTCTGCAACTGGAAACTCCCGGGCTCCACCATTGGATTACATTCTCTCTGTTTTGGATAACGTTGGGCACACGGGTTTAATGATACCAAAGCTCTGGGTCATAGATCCAGTTGTCCATCCCTTGTTTCATGATGTGATCATTCCAGGCGGTTCTTCAGTGAGGAGAAGTGACTTTTATCGTTTATTTTTGAAGAGCATGGTCACAAACACAAGAAGTAAATCCAGGGGATAAATGTGGAAGGGTGTACAGGAGAACATTGACTAAAACGAGGGAAGCGTCCCATTCAAAGGCGTGCCACTAACGGTTCCCTTCAGACTATCGCCCCAAGCAGCCACCAGCTCTTCCTTGGTGTTTACGCATGCACCTTGCACTCGGATCAGAAGGCTGGTATCCCGAACAACCTTACCAAATGTGTAATCATTGATCGAATTGCGTATTACTGGACACTGAGTAGATAGAAGCTTTTCCATACGCGCTCTCCGCTGCAACGGGATGGTTGGATGGTTGGGATACCAAGTCCACCATGTTGTTTATCGGCGCGGATATAGCTGATCGGGGTGTCCTTCGGTAGACGTAGCCAGCCACGAATAGATTGTCTGATGTAATTTTCCGACCTTTTGGACGTTTTTCGGTGGACTTGGCCGAGCACGAGTGAGTATGTCAGCCTCGGTACCAGGTAGTTCCTTGTGATCTCCGTTCGTTGATGCGGCTTCAAAGGGGCACGCGTCAAGTAGTTTGAGCGGCTGCTGTCGGTGTTTGCAAAAACTTCTTTCCCCTTGAAAATAAAGGGGATGCCCAGATATGTCACGGTATTTGTCGGACTCAGAGGATTGATGAGTTCCTCGGCGAAGCAAAAAAGGTTCGACTGAGACCACTGTCACCCGACGTTTCTTGTCCCCACAAATCACCATTGCTTTCGTCTTTCGGACGTTGATCTTCATACCAGCTCTTCCCAACTCGACCGCAGCGGCTTCAAGCTTTTCTTTAGGACGAGCCTGACTTTCTGCACATACGATCCAGTCGTCAGCGAAGGCAAAACCATCCACTAAGATATCATGGAAGTGGTATCCTAGTTGCATCACCTTCAACCCAAGAACCTCATCCATTACCATGATGAACCGTAATGGGGAGAATGGATCTCCCTGCCTCACACTTCTGTGAAAGTGAACTTAAGGATTGGGGAAAATTGCTACAGCATTTTCATAAGACTGTGCAATGTATCGAACTAGGGGTGACGGTGCCACAAACCTCGGTGCCACAAACCTCTGACAATTGTCATGCGAGACCGAATCAACCACTTTCGAGATATCAAAAAACGACAAGCTGAGGTTAGGAGCAGTCGCTGAAGAGTGACGAAGCAGGGCGTGCAACGCTATATAGCCTCCAAACAACAATCTCGGTGTAGAAATGCAAATTAGATCGAGGGTAGTTGCAATCTACGGCTTCAGCGATCAACAAGCTCCTTATGAAAGCACGGGATGGATGACACGGATTTCGGTTACAGTTGATTCAGTGAAGACGGATTTGGGACCTTCGGAACTAGGGTAATACGGGCACGACAACCCCCAGATAATAAGAGTAAGTTGAAATACCCAGCAGGCGCGTTAGCATTGAACCGGCGGAGCATCCTGGGCGTGAGCTTGTCCAGGCCTGCGGACGAATTGTCCATTAAACGGATCGTACAATCGATTTCCTCGATCAAACTGCAGTCGGATGGTAGCACTGCGCCACTTGGCCGGCTATCCACGTGTTTTGGAGCTGAGGGCACCTGTTTCCAATACTGCTCAGCGTCTAGAGGTAGGTCGCAGTTACCTTTGTACAGATCCTTCAACGACCTATCGAGCACAACAGACGCTGCATCTTTCCATCTTTGGTGGTGTAGGGTGTGGATGGCGACTTGGTTGGTTCGGTGGATCTGCTTCCGGTTGGCCGGCACACGATGGGCTAGCTGACGACGGCATCGGGAGACAGGATTCCACGTGTGTGGAAATGTCTTGGAGGCGTGGAGGTCCAGAAGTGGCAGAACTTGCTCGATGTCATGATGCCAGACTGCAATCCTCAGGCGAATCCCAGAAGGTTAACACTAGCAAGCGAACTATCAGCATGGGATTCCAAGAGTGACACGGCGCAATCCATGGTTTGTTTAAACCAGACACTATAGTCATCAGCTTCTGACGAATGAGCCGCTGTTTGACAAATGGTTTGATCAGGGTCACCAGATGATGATTCGTCCTGTTGTGCTTGCCAGTTAGGCACACGTAACATTGTTTTGATACTGATAACCGATCGACCAGGGAAATATTGCTCCGATCTCACGAACAGCTCGGTTTCAGTGTCACCAAATGGATACAGATTGTTATCCAGGCGCAAGAGTGATTGTGACTCTTGTTGGGATCAGCGGACACCGGAATTCTGCACTCGGCCAAGCTTATCTGCATTATGCTGGGTGGGGCGTGAGTACCGACAGTGTTGTCTCAGGCCAATCTTCATCGGAGAAGGGCGGGGACAATCAGCGCAAGCCAATTGGGCGACCACGTTGGTGCCAACAATTTCATGGACGTGAACTCGACGGTGGACTGGTGCGGAGGTGCCAGATGATTTGTATTTCATATTGTCGAAGTTAACCAGCACATTGAAACAAACAGGGTGGTTATCCCTGTCGAGTTGCTCAACTCTCCCCAAGACTGACGTCCCAGCTACCCAGTCGGCATCAAGAGGAGGTGGTTTAGCGCGCCGACTTTTGATTCCTCTGAGCCCCCTCTAGTAACCAGGCCAGTACTGAAAGTGCTCTGGTTCTTGTCGCCTCAAGTGCCGGAAGTCATTGAGGAAGCTCATCGATGGTCTTGATGGATGCGAGTGTGAACATACATGTACTCTCGTTATCTTCACTCAGAAGGCACAGAAACGGCATGACTGTCTTACAGCACCGTAAAGTTCACGTACTTTGGACGGACATTGGCAAACGTGATTGGGGCTGATCAGCAGCTAGTAATGCACGAATTAGGGAACCCTCCAACAAACCTACAGTTCTCGGATGCCCGGCTGCAACTGTATTAATTGGCATACACGATACTGAAGGTTACTGTCGGGGGTAATTGTTTTCTTGCTAAGAAGCTCCTCGAACAAAGGTCTAAACCCCGATGACTCCACAAGTGAGTGTGAGTGTTTCGGAACAGGAATGGCGGAGTTCCAATCAAAGTTTATACGTGAAAAGTTTAGCGAGGTGTTTTACAAGGGTCCGGGAAATATAGTCGGGATCTCGCTTGGCGGGACGGCATAGTGGCATGATCTCATGGCTCTCCCATGCCTATTTTAATGTTTTCCACCAGCTAATTAAAGTATTATTCTTGCAAATTTTGAGTATGAGATCCGGTTGGTTCATTCGCCCACTGATCCAAATTCATCAATCCCGTCCGCTAGTAATGGAGTCCTGATGAAGAACGTAAGTGGCTCCATAAGTCTGTCGTGGGATGACTAAGCTACTCACTCCGCTTATCTGTCTAGCTCAAAGGAAGTCGCTAATCTGACACCTGGTCAAAGTAGACTTGTGTCATAGTTTACCCCTGTTTGATAACGAGTGCCCAGCCTTGGGATTCTGCCTTTCAGTGGTGAGCCACATGAGGAATAAATGATTTCCCTGAAAATACTCCTTCAAAGGAGGTGCCCGCAAAGAAGGATCAATGTCGAACAGTAGGTCATCTTCCTCTGTCATTTAGATAATGTCATTTCATATGATTACAATGTCCTGACATTCTATCTCATCTCCAGGCTTGTTCTGCTCTAGACCATCATTTGAGCTCAGCACCGCTGGGATCTGTTCCCGTTCTCAGTTGGAAAGAGGCTCCTCAATCTTCACCTGGCAGCAAAAAAACCAAGTCCACATCTTCGCACTTGTTTAATTCGGTTCCACCTGGAAACGCTCTGGATATGCAATCGGTGATGCAGTTTGCTTCCGCACCGTCCAACGCTGAACTTAATCGGTATCTGGCTCGATGGGCCGGACAACAAATCCGGCAAATCTATGATGTAAGCCTGCTTTGTTTAACTTATCAGTTCATGAATCGGACAGGGATATCCTATTCATCCGCCGTCTCGGTCACTTGTTTTTTTCTGCATGTCTACTTGTTTGTCCTATACCTCTTTAACTGGACAATCTGTCGGTACGCGGATGTTTTTTAACGGAGTTATGTATTCCGCTATATCCCACTGCACTCTGTATCTGCCAGAACTCAGCCCCAATGTCTCATCAATTCCTAACAAGAAGAGAATCCTATGTTTGCACGTTCGTGAGATAGGCGACTTAAAATTCGGTCCAATCGGTAGGCATCATTCGTCTTTCTGGTCCGAAGGGCGCTTTCACTCTTAGCTGTGCTGAATACTATAAGTTGTAGGCTGTAGCACACTTCAGTGGGTTTTTTTCCAGTCAAACCACTACATAGTCACACTTTTCTGCTGTGTACCTCGTGATTTTGACCACAAACACGGTAAACAACTACTTGTGAATGACTGGTTTCATTGTTTTCGGAAAAGTTTGGTAACAATCGGTAGATTTATTGCTGGGCAACGTTTCGCTTTTGACACAAAAGCTTCGTCAGGCCAAGTGACTAGGTTACGAGGTTGGTCGAGATTCAAGGCGGACGAGAACCAATCATCTAAGTCAAACTAAATCTCTGTTGGGTGTCGGCCGAAGGATTTTGTGTNGTCACTTGGCCTGACGAAGCTTTTGTGTCAAAAGCGAAACGTTGCCCAGCAATAAATCTACCGATTGTTACCAAACTTTTCCGAAAACGATGATTACTCAATCGGTTTCAAGCGTTTTTCACCTGACTGGTTTCATTGTTTGAGGAGAAACTCGGAAAATTAAACAGTTGTTTGTCGTCTGGTTGCTGAACTGAGCTAACCAGGAGACGTTTTGTAAGCAGAAGCCTGGTGGCACGACATTCGCAAGCCTATTCCCGAGCGCTACCTGTGACATAGCCCTAAAATCGTCACCCACCGTGCGAACTTGTTTGTCCGTTACGCAATGAAGTTAGTTGCATGTGTTCCCACGTAGTTCAAGTTCGGTGAACAACTACTCGATCTTTTGATTATTATTGTCCATCATAATGATTGCCTTTTTATTATAACTGCTTTTGCTGTACACTGCTGTCGTTGATTGGGTTTCGACTTGGACCTTTCGACCCACGGCCATTTCCCCTACACTATTTACCTCAGCCTTACTACCGGTGATCACTTGCACATATCTCCATTTCAATGCATCTTGCTTGTCTACTTGGTTTCGTTTGGAAGACAGATCACACCATTGAGTGTATTAGTGGGGATTTTGCCAAATTATTTCTGATTTGGATTAATGACAGCTACTACCGGATTCTATTGACGTCAAGAAAACATTTTCTTAAGTAGTTCGAAGCAGCTGGAATTATCCTGAAGGCATCACAAACCGTATAGCGTTGCTTCTGAGACAAAATGAGACCAAAATACACCTTCCAAATGGCACATAGGGTCCTGGGCTTCACCGAATCTCTTGCGAGGCCAGTTTGTCAGGTACCAATACCAAGTGAAAGGACAACAGGATTTGGTTATTGTGACGTTGTGTATTCTATTGTGGCATGGGCTTAGAATCTAAGAATATTCACTGATAAACAGACTAGTTTTCATATTTTTTCACAATAAGATTGATATGTACTCAAAGCCGCGTACTTTCTGGTTAGCGTCATTTATATATCGCCTTATAGACATATCTCCGATAAAGATGCTGTACCACTTTGAATGGGCTGATGTAATCCAATTTTCTTATCCTTTCCCGAGAGCCCTTACTATTTTTAGTACCCACAACTAAATTCGGCATCCAACGCCTGGAGTCGATTTATCATGTTATGGTATTTGAGAACCTCCATCCTGCGAGTTTGAAGACCCAAATAGTATTGGTCTCATAACTTATTTGCGTCCTCTCACCTCCCGCTTAATCAGAATGCAGTGATTCCACCGCCAGTGCAACCGCAATCGTCCTCCGCGACACGCCAAGGAGGTCATTCATTACCTCCACCCTCAGCAACCTGCCCGCTTCAGACAGTCACTCCGTCATCCAAACCAGGCTTGGTTCATTCCGGCTCATCCGTTCCAAACAATGTGGACCAAGACCCCACTAACCGCGTACCTGTCGAATCTCACGAGTGAATGCATTCCTCCACATGTTAGATCAGGTTACCTACTGAGGCCTGCATTAAGCTCATCTGCACACTTTTTTCTATTTTTTACGTGTTTTGTCGTCCTGTTTGTGCAGCATTGTGACCATGTTTTTGTCGTGGACGCAAATGCCTGCATTGGAGGTGATAAATGACAGGGACAGTAGCCAGGTGCGTGCCTCTTTCTTTCTTCACATCTTTGATGACCAAATGCATGTACAACAACAACGTGCTTTGTGTCTTACTTTATTTGTCGTTGCAGTTGGTTTGCTTCCCCCTATCCCATATGGTTACATCTGGCCCATTATCTATGATTGATCTCCTCCTCTCTCTGTACTGAGAGGCTTTTTGATTGCCGATGTTTGCTACCACCTGTCCATCCAGTAGTTTCCTTCACTTATTTGTAATGTGCCACACTTGAGGCGGTCGCCTTCTTGTTCCCTTTTCATGATAGCAACCCTAGGGTTGCACATGCAAAACAATCTATATCCATAGCCAAATGAAAACAAATGTTAAAACAATGAGAAAAAAAAGGATGCTTGTGTTATAAACTGGAGGATTCCTGTTACCGGTGGGTTTATTCACCATCTTGATAAAACACGGAATCTCCAAACTGCTCACAAGTAGGCAAGCGTTTTGGGGACAAGTTTCACCAGTTCTGCAAATTACCTACAGTTAATGTTCTTTATCGTACATTACCATCGATATCCATGGATGGTTTGTTGGGGCAATTTCCCTTGAACAGGGCACTGTGCCCTGCCTATGGTGTTAATTCAATCTTCTGCGTTGTTTTGGTGGATTGAAGCATAATTTTGGGTACATATGGCAGGCTGCGTTTGTCATTCTTATCTGAGCTGTATTGAATACTGACGGTGCAGTCGTTTTGTTTTCTGAAGGGTGTGGAGAATTAGTGGATCAACGTTTGATCTGCCAGTGTAGTTGTAGTCGTGGTGCATCTCATGAGCCGAGTTATGTGCGGCCTAAAGAAGCTAGCATAAGGTCCCAGATAAATATACCTGAATTGTCACCATTATCTACACTCCGTCTTCAAGTGTTGTAAGCAATGAGCCAAGAAAGTTGTCCCAGAAACGCAGAGTCCTTTGAGTACCGTAGAAACGCCAAAAGCAGCAATATTATCATCGCCCGCCGGCTGCTACGGGCGATGAGGAATGCGTTACCTGTATTGTGTATCCCACCACTGCGTCGATATTTTGCCGCTATTCCCTTCCGTTGCTGGCCGTTCCTAATCGATAACTTTACTGAACCAACGCGCGGCCTCATCGTCATTGTAATCACGATACCGGCACACCATCACTAACTCTACTCGGTCACCCTGTGCCAGATGAAACCGGTTCATTTTGGCTGTTCGACGCTGCCGCAAATAATTCTCCCGTTTTCAATGCTATGGGTTCCAGCTATCACTATGACTGCATCGGTTTTGTCTTGCGGCACCCAGAGACACATCGATAGTGTCACCTGTGTTTTTTCCATGGAACGGTCGCGTTCCTCAAACCTGCATTTTCTTTCGTCCCTTTTTTCTCGATGAATGGAGTAGAAAAACCTACAGCCAGTTTAGATTCACTACAACCGAGTCAAATATATTGCGTTCTTGCTCATGACAGAGCGAACGACATTATCCCGCACTAGGGTGGCATGTACACTGAGAAAATTGGATGGATACTTCACACAAAGTACCGGCGCAACAACCAAGAATTATTAGTGGAGCTGGGTGAAATGCCTCGGTGGTTAGAGCACGAATTTACTGACCGGAAGGTCCGTGGTTCGAACCCGACCTCTGCATATCGACTTCTCCTGTCTACGCGCGGGCAATCTGGTAGTATCCCAACTCTCGTGCTTCCTTCGGGTGGCATGGCAGCTGGGCACCGAAAGGGTGTTACAGCTGAACGATTATTTCGATTTAGTGGAGCTCATTACTTCAGAGTCTAAAACATTTCTAAACCTTTACTGTGTGTGGGATTCACATAAAAATTTGTTTGAAGTAGATCTTTTGGGTCAAAGTAAAAAAGGTGGACCCATTAAGACATACACTGAAAGAGGTTCAAGGCGCGGGAATGATTATCCTGTCAGCTAAAATCTTTTTTGGTGTGAGGAGAGTAAGTGTTATGACTGAGCTGGGGTGAAAACTCAAATGAATTTGGGCTGGATTTCGGCCTCGTTCTTCTGGTTCGTCACACATCGGTTAAGAACTTCCCTTGAATTCATTTATAACTTCTTGTTTGGGTTTTGGGGGACACGATATCCGGCCAGGACTGACTTACTGTGGATCTAAACCACTTCTGTTAATGACTCCTTTTGACTTACAATTACAAGCCACTACTTATCAACACTGCTGACGTTGAAGCGTCCTCCCCAAGCCTGTCAGCTTTTGCCAGTCTATTCCATGCATACTGGGAAGCTTAACTGTATCCACTACGCCTTTGATTCGTTCACTGTGCCCGTCTTAAAAAGCCCACATCTAGATCTATTCTGGGCGCACGGCAGCCATTGCCAAGCTTTTTTACCAGAGCCTACTATTCATGCGCATTTCATGGTTGTCCGGTTATTATTCTCTTGTGTTTACAATTCCAGTGTATGGTTTCCTTGCTCTTTTTCCTACACTGGCCTTTTTGCATGTATTGGATTTAATTTTATACGCGCAGTCTCTAATCCTTTCAGTCACCCATAGACCAGCTTGAGTTTCTAGCTTTTACACCTGTGTGTAGAACCTTATTATCCTAGGCCGGTATTCAGCTAAACTGCTGAAGAACGGGCGTTTCTGACATGTTTCCGAACAAAACATTTTTTCTGAAGAATGTGGTAACAGGGCAACGGAATTACTTTAACGATCTTGACAGCCCACTGGTATGACTGTACACTAACGGCGTTTTGACTACTTATTAGTAACTTGCAAATACTATTATTGTCCCTTAACCGAACAAACGTTGGTACCTGTTGGTGGTTTATAAATCCATTCCGCCACGCCTATGGTTATTCTGCTTCTAAAATTTATTGGATCTCATAGAGATGATCGTACTTTCAAAAAGAAGATGGCCTGCTCACCTTAAGTTAAATGTCAAATTAGGAGAAGATATTTAAATCATTCCCCGAAACATCCATGAAAGGTTCTAGTTTTCGTTTTCGAAAAAGGTTTGTAACAATCGGTAGGTTTATTGCTGGACAACGTTTTGCGTTTGACACAAAAACTTCGTCAGGCCAAGTGACTAGGTTTCGAGGTTTGTCGAGGTTTAAAGCGGAAGGAGAACCGATCAGCTAAGCCAAGCTAAATCTGCGTTAGGTTTCGGCCAAGGGATTTTGTGTGTTAGGGTGGGTCACCAAGTGTTAAGCCGATGGGGGGACCTACATGGATTTGAATCCGGTTCGGTTCACGTGGTGATCCCTGTTGAACGTCGTTTGCACTTTTCGTCCGTCTGTGTGGATGAGCTGGTGGTACGATAGTTGCGTAAGGAAGAGGGATTCTGTGAACTTTGGTCGGGTTGGGATTTCCGCCCCCTGTTTTTGCTAATGATTCTACGTGCATTGACAACCACACAGTCACGTGTCAACTCGGCTTATCTAAGACAGCTTTTCATACGCTCGCCAGTTCCACTCCGTCGATTCTATTCACGCTGTGATGCTTGGTACTTTCCACCGCCTCGGCTATCAGCCGTTGTGTTGTGAATCGCAGTCCCCGTCTTAAAGCGTCCAGATTCTCCAGATTTATGCTGTGTCCTGTGTCTAACGCATGTACCGCCATCGCTGAGTTTTTGACCAGCGTTTGGTATTCTTCCACCCTCCTTGGTGGTTTGTTTATCCTCCTTTTATTCTCACCAATTCTGATGTGCAATCCCCTGGCAGTTTGTCCTATGTTAACCTTAGTTCGATTGTCAATTAATTTTATACACAATATATACATTTTATCCTTAGTCCTTTCATCTGGGAGGGGATATTTTAATTGCACCAAAGCTGAACATAGCGTTTTTCCCTTCTGGAAAGCCACTCGAATGTTGGCTAAGTCCAGCAGTCTTCGAATAACCTCCGATGTTCTTGCTTTATATGGAATGACTGCCGTGCCAATCCATTCCTTACTGGGTCTAGATACCGGAGCCAATACCCTTCTTATTTACCGCATAATCAAACTCACTGGGTATCCTATTTCTTGAAGTCTGTTGGCAATCTCGATTTGAGCTGCTGTTCGGTTGATCTCTTCTGTGTAGGGCTCTCTGACTCGATTAAACGTCTATGAGACAACGCTGGTGTACACGGATTTTGGGTCTGCTGATGAGTAGTTTAACACGGTTCCTGTGTCTGTTGGTTTCTGGTAGATCGTAGTTTTCAATTTCCCGCCACTCTTATGTGTTATACAGTTCAGGAAGGGTAATGTGCCAGAGGTGAACTCTATCTCCATGCTAAATTTGATGTGAGGATTTAAACTATTGAGATAGTCTTGGAAGCTGTTCACGTTATCACGTTTGATTACAACAAACGTATCGTCAACATAACGCCAAAGAACATTCGGTGGACAATGATATCCGGCCAAGGCCAGTTGTTCGAAGTCCTGCGTATAAATATTAGCTAAAACTGGGGATATTGGTGATCCCATTGCAAGACATTGTTCTTGCGAGTAAACAGTTGTGTCAAAAACAAACTGATCGAGATTCAGACACAATTTTATGCCCTCAACTATTTCATCCACCGAGAGCTGTGTCCGTGTCTGTCAATAACAAACTCTTAGTTACCTCCAAAGCATCCACCCTAGGGATGTTTGTGTACATTGAGATTACGTCAAAACTCACGTGGACTTCGTCCATCTCCAAAGGAAGCCCTGCGACCTTATTGGCAAAGTCGTACGAATTCCTATTCCTAATGAAGATGCTTGCTTTCCTCGTGAGTGGTTTTAGTATACTAGCTAAGAATCTGGCATGCTCATGTGGTCTAGGTCTAGCTCGTGGTGGTGGTCTAGCTCCTGTCTAGGTATGGGCGCCCTGACAATATCCCAGCCCACGTACAACCATGATACCTACATCTAACAATAAACTCATGCCACATTGGCCGTCGCGTGGTGCCATCAGCCGGGTCGCCTTACTCGCTGCATACAGCAGGGCGGGTAAGCGAAAACAAGATACTGCTGACGCCTCCCTTCTTTCTATTTCACATACTTTTTCTTCC
>SJOL01002240.1:29822-69460 GCA_004794785.1 Opisthorchis felineus | reverse complement strand
TGTTGTCAGTTTCTATCCAGATTGCCTGAATGATTGTCTGGAGGCGTAGGCACCTCGGAATGATTGTAGTAAGCTAGCACTAAGTCCCTTCCCCGTCCACCTTTATTCTTTCCTTCACAATAAGGCTTTCAAATAAATCATGGTTGTACGGCAGCGAAGTATCGGTGTTGAACACTGATGTCATGCTGTCGATGATGATGATAATGATATACCATCCACTTGTTTAATGTGCATCTAGTATAGGGTTATCCTAAACCCAATGACCTGTTGATCTAACTGCTCATCACGAGACAACGTCGATCCGAGAGTTTGGGTTCATCAGGCCCGTGCATCCTTCATCGTTTAACCGGAAAATCCGAGTAGTCAATACAGAGAACTAGAACGGCTAGTACTATGGTTCTTACAAGGAGCTTCCAACATACTGAAAGTGTTTGTAGCTGAAAACATGAAGCAGGTAACTAGTTCCATTGATCTGATGCTTAAAATCAGGAAGGTCCATAAAACATCATGCGGAAAATGGGGAAACGGTTTCTTTAGCGTAGCGCTAGGGCGGGAAACGATCAGAAAATGTAGTCTCGGCCTTCTTATGAAAGGCTGTATTTCTCGGGTCTGGTAGGGTATGACGGAACAGGAGCGTAAAATGCTGCCAAAGTATTTCGCGTAGCATCAAATGGACCGCTGCTTATCGGAAGACAGCCTACTCTAGATACGGAAAGCTCGCACGCAACCTTTTTCACCTCTTCTCATTGTATGGAAGAGCCAAGCGCAACGATATTCAGAAATTGTAATTCAAAACACTTTTACATATGATCAAAGGTCAACCGAAGTGGACGGTTTTTTTGGGTCGATTAGCTAATCAGTTAGATGTTGTGGAAAATGCGTCACCGTGCGTCGATATGCCAGAAATTGCTAAGCAACTAGTGTTGGTGGGATAATTTGTTAATTCTGGTTTAGGAGGGTCTCTCCCTACTAGTATTTTCTGTTGTTTCGCGGGCCGATGCTTCACCACAAGCTGTGACATATGGGTAACCCACTGAATTCATGTGAGTGCTATCATATTGTTCATAGGTCCTCGCCTTGACAAGATGTACACATGTTATGTCGTCAATAAGGCCTCGAAACTAGTGACGAAAGAATGTGCTAACTTCGTTCTCTGTTCGATTTTACTAGGGGCCTCTTAAAAATTGTATGCATTCATCGTTAGATTTTCCTGTGAAGTCTCCAGTTATATGTAAAAACGTTGCAACACTACTGCGCATGGAGGGGAACCCGATCACTCTTCAGAACACCAGAGAGTTCGTCCCTGCAGTGAAGCTAATCTATGCTGAAAATATTAACAAGTCTCCTTCTCGCACAACCGTCAGTCCGTAGTTAGCTTAGAGGAAGGATAATTTCACAAGACGAATGAAACCTTCATCTGAGAAGTTATCACTCGTGAAGCCAGTCAGTAGGTTACTACGTGATGTAGTTTGGTGATTGAGTGATGAATGTCTCGTCTAATTGGGAGCCAATCACACTGCTGATCAGCTGCTCGTAGCCAAACGGTTGTGTTCAACCACCTGCCGGAAGGTCGCCCGTTTGAGACTCTTTGAGTTTCGTGAAATGTGCACTGCCCATGATGCCAAATAAAGGTGAAATGGCTTTTCAGCAGAGATTGGCTTCACTTACAGGACTAAATCTACATTAAGACTTCCCAAATCTTCTCACAATACCAACAATCTATAAGTAGCTCAGAGGAAGAATAAAATTCACCCGAGGAGTGAAACTTCCATCGCAGTCATTGCTCGAGGAGCCAGTCAACACGTGACCATGTGACATGGATCCTGTGATTGAGTGATGGGTGGCGCTATATCCTGTCTAAGTGCGAGTTAATCACACTGCTAATCAACCGTTCGTGGCCGAACGGTTAAGAGTTCAAGTATGTTGCCGCGGGTTCGAGACCCTTTTCATGAGATGCGCACTACTGTTGATTCCCAATAAGGATGGAACAGCTGTACAGTGCTCCTCAGTGTTTCTCTTTCCAGAATGGATTGGCTTCACCGACAGGACGAAACGCCTATTGAAAATGTAGACTTTTGTTGGCACAAACAAGACATGCACCACACAACAAAAGCCGATGTGCGCTGTAGATAGATGAATGTCACTTTGCGGTCGCTATTGGAAGGATATTGTGCGGAACTTTCTGCAGATGGCAGGTTGCAAACATTATGTCATTTTCTCACTAGTTGTCTCCCATTTGCATGTCAGGAAGATGAGTGTGTCACGAATGATAATCTGTAGTTGTGGCCTAGAAGAGGGACACGATTTTGGTCGATCAGCAAACTCTCTTCCACGGACACTGTTTTTCAAAACTGTATCAATAGTATTTCATAAATAGACAACTCGAACTTAGACCAATGCGTTTTACTTGTAGTTTCGATAGAGAACTGGTATACCACCATTGAAATATTCACTCAAATTGGATTCACTTGGTTACTTGGGGCTCAGTAACAAATGACTATTTTCAACACCTATTTCTGCTCTGAAGGTTGAATTATCCGCCCTCTGTCTACGTGGTACTTCTTTCTCAGGATAACTTTGTGATTCAGGATATTTCGGAACTGTTACTCGAAAAGTCACGTTATGGAAAGCAAACATTTTTTGGTGGTATGCAACAGACGGGGCTTTCAAGGGAGATACCTGTCTTCCTGCCTGTGTTCAGCATGATACAAATAAAATTTGCAGGTGTTTTTGGAGCCTACCTCCACGTAAACTATGTAGAATAGCTCGCTCAAGGTCACTGCAGTAGAGATCGCTTACAGCTTTACAATCTGTAGCAGGACTTAACTCCGCTTGACGCTCGTCCTCCTTCTGTGCGGTTCTATCGTGCACGAAACGACGATCGTTTACGGACTAGCATTAGCTTATGTTAGTCAGTGTCACCCAGTAAGCACGTATCCACCGGACGAGCTTTTCGAACCAAACATTGAGCGTGATATGAGAGATTATGGCCCAACAACGTACCCCAAGTGTACATCACGTACAAGTTTGTGCACAAACCAGTGGCCATAGTAGACTTATTCGGTGAATTGACAGGAGTTTCACGTCGTTTCGAAATTCAACCACCTTTCCAGTAAGGGCGAAGCTGTTTGCCGTTTTGGGCGAGATGGCTTAGTAGTTAGAGCGCGAATTTACTGACCGGAAGGTCCGTGGTTCGAGCCCGACTTCTGCCTCTCAACTTTCCCTGTCTAGGCTTGGGCAACCTGGCAGTATCCCAGCCCTCGTGCTTCCTTTGGGCGGAGTGACAGCTAGGCACCGAAAGGGTGCTACAGCTGAACGATATGAAATATAAATATATATCAATGAGCATCCGGCGAGAAACTGTTGACAGTTTCAGTAGCGAATAATGGGACCAACTGTGGCGAAAAGTACTGAGGATTTTGACCACCAATAATCACATGATCAATGACAGTTTCATAAGAGAAAAACATTGGAGCTTTGTGAATGTCTGAATAAAAAATGCCAAAATGGAAGACTGATGACTTTGTTACGTTCACTGTCTACAAGCTAGTCATTTGCTAGACAGGAGTTATCAGTCATCGTATTTTGTGTCATTCGTTCCTCGTGACTTTCCGTGAATATTTTATCCACCGGATTTTCTGGCCTTCTTTCCAAATTTTCTCCTGCTTGGCATTTTCGTGTTGACTTGGAAGAAATTAATACTGGTACAGTATAATCATCCCACCAGGCCCTCAGGAAAGGCCGGTCTCCTTAAGGATTAACAACAGCTTTCTCTACGAGCGATGAATTAGTATAGGACTATCAGGGAAGGGGACTCTCTTACGAGATACTTATGCGTTTTTCCCATGTGAAAGTTTTCTTATCGAAGGATGATCATCCAAAAAAGCAAATTGGTTGAAAAGATTTAGGAAGTTTGACAGCTTGTGATTCAAATTTGGTTGGCACCTCCATTGGCCACGTTAAAGTTATCACTCATTACCATATTTGAGATTTCTTGGTGAACAAAAAATGTGTTCAATAGTTTGAGGACTTTATGTCAAATTTTTTAACCTCACGCAGACAGTCGAACATCCAGAAGGGCTTGTGATATACCTGGAGCCTCTTAAACAAACAATTCTCAGATGGAAACCTCAGTTTAAATAACACCTAGAGTGTCATAGCTCACGTGTCACTGGCTAGTCTGGGGGTATAATTCTGCCGTGTTACACAGATTG
Organism: Opisthorchis felineus; assembly: GCA_004794785.1. Taxonomy (NCBI): domain Eukaryota; kingdom Metazoa; phylum Platyhelminthes; class Trematoda; order Opisthorchiida; family Opisthorchiidae; genus Opisthorchis; species Opisthorchis felineus. The sequence goes on along the minus strand of SJOL01002240.1, from coordinate 65,246 downwards.
TAGCAGTTGAGCGATATTCATATTCAGTCAGTTGAAGAGCCGCTAAGATGCACAGCAATTAGAGATCCTGACACAAGCCAGCCAAAAATGCGAATTATTCGTACTAAAATACACAGAACACCGAAGCTCTGTGAGTGTGAGCTAAAGGATAACCTTCACAGTTCTTTAACGATGACATCTATGACATTTCGAAAAGGTGACCATTCATCCTCTTAAACGTAATTAACTACTGACTTCACTTATAATAGATCTAAAGCCTGGAAAATAAGGTCCCAAAACACTTCGTTAATTCATTTAGTAAATAATCCAGACCGTTTTATCACCTCACTACAGGAAGAACTTCGTTTTTACCGCCTTGATGGTTTTTCTCGGGAATACCATAGAAAAGAGACAGAGTTGGAATTCCCACATCCCTGATCACGGACATTTATTTGTGACACTGATGGTCTGAAATAAAACCGCTCCTTACAAGAGAACCGTTACGACAGCTCAGGACCTTTGCACTCCTCTTAATAATAAGCGAATTTAAAAAACCTATTGTTCTGACCGAGACATATGTGTAGTTCTTGAATTGGGGAAAACGACTGTTTGGTGGGTTATGTGAGAGGTTAGTTTCCCGGTGTGTGTGAATGTTGATGTTGTTATTGTTGCTATTGTCTATTCTCTCGAGTGACGAAAAAATGGACAGTCAAACGATCGGTACTTTATTACCATCTAATATGGTGTATCTGAGAGAGGTGCACTATTGACCAAAAATGCACAAAGGCAGTTTACCGCTGCTACTCACACTAAAGTGGCTTTCACCATCATGTGGCAGGTTCATCTTAAGTCTACTGATACCCGACCACGCTAAACAAATGGGATTTTAAAATCACGGAGCTTGAAGCGGACTAAATCACGTCGGTCGAATCCCTTAATCGACCGTTTTAACCGGGTTACTATACCATTTTGCGTCATGCCACCAAGCTGAACCATTGTATTTGAGGTCATATAATAGTAAGGAGCCTAACACATACAGCGAAGTGTGTTTTCCCAAGCATGAGAATCAAGTTTGTTGATTCCATAAGCAGTGGTATTAACTGAGACTAGCTACTGAGACATCTTGAACAAATCTTCTGGTCAATGCAATTACAGGGTCATAAAATACAAAATACAAATTCAAAGAGGTGTGAGCTCTCAATGTCTACATGACGGTGAGTCTAAGAAATCAGTAGCAAGATTGTGTGGTCAAATAGGTGTCACATGGTAGGGTCAGATTCTCATTTTGTGGAGACATTGTTTCAGAAGACCATCAGTGAAATTTTTATATAATCCTACCGACCACAGAAATACTCAATTTCCATAGGAATGGGCGACGTACCTTAATGTGTATAACGAAGGTGAATGCCGTTTTTTGGGAGGTGTGCTTCCCTCCCAGCGTGTCAAAGTCTGCCAACTAAACTTCACCGAAGGAGTGATAAACTATTCTGTTCCCGTTCTACTTGTTTAGTACCAGGTGACCTTTTAGCGTTCGATTAAATCATGTGAATGTTAAGGTGGACAGCTGCACCTTGTGTGTTTAGCTTATCCCAATCAGTGTTTTGCTGTCTGGCTGTGCGTACTGGCCAATCAAACCTTATCACTACTGATCGATTAGTCAACAGTACACAGGGAATTTCGTTCCCCACAGTCGCACAAATGGGATACATCGAGGATGGGTGCAGTTCTATTCTTGAGTATCAGCAGTTTTTTGCTTTTAAATTCGTATCATTGTGAATCAAATTTTACGAAAATTCCAGTATTGTGTCCTAGTGGTTACTGGATTAATGAACCGAAGTTGCGGGGTGAATCGTCTGAATCAAACGTTGAAGATGCATTATGTCAGTTTTGTCCCAATGTCGGCTGCTATGTAGTTCGACGCAAAATTCAGGATGATGATGGTGAATCAGGGCAATCGGGGACAACTTCGGTGCCACGTACAACAACCATGAGCACAACCTTAGCCACTTCACACATAAATGTCACGGAATATACGACTGAAACAAACGGTACAATTGGTATTGAAAACAGAACCAACGAGGAACAAATCAATTATAGGATGTACATGTCATGTGACCACTGGGCCAGTCTTCCAAAGCCTGAAGAGATCATGAGTTACTTAGACTGTGTGATGATTGGCAAAAGGGACAAATATTACTTATTCATTTATGAGCCTCGTTTTGAAGCCAGCCGTTTCCCCATTGTGGACTGCGTGGATGCAAATTTCTTAGCGTGGATACCCAACGGAACACAACTTCTCGGACTAGAATTGGGCTTTCCAATGAAGAGCATTCCACCTTATCTATTTCGATATCACCAGCGAATCATGGAGGTATGTGATTTTATTTTTCACTAGTTTCACATCATTACTAGCGCGTTCACCCTGTTCAGATGCTTCAGTAAACCATCACAGCTGGCAGGTGCCCATTGATTTTCATAGTCAGATGGGATTATCTTATCAGATAATCCTCTGAGGTTCTGCTGTGTAATGAAGCACTTATCCAAAAATCGTATATGTATGCCGTTTCACTTAAAAACATAACATTATCGTACTTACTTCTTCTGACGAGCTAAGTGAGTTATTAACGCTTTATTTGTCCCAAGAAAGTAAGCACAATGCTACGCCGAACAGACTAAAGATACCCAAAGAAGAGCGAAAAATCCCAGTGGTGGTGCTTTCTGGGAGAATACCACTTGTTCATTCGGGTCGAATGATAATTTCATGTCGTAGGACGATGAAAACTATGGCATAGGCTTTCAAATAGAGAGAAATCTGTAGGAATATTAATGCTAATACTAACAGTAATTATAATAACGAATTGAAGGAAATAATGAAACGGAGATTCATCCGAGATTGAGCTGCACCCAATAACATACTAACTTTTACTCCATTTGTCCCGACATGTTCCGAATGAGCAGAACTCAGCCTATTTCCCTTAGCCTAACAAGCAACGTGAAGTCAAGGTCACAGTTGTGCGTCGATTGTTTCGTTTAGACTTGAGCGATTCTGTTGAAAAGGATTCACACAAATATTGCCCTGCATAAATTCTCCGGCCTAAACACGTTTAAATCACAGTAATTTACAACTAAATGTAGTTCGCCACTTGATTAGTATCGGAGACTATGTCTACCTGTTTAGCCTATAGAAGTGTGAAACCCGAAGTGGCATGTTGAATAGTTTACAACAGCCTTATAAACAGAGTTACGTTGAGAAGAAAAATAACACTGATAAAAGTCATTTTTAAAAAGGCTAGGCAATACCGTAATTGAGGGTTAGAATACTAAATTAACATTTATGAAGGCAGGAAGTGACCTGCGAAAGCACACTGTGACGGTTCCGCATGCACGTCTGCAAGTTTTTTATTAGACCACTTTTCAAATGTGATGCAACTTGCAATAAAATTGAACATGGCTGAACTGTTCAAGCCGTCGCGGGACGCCGTACCAGTGGACGATACATGGAATTGCTTTGAAAAGGGTTATTCCCAGAGGAATAGGATAGAGCAACACGAATGGCGCTGACGGAAGTGGATATTGGAGATAGGTTTAGCTGTCTGATCGCAAAGAATTTGAACGTTGAAGTATGAACGGTTGTCTGAAAGTGTCAGAATATTTAGTAAACGACTAGTGTGTCAGATAACTGAGTGGTTTTCGTTGAAAACGTGGAGTAGTAAACCGTTCAACAGCCGTAGCCGATCTAAAAAATCCCAATCAGTCAGGTAACAACATACACCGAAGGCGTTTCCTTCTGCAGTATTTTTGGCAACAGTTGTTAGATGCAGGAATTGTCAAGTGTATTTAACAAGGCATTTGGTATTATACGCGCTAGATCGTATCTGAGTTATCTATTTCTCTCCCGAGCTAATCGCGATCCTAATCTTCATAAATTTGAAAACAGTCCCAGATCTTTCTTCTCCTATGTGATTGTTCTCAAGACCGCATGGGAGATTGCTATATCTGTATGAATAAGAGAGCATTTCCGCGATTGTGATTGTAGTTTCTTCGGGGGAGGACTGCGTTCAGTGGCTTGTGGTGAAAAGAAGTCAGTAATTTAGTTGGACAACAACAACAGCTTCGTCAAGAACGTTGTCAAAAGGACTATGGGTGGCAAAAGTGCTGTTTGATTGAACTCAAACAAAAGTTTGTGATTTGTAGGAAGCGATATCATTCCCTTTTCTAATAGACATTTCCAAATTCATGTGGGCTGAATGGTTCGAGTTTCAGTAAGTACTTCCTGATTTTTATTCGTTTATTCGTTTGCAACGACATCTCTGATCAGTTTCCTACCGCTTAGTGTAGTCAACGAGCGGAAAGATTAATTCCTGATACATGACCCTTCCTGAAGAGCACCAAAACATATCTGACTGAAAACGATCCCAGTTCAATAACCCGCCATCGTTTCATGTTGCACTGCTCGTAGAAGTTTAATTCAAAACTGCAGTTTGTGATTTGGTGACCCCAAATGACCCCAAGTCTGTTATTTGGGTTCACAGAGTCAGGAGGAACACAGTGGCATGAACTACTGCCTCCGATGAGAAAACCAGTACGTCATTTCTGATTATAAGCGCGTTCTTGGATGAACGGACTTGAGTTGGATTTTCAGTATACTGTGAGAACTGTAGGAAGTGCCTCCCTGTCTGTGGCAGCAATCAAGCTGTGTGGTTAGTATGGAAAATGTTTTTTTTTCGCGTTGGAGAAGGCCCACCTATTGTCAACAGACTAAAGTCTCGGTGAGACCACCGTAAACGGAGAGGACATAACTGGTGAGAACAACAATCGGGGGTATTGTCACTTGGCTGCTTCTTCAGCACACTAAACTCACCCTAACTCGTCACCATCATCATCATCATCATTATCGTCGCCATTGTCATCGTCATCATTATCGATAGCACAATATCAGTGTTCAAACACTGACGCTTCGCCACCGTATGTGGCCTGACAGTATTGTTAGTTGTTGGAATCATGGTTATACACGGCCTGGGATAATGTCAGGGTAGCCAAACAGCAGCATGGTTAAAGTCCTCAGCTAAGGACTGTTTCAAAAGCCTGACCGCTATGCAGCGATGCTTGGCGGGAAATGTCAGTGGATTATATTTTTCAAAGAACAATTCGCTAAACATTCCATCATCCAACCTGGATGACATGGAGACAAGGCCAAACTTCTAACCACTGACCAACCTAGTATGAGTGTCCCTGCGAATGTCGCATGAACATCCCACGTATAGCTCAATGGGTTACCTAGGCACAAAAACCGTCACACCACGGTAAGTTCCAGTCACTTCATGGCGGCCTTGACTCATCAATATCAAATTGGTGGATTTTGGCCTTTTTGCGAGGCTTCTTGATTAATGAGCCTCCACCATGAGCCACTGTTCAGCTTAAGCATTGAAATTTTTCACTAATCAGCTTGGTGCAGTGCTTGAATTTATGCAAGAATTTTTTGTGTGAACTTTGGTTAATTTTCAGCGTTCTAGTTTGTAGTAAAAACTATGGTGGAGATAAAAAAGCATTGCATTTGGTTTACATTAGGTACTTTTCTCCTGATTCTCCTAACTGTTGCCAAAATCCCACAAAAAAGTCACCCGTAATGGGTTACTGTTCCATGAAACGTTAAACTTCCCTGCCTTTGCTGCAAGATAATGTGCGGTTTATTGGTTTATTGCAGTAGACCTGTTCCCGCCATAAACTTTGCCTTCCGTGCATCTGTGAGTGGAGAAAACCGGTCTACCGAGCGCTGTCAGTGTGATTTATTAGCTAACCAGCCTACCAGAAAAATGCACTTATTGTTCAAGTGTGTGAATATGCGTTTTTGGATTTATCGGAAAACATTTAAGGACAGCTTCATAACTGAGGAGAGCATGTGGAAAGCTCTTTTCAAATTCCTTTGACCACTGGGATTATTGAATTACTCTAGCTGAAAGTTCGTAAAAACATATCCAAGGATAAAATACCCAGGACTTAATGGGTTACTGCTTTGGAAATGATGACTAAAGGAGGAACAATGTGTTTGGAAAGTCTTGAGTGTGGGGAAAGATGTTTTGAAGTATCCTGCGTTCCATTGTTGGTGTATGCCAAAGTGGTGATTGAAGGGGGAGTGGTGCCCTAACTTGACCAACTGCAAATTCATCACAGCGTTAATCATCCGCTCGCCATCGAATGGTTAAGTGTTTAGGCTATTAGACGGGAGCTCGCAGGTTCAAGTCTTCCTGGGGCTTCGTGAGATGTGCACTGCTGATGATTCCCAGTAAAGGTGAAACAGCTGCACAGTGCTTTTCGGTTTTTCAGCATAGACTGCCTTCTTTTACAGCTAAATATCCATTAAAAATGGGACATAAATTTTGCAAATTTTCCTCACAGCTTCTAAGTGCAACGCCTAGACCATACCAAGTCCGAAACTGACTGTTTCACAAAAGAAAAACCGGCAAGTTTGATCAACATGACTTTTCAAAAAAAGGGCTTCATGGATATTTACGTACTTGCGCTACATTGAGAGTGACGTTGGTGCATTATTGCGGGAAAATACGGAGTTCTATATTGACTGTGATTTCATACCAATGTGGACATACGTGTTAGAAGACAACGAGCAAACACCTGGTAGCAGGGGTCTAGTTGTCGTTGGCTAGTGAAATAAAAAACTGTGTCGCCCAACCGCAACACCCTTCCGTTGTCTAGTTGCCATGCCACCTGAGGGAAGCACGAGGGCTGAGACATTGCCAGGTTGCTCAGATCTAATCAGGGGCACGCGAGATGCACGGACCACGAAACTTCTGGTTGGAAATTTCGTGTCTTAACCACTGAACTATCTCTATCTGGTCAAGTGACGGCTCATTTTCGTACTGTACTAGAAACTTCACAAAGGAAGATTTATGCTGTTAGTAAAAACATTTTGTTATCACACTGTTTCGCAAGTGGGTTTGTTTTGGGCGCTTTATCATTTGACTAAATATAATGCCAGATGGCAGTAAGGCTGCAAAGAAATAAATGAGCCATGGACAGATTGTTTGTATAATTACACCGGCGTGTGCTTCCCCACAAAGAATTCATTTGCATCCAGGGCATGTGGCATATGCGGATCAGTCTCAGAAACATCGAATTCTTGGACAGATACCTTGATTGAATAGACTTAAGGTGAAAATTCACCTTGGTATCCAGTATTATGCAGCAAGTGAGTATTTCCACATACACCTTAACTCACCAGCATGGAAGCAGTATTTCTGCCCCCGTGATGTCATGGATTCAAAAAGGGAGACCACAGTGGCAGCTGACATGCGCGTCACCGATCCATTGAAAGAGGGTTATGACCTCCAAACTGTTAAGATAGAAACTCTGATACTATGTTCTGCAACAGGCATGCTTATTTACGTATAGGGAGGTACTATGTGTCGGCAATTCACTTCGTATTCGCTGAACACTAAAGACAAAGGTAATGTTAGTTTTCTTGACACTTTCCAGAGGGGGCAGATGACGATGTCGACCGTAGTCTCCGCTTTCACTGCTAAGTGCAAACAGAGGATATGTTTGTTTTGAGACAGAACCCTAACTATCTAATAAGTCATTGGAGATTTATCCCAGTAAAGCCTTCCGGATAGCAGTCTTCAACAAACAAAGCATACAAGAGGATTATTCCTCCTTTAACTAATAACCTGGGTACGATTCCTTCTGGTTTTGGCAAACACTCGCATTTGCGTATCAATTTGGTTTTCATGAGAGACTTAGCTGAATCCCTGGTGTATGATATTCTTCAACTGAATGTGCAACATTAAGGCCGCCTCATATTTGGGTTCAAGTGGAACATATGGTTGTCTGAAACTCAAGAACTGCGCCTACCTGAGGAGCCCCAAGAAGGACAAAACCAATCGTGGGCCGTCGAAGATCCTTCTGGTTCTGTTTGCTCAGTCTGACAGTAGGGTGGGTTCATTATTTGGAGTGATGAAGCGAACATGGTTGCATCGGCAATTTAACGTCGATTTCTAAAACATTCTTCTTTAGAGTTGATATTCCCTCCTACTGCTCACACGGGATTCATGTTTAGGTTATTTTTATTAGTTACAATTGATGGGCATCATTTTGAAGGATGCTCCCGGAAGCCATATGAGAGGCAGCCCTATGGAGTGGTGCTCTGTACGTTTCAGGAGATAACACAGTATTATACATGTAAGATACCGATGGCTTACGATCATACAGGATGACTGGAGCTATCGGACTATACACAGTTGGTATTCAGTAAGTACCGGGCAGTAGGAACAGACGAGTGAGGGCAGTAGATACTGTATTGAAAGCTGGGTTAACAAATATCGTGAATTAAGCAGAACGTACAATCAATAACACTGCACTCGGTAGGAGCGGAAAAATAGGCAGTAAGGCAGCAAGGCCTTCTAGAAGTAAAAAACGAATAAGCACCAGAGGACATACAAACGTACGGCTACGGGCAGTCAGACAGTGCAAATAAGAAATGTACTGCGATAACGGCGCGGAAGGCAGTCAGTACGTTCGAGAAGTATTTCCGAATCAAAAGGAAACGGGAGCTATCTGGAAAAGCACGTATCGGGTGAGTTTTGCACAAACTAAATTTACCTGTAGCCTTCATCTGACAGCGTGACAAAGCAGCACGTGGTACAAATCAAAATCAAAATGTGCACTTAGGCCCGTTTAAAACAAAACCGGAAAAAGAACTATCAGATAGTACGTAATAAAAATCGATTTGGTACACTAAATAGCGCGCTGGTCCGAACGATTCGTGTTCGATCCCCGGGCAACTCTCTTTCCCGTCAGAGCGGACAATCGAAAATGGGTAGAGTTGATACCAAATTGCAAACGAAAACGAACAGGTGACGAAATCTCAACATAAGTAACTAGACGGTAAGGAAACCTTAAGCAGCAGCAAAAAAAGTGGAACGATTGGCCGGAACCGGAATTGCGTTGTGGTAAACAGGCATAAATAACACTACTCATGAGTAATAGCATACCATGCACACAAATGGGCTGTCTGAGAACACCGATTTCCACAAACTGCAGGGAAAAAGAATCCTTCGCTTAGTCACCTGTTAGGAAATTCGAACAGTTTATACCCAAACTGGTAGGCCAATGGATTACAAAACGGAAGGTCATTTGAACACTCTATCCTCCAGACTGACACTCCCGTCTGGCTAGGTTGTTTACTAGCTATCTTATGAATGAAGTAGAACAAGTAGAACGTACGGTTGACGGAAACTCGGGGACTGCACCTACCTGACGAGCCTCAAGAAGGGCGAAACCGGTCGTGGGCTGTCGAAGAGTTTTCGGCAATCTCATGAGTAGTGTATTACGTCTACAATGTCTGCTATATTTCGGATGTCGTGCCAAATAAAACATGAGGCGGCCTGGTGTAGCATATTCAGTTGCTTAAAAACACTGTAAACGAAGGATTCAGCTGGGTTCCAAGTGAGTCTCCCGTCAAAACCAAATTGTTATTCCGCTAAGATACTATTCTGTTTCAACGGCCATTGATATCCCATTACAGGAAACACAATACATCTGCATTGATGGATCCTCCCTTGAAAACAAATCGATTCCATTTGCCGATACAGAACGGTTTGCCAGCAACAAATTGGCGCAAGTAGTATTCCGAAAGGATTCGTTGCGCCGAGATCGCCGCCCACCACGAGGCCTGGAGGCCCCTAATAGAAAAGACTTTCAAAGTGAAGAGGATACAATCGCTTGTCCACACATTGTTCACCCATTACCGGCAAACATAACACCGGACGCCGACTGCCAATTTTCACCCTCAGTAAGTTTACCGCTCGACCATTCACTTTAGTTTATTTGAAAACCTGAGACACCTCACGGAAAATGTCGGGAGATCCTGAAGTGCAAGGGTTGCCTTCTTACTAAACAGCAACAGCGACTGAACTAATCAACCAGCCGTTATCGAGCATTGATTCATCAGCATTTTGGGAAAAGCGAATGAGTCTCAGCAACGACAGATCCATGAACGGAACCAGACGTTTTTGGCATTTTTCTAACGAAGGTTTGAGAGACTAGACTGGCACAGGAAAATGTACATCGGGTATGCGCACGAGTTCAATGAGTTGTGGTGCAGGAAACACGACTTATTTCTGGTTGTCATTTGCCTTTATTTTTGCATCGGAATGTGAATCTGTTTCTGGATAAACCTGTCATCTCCCAGATTTGTGGTCACCTGCTCATTCTGTCGAGTATCCTCGTCATCCAGTTCACCGAGACTTTGGTTAAATGTACCAGGACTGCTAACTTTCCCATGTCCGGGGATAAGTGGGCTTCAGGGGCTTATTGGGCACATCCTGTTATATTAGGAACCCGAAATGCTTGAATATGCTAAACTCCCCAAACGACCTGGGTGTATCTTAAATTCAAATTCATATTACTCTCCTCCTCCTACCTTTGCTCGATTACTCTGGTAAGTTTACATCATAGAGAAAGCACCAACCTCGAGTTTTGCCCCCTATTAGGGCTATAGGCACATTATATCCTTGGCCGTGTTGGGATTTGAACTCCGGACATTAGTCGTGCGCACCTGCGCACGGTGGATGAATCCGAATTATCACGTCTGATCAGGCGTACCTAGTCACGCTTGAGCGATATGAATGGTTTCTCCGATACCTGAAATTAGACTACCCACACTGATTCAGAACAGCTGTATTTGGACATACAAGGCTGAGTTATGAGTTGGCTCATCTGAAGCTTAGGTAGTCCTCTGTTGACAGCTCTTTGAGACAGACCCTGGTGTAAAAAATCACTATTAGCACAACAGTTAGCTTACAACATACAGAACAATGAAGAAAACTTTTCACTCGCAAGCTAATTTACTGTAAGAGTACCTCGTATATGTAGCGAAAAGCCGCATAATAACGGTTGTTTCATCTGTTGTTTTCATCTGTGTTCATGCTCAAGTGGGTAAAATGCCTTTTTATGAGTAAGCCTACACCCAAGTCATTATGATCAAAAAACGTCCCAGGATGGCTGTAGACGTGGCTCGTTCAACTACATCAAGTGACTAACTGGTACAGCAGCACCACAGCACCAGTTTACGTCAGTGACACTATAGCTGCTATCACCGTGGCTCGTTTCAGCAAGCCACGATTCTTGAAGTCCAGACATAACACTATTCCGCACTAGTGGAAACAAGTAAAATGTCACAGTGGAGTCCAACCGTTTGTTGCAGCCACCAGCGGTGCTTCATCAGCTAAAGGCTTAGTGAATGGAAACTTAAGGTCTAAATGATAACACACAGACTTTGGTTGGATGTTCGGTATTAGTATCAAGAGCCCATTTGGATTTTTGTTTCCAGATTGGTAAAATCATACCTTACAAAGTTACTAAATTGGATATAATTTCCGAAAATTTAAGAAAACAGTTTTCACACTGATCGTAGACATGATTTTGCCACAATAAATCAATGCACAGAAAAACACCTTATATGAGGTCACATCAGTAGGAGAAAATAATGCAGTTCACCATCATTATAACCTGTTGGTTTCTGTTCCAGGGCCTTCCCACCACTTCTGACCGGGTCGATCCTACACAGGCAATTAAAAGGTGTCCATTTCGTATCCAAATCAAAGAGAAAGCTGCTAGACGAAGGAAACCAAACACAGGATTGCTTGAAGAACTTCGTGTTCCTCCCGCTTTTCTTTCTGCCTGCCTAATTGTGGTCGTACTTCTGCTTACCCTTGGAATCATCACCGCCTTTTGCATCATGAATGCTGAAAAGCTGATGCTTTGCAAAACACGAAGTCATAAGCGTCGTGAACGTGAAGCGGCAGTTGCATCTGAGCTGGCGGAACAAGCAGCCAAGGAGGCCGCTGCTGCAGTGACCGTCGATGCACAGGAACGTCAACCGAATTCCTGGCATCCAATTTACGGACGATTTGGCATGGTGCCTCCGACCATGGGTGGGGCTTTTGGTGCCTTTGCAGCCCGTCCTCTGGACGCGGTCACAAACCAGCAACAGTTGGGTAACATGACAGCTAATCCGGGAAACGCGCCTCGACCTACTGGAATGGGCTATTATTTTGCACAACCCAACACAGCTCACCATTAACTTCAACCCCAGCCACATTCCATGTTGTGAATATTATTGCAACCTTGTAAGTTCGTGCGGACTAGCACGTCCCAGCATAAGTAGATATGAGCGCCACAATTTCGCAACTTGTGAAGTTGAGATCTAGTGCTACACACGACTTGCTTATGTAGAATCTGAGGAAACTGCAAAAATCGAAAGCAGCTGGAATGAACATATGAACAGGATTGGAAACCTTTTCGTTCCAAGTAACTGTTATGTATTGGCATCAACGGCCAGAGGGTCGTAGTATCATCTGTGCATTAAATACTATGTGAGAACAATTACTTTCAGTCCTTTGTTTTAACCCACCATATTCTCTTCGAATACATTACAGGAAAAAAAGGCTTACTGTCATCAATGAGCCGACATATTTCAACTTCCATGGTTACAATCCTTGAGGAGCGATGTTACGTGCCGGAAGATTCTTTATAAAAGATGATCTCAACCGTCTTGCGTAACCCTGTGGTGCAATATTGAAAACAGCAAATAGTTAGCTCTCTAATTCGTCAGTGTACAGTTATCCCTCAGAATGACCCCTCCGAGGAGGCACCACATCACTAATATCACCTTTGGGTTGTTCTGGACTGCTAAGATTTAGGCCATCAATCCATTCAGAGGGGAGTCAAAAGTGTTATCCTTTCTTTTGGGAGATCACTGTGATGAATGAGCTCAGTAAGGCCAGGAGCAAGGTATATACAGTAAATTTGTGGAGTCCAGTCAGCTTTGGAGAGCACTTTCAAAAGAGATATTTGTGTATGGATCTCATCGGCGTAAGATATGTTATCTCATCAGTTGTCCCCCTTCTGTAATGAGACGTCATTCATCAGTGTATCAGGAAATTATTGGCAGTATATTTCCTCCATCCCTTTACCTATGTAGGTAATTCAAACGCTGCGCTTTGCCTACCTCTGAAGAAACGGCAAACTTCGTCCAACTAGTGTCCCCAAGGCAACCTGATGTTGTTCAGACATTGTTTCCGGTCTTCGCTGGTAAACCAAAGCAGGTCCATCGTGGTGCTGCTTGATGGAAATAGGTTGGGGGATAATCGACATCGTCCAGGTCGAGTGGCTGACGAAATCAGGCTTAGAAAGCTTAAGGAGCTCTTGAACGTCTCGCCCATAAGTGATGAAATGAAGTAGACACATTTATCCAGAAATGCAATAAAAAGGCAGATGCACCCGTAAACGACAGTCATATCAGAATGAAAACGGAAGAAGCTCTTGCGAGATTGTAGATTTCGCAGGATGAACATTTCATCTGCGACTACACAAAAGAGCACAGATAGCGATACTATAAACGGCATGTAGCTGTGCAGACTGCAGTACAATCATTTCTGTTGCATGACCCGTAACGATCAGGTAAATCTCGTGACAGAAATTCTGTATTTATCCTAGTTTCTACGTAAAGCGTCCCAACTGTTTTAAATATTACAGATGAATCAAAAAGACAAACGTATCCACGAAAAAAAGTTCAGTTCCGCGAAAATCCACGAGACACATGATCGGAGAAAACAAATTTATTGCAAGAAAATCAGTTGACAACCCTGATTTTCGACCTGCGGTTGACTGGTGATAGGATAAAACCAAATTTTTTGCGCCGTTACCACACTGATTCAATCAGAAATCGACTGGGAATAGTGAAGTCATTTCTGTAAATGAAGTTGCATTCCATTTACTGCATAGATGTTTGCTCTTAAGTCGACATCTGCACGTGAGAAGTGGCTCCATCATCGTTTCCTACGGGCTACAGCGCACTACAAAAAACTTACCAACTGTTAACCATTGGAATCCACCAAACGGTGCCAGGCTAAAGGATGGTTTGGCTAAACTTAACACGAGTCCATTTCTTAGTCTGGATAAGGTGGAACATTTATTTGCATAGTCCAACCCGTACGGCCAATAACAGGACAGGCTGCATGCCCTCCAATTTTTCAAAATAAAACTTAACTGTTGTGTGGAATTAATTTCAGGTAACGCCCACAGAACACGCGATCCTAGTCACAAAAAACAGGACGGGACGCATAAGCAGTGCGATTTTGGCTCAGAATATAATTCTAGCTGGATCGCTGAGGCAGAAGTTGGCCGAAGATTTTGCAACCAAGATTTGGAGATTCCGGTTGGAATTCCATGCCCTCCTAGTCAGTCACACATGATCGAAAGTTATATTGTTGGACTACTAACCGGAAACCTGTGGGTTTATGTTTCTTGAGAGATTCGTGAGAGATTCGTGAGATGTGCACTATCGATCGTTCTCAACAGGAGTGAAAAATCCATACCGTACATCTTGTCTTTTCAGCAGAGGTCAACTCGGATTACAAGAGGAATGCAAGATCTGAAAATTTCAGATCTCTGGACTACTAACAAACGAATAAGTCGTATCAATTGCCATTTATGTTTGTCTCAGAGACGCTATACGATGCAACAAGAACTATGAGAGTAAGAAAAACCCGATGTTTCAGAAGCTAAATTTTGGAACAGAAGGAGTCTTTAATAGGTTCTAGAGCTCCTGGGGTTATGTGCTACCATATTTGAGGATGAGTGACTATAATTGTTCGAGGAATCTGAGGGTATAAGAAGTTCGTTTAAGACCGGGACAATAATCAGCCCGAATTACCTTCACCACAGTAAGTAGTGCAGTAGAAGCGTACTGAAATCCTAGTTCCCCAATAAGACTAAGCAAAGCGTTACCACAGTCACGGCATGGCGCAAACCTAGGGCACTGGGTGAGTGTTTTGCTCTCTTTGGACTTGATACCTTGTGAGATGTACAGCTTAACAATACGATCTATTATACAACATAGCGACAGTGAGTGATGTGATTAGGCCAGTTCTTGTGTCACAATAGTCGTGCTACTGCCAAATAGCCAAGTTCTAGTTAGAGGTACAGTACTCGAGTGGGAACTGGACGACAAGCACAGTTTTTCAACTGTCTGTTTTCTACCTTGATCTCTAGTTAACCATACATGAGTCTCATGCACTGTTGTTTCCGACTCATCGGTATGGTCTCTGGCACGAAATTAGACTGGTCACACACCTCCATGCATATAAGCTGTGAGTAACTGGAATGCACGCCCCCACCCCGATTCGAGCGTAAATCCGGTCATCTACCTGACTATTTTAGCGAGGGCCTTCGGCGACCTCGTCGTGCCAGGCAAATTGTACTTTTACCATAGTACGTCCATCGCACGATCCAAGCGACTGTTTCAAAGTGGACTACTGCGTGCCGGCTCGTCTTGCCGTCTAGCTTCACCTTACCGCTCCGTAGCAGGGCTAGACACGAAATCCGACAACGTGTAAGTCAAAATATAGCCACTTGCATTGTCAAGCATGGAAGCAGTATTACTCCATCGTGTGTTCGAGAAATTCAGCTGCTGCCAGAATTAGTGGCTGATGATTGAGTGCGCAGCCATATGTGTCATACTTTTGTCATATACGGCATGTTTCATCGAACGAATGTCCACAAAACCTATGTGTTCGAGGTCAGCTTGTAACATTGCTCGATGATCAACGAATATAATTCTCATAGTCGGCAACTCAGATGGATGCATTTTCCTTCATGCAGTATCTGTTAAGTGTCATCTTAGGAGGTGACAGGAAATCTTACCATAAACTTAGTTGAAACAACCAATCGAAACACACCTTGATTACACGTTGTTGTGCATGCAATTGTTGTCATTATTGTTGTCATGCGATTTAAAATTATTGATAATCTGATGTAACTGGGTCCCAGTGGCCCAGTAAATCAAACCAAACTCAAATCCCCGTCGAAGCATGCAACATGCTTTCATATGCATACTAATGATGAAGAGCCTATATGCATTTTTTCGACATGTGGTGTATGTCGCTGAGTGTCTGTTCAGAAATCCATCGCAAGGTATCGACACGCTGACAGTTGGAATAACGCGAAACACTTCCAGAGGTACTCATGAATTTTTGCAATAAATGCAAACGAATACTGATGACAGTATAGGAATAATCATCCAAGAGTGCGAATTCTCGAAATAAACCATATACGACATCGGAAAGAATAGCAAAATTGGTGGGTTTCGTTATCTGTCGTTTCAACATTTACACAGGGGACGACTTGCAAATGTGACCGACATTCTATACCTCGATCTTAAATTAAATGCTATAAATACTGTGCCGGTAAACTGGGTAGCTCCAGAGCTATGTCTGTGACAACGGCGAAAGGATTTTCTCTCACAAAACACTTGCCTGTACCAGGATACTTTCTTCCGCGGTGCAGTTCGAAGTACCTTGGCGTGTGACAATGAGTGTTTTTGGGGTGTGGACAGTGATGCGCGATTCCATATACACATGCTTTCAAGGCTATTGATTACTTCAAACTGAATACTCTGTAGTTCAGTTTACCCCCTTCATCGACATAATTTTGATATAATCATAGCCATGATCTAGTGAGGTACTGGAAAACCCAGCTCCTTCGAGTCCGACTTCGCACATCTCCAGGACTTTGTCAGTCATTCGTCTTATGCAATGCTTTTGCTCCGTTGTGTCTACCAGATACCACCATGTATATCAGTATGGCTTAGCGGTTTGTACGACTGGTCCTGGTGACCATTTATGTGCTGCATTTGTTTACGGCATACCATCAGACCTGAGCATTCCAATACATGCATCGTGAATGGTTCCAACGCAGCAAGGTTTGAGAAATCATCTTATAAGATCTACTATTGAGTGAAGGCATTCGAACTTTATTTCTATTTTTCACTTCACGTACAGGCATAAAAAAGTGAAAAAATAAAGCCAGCTTCTAAAGTCAGAATCAGAAACAAGCGGATTGCAAATTCTCCAGGACCCATTTGTTCCGGTCACCAACTACAGTAATCTAGGATCGACCTCCGCAGAGCAAATGCATGCTTGTGCAGGCCTCATTTCGGAGGAATCTCAAAAAAACGTTGTAGCTGACTGCGAATAGTCGGGAAAGCGAACTCTCTGGTGAAGTTAATGTATTAAGCACAAACATATGTATGTATATTCTAACTCTAGACCAAGTTACTTGTGCAGTGAGCTTGGTTGGACTTGGTGACAACAAAAACTCTAATTGATGGTCAACAAAGTTTTGATAGGATTGGGCGATGGAATTCGACTGCAAAACGTCTCACTTGGACAAGCAAATATTAAAACACAATACTTCTTCTAAGATGCTCCTGGCGTACTAGATTTTGGTGCAGTATATTGTTTAAGCAGGTTGGAGGTAGCTCAGTGATTAACGCGCAAACTTACTGACCGGAAGGAAGGTTTGTGGTTCAAACCAGACTTCTGTACCTCGACTGCTCATGTCTACGATTTGGCAATCTGGCAGAATCTCAGCCCTCATGCTTCCTTCAGGTGGTAAACAGCTTTGCGCCGAAAAGGCGTCACAGCTGAACTGGATCAGGCTATTGTGTTAAAATCGTCAAAGAGAGAGTTCTGTAAATGATAATGAACCGCAAAATTAACGTTTATTGAAGCAGTTGGTCTTGCGTTTGGTAGCAAATGATTGCTCGTTTGTGGACCCAAAGGCTGCGGTCATAGAACTACTACTGATTACGGCCACCGGAAACAAACATCTTATATTGTGTCCGGAGAAGTTCCTAGTGAAGCAAATGATAATCAGCCGCTAATTATATCATTTTTATATGGAGAATTTTCCATTTATATCACCACAGGATCCTGTAATTTTGTCCAGGGGCCTGTATAATTAAATAAAGTACTAGTAAAAGTGAAAATGAATGAAAGATCGTTGTTCAGGACAGTGATTTCATCTGACAGAAATGCTAATGCAGGACCAGGAAATGAAAGGCAAAAAGCTAAGGGGAACCATATACCTTACAAGACAGCGTTGACAACCATACACCGTCGATTTCGAACCGCTGGATTTGGAGCTGGCTCCTAAAAATGTATTCACGACAAGATAAGGGCTCACAGATAGCAGCAAGAGTCCAGTCTCTTGTAGAGGACGGCAAAAACATCACCTCGTAAAGCGTATCATTTATTACACTTCGTATTATATCCCTTATTCGCACTCACCGAACTCGTCTGTCAGTTTTTGGAAACAGATCATCTATGACCTTGTTATATCATTTGTACATACCTTAACACACACACATGCCTTAACACACTTGACCATTCTTGTTAAGCTAACAGCGGAGGTGACTATTCTTGATCGTCATTGAATAGACCCAACTGTATAATGACCAGTGCTACATACCCATATGGATGTGCCTGGGAGCGTTTCATAAGTAGTACGAGCCCTCAGGTGTACTTTGGCATGCAGTGTGTCTCAACTATTCAGTAGGCCATGACAGTTACGGGCCGCCAGTTGGTCATGTTAATAAGTGTAGAACTACCCTCTTTCGTTCATCCTCTTATTCCCTCGAGTTTATACTGAGTAAAGGGCTTTCAGGTCGACTCATATGCGGCTCAGCACAAACCGTATTTGACATTGCCCATTGCGTGCCAGTGTTCATTGGCTAATCAAGAAGCTGATGCTAGCCCACCATTTGTATTCAACTAGCATGGCCACTTTCTCCGTCAAAATGCCGCCATCCAGATAAGAGTCATCGCATACAAGACAGCTTCCACACAAACCTTTGCTTACTGCAATAGACCTGCGGATTATATTGCTTTTATGTGAATAAAGCGGGATAGGTGAAAGATTGTACCGTCATCAAAAAGCACTCGTTTCACAGTCAACATTTTTAGTATATGCAGCCACTCCTCGCATGTCAGTGTTCATAGAACCTATGCGGTTGCGCGTGTTCCTTTATAATAGGAACTAGTCCAGGAAGATGATAACTTCTGTGGTGTCTTGGCAACATTATAAACAAAAGCAATCAGCGAATAAGATCCGTGTTCAGAAAGTTGAATCGAGATTTTAGGTTGCAGAAAAAAAATGTGCCAATGCTACACACATTTGTAGAACAAAATTAATGATATTCCTCTTAATTTGTTCTATGAGCCTCGCGGACCACGCCTTCGATAATCGTCTCCGAACTCATGAGAAGTGAGGAATAAGTCCGTCCGCTAAAGGAATACTACTCATAAGTTTACTGAAAACTCTTCGATGCCCCACGAGTGGTTCCGCCCTTCTTGGGGCTTATAAGGTGGGTGCAGCCACCGAGTTCCCATCAAACTAATGTTCTTCTTGAACTCGAGTTAGACAAACTTCGCGAGATATACTCATTTGCATGACAATTTGGTTTTAATGGGGACTCAACCGAATCCCAGCTTAACCTTTCGGTTATGATATTGTTCTACTGAATGTGCTGCATAAAGGTCACATGGTATTTCAGTTAGTACGATATTTGAGATTTCTCATGTGTAGTGTTCCATCATGAAACTGTATTGAGAATGTAGATAGATTTGTTTACGTTTAAAAATTTATTGTTAACCAACATGCTGTCCTTTTTGCTCCTGTAAATGATGATGTCCTATGTTGTATATTACGTTATCTGCAAGCAAAACTTGCATTTGCTAAAGTTTTATGGATCGAAGCAAGCAGAACAGCGAATTAATTTCGATGATTTTATATCATTCGCTATTGTGAAGCAACTATTCTACATAACAAGTATGAAAAACGTGACAAATATTCGGACTCGAATGTTGATAATTCATCCGGTATTTTCGAACTAACAACTGAACTTGATATATTCGAAACAATGAACCATCGAGTGTATACATTTCTGCTGCCACGGATCACACACCTATAACTCCTGCTGTTATGTAGGCGTAGATAGAGAGTAATGGGTATTACTCCTTTAAAGCAGCACAAGTGACACACCGCCTTTATTATATTGACATTTAGCGGTATTTCATGTTGCCAAGCTTGGTTCCAGAAAGAAGACAGCAAATGAAGGTCGATAATGCACAGCGCAAACACCAGCTTCGAGCTAATCGTTGTTCATTCTACACAATCACATGCTTCGATTAGGACGATACACAGAAGCAAAAGCAAGCAGTAAATGCAAACTGTAGATGATGACAATAACAGATAACCGTATGTTCCAGCGCAGTTTGTGTGAATAAAGCTGACAGGTTGCACAACCGTTCGGGAAAAATTTGAATACCGTGAATAGAGCTTCAGAAAAAGGCATTTTGAACTTTGTCAACAACTGAAGTCACAAATGGACCATGCGTACCGATTTTGCCTGTCTAATAAGTCTTGAGCTCGAGCGAGTCGAAAAGGATATGACCACCGAACCGATGTTAATCGCAAGAAGGCAATGGATTGAACAGTCTTAAAGATAACAAAGGGATAATTGAGGACAGACCTCGAATGTGATTTCACTGGTAAACGGGTGAGAATATGGAAATATATAGTATCGATAAAACAGGGTGAACCAATACAGTCTAACAAGGGGCGGATACAAACAAGGTCACTTTTCCATCTGATGAATTACCAAGGTCATTGTTCCGGCAGATGAGCTCGTTTGAGAAATTTCACTGTGGAAAAGAGGAATGCGAAATTCCAACGGAAAACTTCCTGTGTTCTGTCTGGTTAACCATGTGAGTTCATAACATTAGTCACCGGAGGTTAACATAAAGTTCTCAGAGAACAAGGGTTAAAAGGTAGTTCCGGGTATTTTCATTATTGAAAATACACTCATTAAAGCAGATAGGACGAAATCTTCCTTTCAGGAAAACGTTATTCTCATCCTGGTAATTGTTGATTTGTTCAGGCAATTAGGGTGACTGTGAGTAGTCAGATTTTTCTGCCTTCTTACTACCAAAACACGCACTTGGCATCTAAATTACCGCGTAACCTCCCTATGCTGACCCGATGCACAGGTGCGAAAAGCTTCTTTTCATCGAGGTTCTCGGGGTTCAGCTTCTGAAAGCTTGCAAAAACCCTAATGGTCTTGATCTTCTTAGCTTCCACCCACTAAGAGTCATACAAGCTTTCGTCAGCCAATCAGCTGCCGTTCTTGCGAGATCCGTGACCAGTAATATTATAGTACCCACAAGAATCAAACAAATCATGTGGCATGCGAATCATCAAGCAGAATAGCCCAAAACTAAAGAACTTTTGTTGTCGCTGTAATCACCGATTTTTCGGTGGAAGTTCCGACCGAAATTCACCTGAATCTCTCACTCAAAACATTCTTTAACTAAATGTCGCGTACAAAGGCTGTTTCATGTTTCACTTGGAGCTATATGCAGGATGTTCGGAGCACGTTTCCTTAGTTCCTATATTGTTATTATTAATATTGTGAAAGGGAGGTTCAGATGTATTTCAACTGAGTCTCCCATAAACACGACGTTAAACACGTGCACAATTTGGTGGTTGAGTAAGAAACGAGGTTGGTAAAGATTTGTGAACTAGGCCTACCTGATAAGCCTGAAGAAGGGCGAAACCGCTAGTGAACCGTTAAGAGTTTTTATCGACTGTAATAGTAGTATTGAGACTTGAGGTGTCCTTTGTTATTCATCACTGAAGAACAGTTTCGACACATGTTTCGCCAAATTTTGTGGGTGATTTGCTGTCATTATTTTGAGTGGGCTCGCAACTTCTGTCCCTATTTTCACAACAGTATTAACTAAACGGTGTAGCTGTACCCCACATGTTTGCGAATGGATTTCGTCCGTTTTTATGGGCGCGACAGTTTATCAATTAAACATATCGGGGGGGGGGGAAGAAATGGTAATAAATTAGGTTGTGCCATGCAAGACATTATATACTACCTTATGAGTCCCCCTACTTAATCTCCCCAGAACGATTGCACGTGGTGACGGATACTGTCCTGCTGTGGGAACTATCCATGACTTTCCCGTCTGATGAAACCAAATACGCAGACTTCCCGTGAGACTGGCATCCCGCACGATAAACGGCTTTCTTACTTTACGAAGTCAGTATTAAACAGCACTATGTAGACAGTTTAGATTTTACTTTTTATTGTAATTCAACATTTTATTGGTTGGTCTGTGTGCCACGTTGGACAACAGTCTTCAAAACAGTGCTCAAAATAGGAGAGACCATTCGTACGCCGATTATTCATTTTGTGAATAAAATCACCCCAGCAGCTACGTTTAAGACGCCTAAAGTGCTCTTGGAAGTGTGCTGCCTCGGTCAAGCCCGAGCAATTTTTATGACTGAAGTATGGCACTTCCCATGCTTGGAGCAGCTTCCATGGGATTTCTGATTGGCCCTTAGAGGAAAGGCTATGAAAGCTATCATATCATGGCAAGGATGATTGGCTGCTTTTCCAGCGCATGCTGCAGCCGACTCCCCGTGACCCGCCCTTTGCAACACCAGACCAGTATTACCCTCGACTTGCGCAAGGGAGCATAATGATCGACCGATACGATGGTTAGCTTACCTGCCGCCCCTAGTCACCAGAATGTCATCGATAGTGAACGTGTCCGACACACACTTCTAGTCCGAAGGCATTGCATTGCATGCAGTCTATTGTGGAATGTCCAAAGTCTGGACTGGTGGCTTGAGGCACTGATGCGCCTCAGGCTTCATTCGATTGATGCGTGCGTTGGCGTATCAGCAGCAGATGGAGAAGTCAATAATACACTACAGGTAACCTGGGCGGTAAGTGGGCAAGCTTGGGTAAGGCAGATTCAAACAGTGAATAGCATGCGACGTGACGGTGGCAAAACGTATTGGATGATACCGCGCTCGTGGCCTGGACATGCAAATGTCGATGACTCTATCCGTAAGCAACTTGTGATGCATCTTATCAAACAACTTGTAAACACCTGTACACATAACCTACAATTAGTTTTGGTGAAAATTCAATAGCTCAACACATGGTACAGAGGAACAGCTGGAATTGCACCAAGACGAGCACGATTTGTCATTCCTGTAGGACTTGATGCTGTAGAACTTGATGCTGGAATGAAGCCCCTGATATCTTTACATGCCTACTGTTTTGAACTCTCAAGGCGACTTCATTATATTTGATATATCAACAGTTGTTGCCATTCTCACCCTGATCAGTGAGTTTTATCAGAGCAATCAACTGGATTGTCTCTTGGGCCCGTTGTATCTTTCAATGCTTCACTTTTCCCAGCATGTTTAGGTTCGCTTTCAGTGCTTCAAAACAATTCAAAACTTTTTGGCTTGACAGGCACAAGAAGCTGCTACGACTTCCAACTCGTGAGTAGTTTACTCACCGTTCTGTTTTGGTAGGTCTGATGAAGTTAGAATGTTCATACGGAATATGGCCGGGTTGTGAATGAGTTCATCCCTAACACTCTTCCCTATTGATAACCGAAAAAAAGTAGTTTTGATAGCATATGTAGACGAGTGCTAGCGGGACGAAATGGTGAGTTTACGATTTTTTGCCCGACATTCCAGATGGTGCGCTCAAAAAACTTCCTTTTAAGTATGGGCGACTACGTTCGAGTCCGGTTTTCACCCAGGAATTAGAAACCTTTTTAAGAATTTTACGCACCTTCAGAGGCAGTTACTTGGTCCGGATATCTTGTTACGTGCAAGAGCTGCACCCAGCCCGGGCTAATTGACCAAATAAGGATAGTCAGTAAAGACGGAACACAGTATTCACAAGGTTGCTGGAAACTCTTCGACGGTCGATAACATCTTTTGACCCTCTTGATGCTTATCAGGTGGGCGCAGCCCCCGAATCCCCATCATAATCGTGTTCCACTTAAACTCAAACTGGACGTACCTCGCGAAAAGCACTCAGTTGCAAAATGAGTTGGATTTAACTAGTGATTCAACTGATTCCCAGCCGAAGCTGTCGTTTATGATATTCTTCAACTGAATATGCCACACAAAGACCACCTCGTGTCTCAACTGGGAAAACGTTCGAAATATCGGACTACATTGAGATGAGTGTATTTCACCAAAATCAGTACACATTTTTCGCGGAGACCTTGATGCGGTACGGTCGTGGGCAAACGGAAAACTTAATTTTTAGTGCCTACAGCCAAACCGACTGAAGTTATTTGAGGTGTAACAACACACCCCAGACACCGAGCGTTTTCAGCTTGCTCGTTAACTTGCTTTAACACGAATACACGAGTTAGCTGAAATCAACCCCACCCTGTTCCTCGTCACCGTCATCAATATTGTTTGTAGCATTCAGTCGTGTCCATAAGGTAACCACCATTGGTGCTAAGTAAACAAGGCTGGAAAGAATGGCACGTAAAAGTAAACTGGAACCTATTTCACTTACTTACTGGATGCAGATATACCAGTAAATTAACCGGATCGTGGGGGCAGTATCGCCAATTATTGGCATGCGATCATTTCAGAAAAGGGACACATGAGACCTTACCGTAGTCTGTGCACACCAGACAGACACATTCACAACGCTGAGTAATTGACGTCCTGGGTTTATACTGGTCGTGCAATGAAGCATCCGCAGCGGTAATGCCTGGTCGATCTGCATGGTCACGTTATTGGCTGACGAGTCTCACTCACTCTGCTGCCGATCAGATAGAATGTCCACACTCACTAGTCAGGTATAAAATATGAAGGGTGCCCCTAG
Organism: Opisthorchis felineus; assembly: GCA_004794785.1. NCBI lineage: Eukaryota > Metazoa > Platyhelminthes > Trematoda > Opisthorchiida > Opisthorchiidae > Opisthorchis > Opisthorchis felineus. The sequence continues at coordinate 40,687 of SJOL01002240.1, read as the reverse complement.
ACCGTGAATGTGGTTAGATGACGGTGATTCCTACGAGGTTCAGGGAACTCCATAGGTGGTTGGTGAAACCGACAAGAATGCGCCAACGGCAGCCCCACTTGATGTGCGTGCCGATGGTGGGCCGAGGTTTCAACTTATTTATGAGTACCTTAATAAAACGGTAATGCTTCGGTGGCGTTTATCATGCACCAGGGACGCACGAACCCCCGCATTCAACCAGGTATCGGACGTGCCTGCTGATAATTCCGATGCACAGCGCAGATCAGAAAACTTCTTTGGGCTAATATGAAACTAACCCTGTTTTAGACGGACCTTGACTCCATTCATCCGGAGGCAACTGGACCCTATTTGCCCCTGCCGTGGATGTTCTAACAAATCCGGGTAAAATGGCGCACTCAAGACCACTCGGCTTTAGCGTTCTGCGTGCAATCTGACCCCAAGTGCCCGGCTGAACAGTGGACGGAGTTGCTGGCAGCAGTCACCACTATTGATGCTTTCTTTAATGTACTATTCAGTTGGCCCAAATAACCCACATCTTTCCTTCTGCGTTTGTTCATAGATGTTGAGTTGGGTAGTTTATAGATGATAAAACAAAGATTACTGAAGTAGAGCATAAGCGAAAACTGTCATCTTCCTGGAAGGATCTGACGCAACACCAAAACTGAAGGCTTTCTCGTCAGATAGTTGGCAACACGGTATGGAATTTCAAAAACGCTGGCTAACCGAATATTGCCACACGGAGGGTTCAAGCTCAAATTTAATCCAGAGGATTTTCCAAATTGCTTATCATTCTGCCCATGGTTTCACTTCTAGTCAGATAAACAGTACTCTCCAGCCTGTGATAAACGTTTTTAGATGAGGCCGTGTTTGAGATGGCAAGGTGGTTAAAGTACGAATTTGCTGACGGGAGAGACCGTGGTTGGAACCGAACCTCTACAACTCCACTGTTTCTGTCTGGTCTTAAGCAACCTGGCGGGATATCAAATCTCGAGTTTCCTTCGCATGGCACGGAAACTAGGTACTGGAAGGGAGTTGCATCTGAATGATTATAACCATTATTATTATTATTATTATTATTATTATTATTATTATTATTATTATTGTGTTCAGGTGAAGCAATTACCTGCCCTGATCATCATCACAGTACCCGAAATGGTGGCTGTCAAGTCAACGGATAAATCTAGAGGTTCGAAAGATTCTAAAGCTGATCATGTATTGCGACTTACATCACCATGCTGTGACGAAGCCGCAACTTTCTGAAGAACCTGAACACTAATTATATGGAAGGATGCTGAGTGAGACTATAAAGCCTTATAATATCTGTCTGTCTTCAGGAGCACATGCTGGGAGGTCTTTCAAAAGATGGTATAAGGAAACATTGGCCCTGGAGAATAAGAGTGACTATACAATCAAAAAGAAAACACGTTGACTGGTAAGAAGGAACCCTTCCAGCGGCCGCCAATCTTCATCTTTCATAGCACGGGTATAACACCTGAATCGTTCTCTAGGAGCTTGTATTGGGTAACCATTGTTCGCTTCCGGTGGGATGCACACTGTTGATGACTCCCAATAAGAATGAGAGAGCTGTACAATGCCACTCGAATTTTCAATATAAATTGGCTTTACTTAAAAGACCAAATATCCTGTAAATGGTAATCAATGCATAGAGTTTTGCGCCTACTCGCGTTTACCAACAATGCACGCAGCGGACCGTCCGGGATCGAACACCGGACATTTAACAGACGGAACCAGAACGTCACAGATGTCCTACCTGTGTACGCTGGACGTGGCTGAATTAGCAAGTTTGAACAGGCTAACACCCTCACGCTTCTGTGATGTGACTAATTTGCCTGAGATCTTGAACCACAATCCAGTAACTGTCCAGATTGTGTCAATCAGACGACCCACCTGTCAGGAATCCCAATTTAAACAAACGTTCACAATACCGTCCAATTTTCAGCATCCGACTAAAAGTCTAACCATTCCAATGTGTTAGCGCCTAAATTGAGACCCAAACACGGTATAAAACAAACTTGGAAGAAAAGTAGACGGGGTAAGGATACTCATCGCTTGTCATTCAATACGGCGAATTGAGACAAATTTCAAAACCGAAACTTGTCGAGACTGACGTATGAAATTACACAGTCTAAACTGACCAATGTCACATAAGTCATTGCCTGAAACACATTGTTGATTTCAAGAACGTCATCGAAACGCATCCAACAACGTACAGGATAACGAAAAAGAACAACGAGAAGAATGTGACTTATTAAAACAGAATTGTTGAAAAACATCGAAAATGGACAAGTGGGAGTGGAAATAAAAAATGTCTAAAAGCATTTTCGGTGTACAATGCCAGGGCCAGATTCGTCATACTCCTGTTTGGTGATCCACATCTGATGGAATGTAGACAGAGAAGCCAAAATGGAACCTCCAATCCACACCGAGTATTTGCGCTCCGGAGGAGCGATTATCTTGATTTTCATCGTGCTCGGCGTCAACAACGTAATCTCCTTCTGCATTCGATCGGCGATACCAGGGAACATGGTCGAACCACCAGACAAAACAATGTTCGCATACAGGTCCTTACGAATATCTACGTCACACTTCATGATCGATGTGTAGGCGGTCTCGTGCAGACCGGCACACTCCATACCGAGGAAACTCGGTTGGAACATGGCCTCGGGACAGCGGAATCGTTCGTTGCCAATCGTGATCACCTGTCCATCGGGAAGCTCGTAACTCTTCTCCAGTGATGAGCTCTCACTGGCCGTCGCCATCTCGTGATCGAAATCGAGTGCGACGTAGCACAACTTCTCCTTGATATCGCGAACGATTTCTCGCTCGGCTGTCGTGGTGAACGAGTGGCCGCGTTCTGTCATGATTTTCATCAGATAGTCAGTCAGATCTCGACCAGCCAGATCCAGACGTAGGATAGCGTGTGGCAGGGCGTAACCCTCGTAGATGGGCACTGTGTGACTCACACCGTCACCGGAGTCTAACACAATCCCAGTCGTCCGACCAGACGCGTACAACGACAGCACAGCCTGAATGGCCACGTACATGGCTGGTGTGTTGAATGTTTCGAACATGATCTGCGTCATTTTCTCACGGTTTGCTTTTGGGTTCATGGGTGCCTCGGTGAGTAGGACAGGGTGTTCTTCGGGGGCGACACGCAGTTCGTTGTAGAACGTGTGATGCCAGATCTTCTCCATGTCATCCCAGTTGGTCACGATTCCGTGCTCGATCGGGTACTTCAAAGTTAGGATACCACGTTTCGACTGGGCCTCATCACCGACATAGCTGTCCTTCTGTCCCATTCCGATCATGATTCCAGGTTGTCGCGGTCTTCCAACGATGGATGGGAATACTGCTCTGGGTGCATCATCTCCGGCGAACCCGGCTTTGCACATACCGGAACCGTTGTCAATCACGAGCGCGTTGATTTCATCCTCTGCCATGTTGTTTCTGTGTTGCTCTCAGTTGAATGCTATTAGAGGCATTGTTTCAGTGCTTTCAGTTTTTATTCATTTTAGTGCTCTCCATTTATGGGCTTGGTCAGAAGGCATGACACGTTTGTCTGCTTGAAGCTTATTGGTCCGCCTGCCTTCTTTTTCGTGCCAGTGCTAGGTGCTTTCCAGGGCTTGCCGGTGCGCATTTCACATTCCTGAATTGTGTGTTGTATCGCAATGTATCTCTCCAGGTGAGTTGTTTTAAATTAAGCTAATTCAATCATCTACTTATGCGCGATAATTGACTGATGCTTTCATATCAATCAAACCAAATGCTCTGGCATGTCATTGAAATATTTACCCTCGATCGTCTATCTACATCATGTGGTAGTTAGGGGTGATGGAACGAGTGTAATGCTCACTTTAGTCCTGTGATTAACATACCTTGAGTGCGAGATATACCTTTTTTGAAGATTAATTCCCTTAGTTTTGTTTCATGCTTATCTTCAATCACGGGCTACTATTGGGGCCTGTATTCAACATGCAAGCTAAAAAAATGTGCATTACATCAAAGAAGAGTTAAAGCACTTGCCCCAAGAAATTCAACAGGTAAAATTCGTTATACAAACTGGTGAAATTTCTAAAGTTGCTACCTTATCTCAGTTGACGGAGTTAGTGGAGTATTTCTGAGGATGTGTGCGATCTATATCATTCATTCTTGTTGAATTTCTTGCACAACTCCAGTTGATACGGTACAGTAGCCTCCCTCCCTCTTAAGGGGGAATTCCATACTTCGGTGTTGCTGAAGTTTCCATATTGTGAAGACATCTACTACTGGAAGAATGAATAATTTGGTGTCTTTACGTTTTCACATCTTCACAGTTTTTTGTCTTTTGTCCTTTTGTTGTCCACCTTCCATCTAGTTTTACAAACATGTTCAAGATATATGGGTCACAATACAAGATACCCTTTGACCGGTTTGGGGACTAGTCAGCGAAAATGTACGCAGGTAAAAGGGAAACAATTTGCCAGAATGATCGGTGCGTGAAAGATTCCTCCTATCTGCAATGGCCTCAAGGTTGTGTATGCTGATTATGCATGAAGCACGAACAGTTTTACGAGACCAGAGCGAGCCATTAAAACGATTAATAAAGTTACATCCATGACCCATCCGTCCTTGCATTTTTGTGTTACGCAAAATAGACTAGTCGATACTATACTGAATATTTAAGTGACCCAATAAAGGAGCAGCTGGTAAAGTTTAACATTTTTCCCAGATCATATTTAGACCTGGTCTGAGACGAAATGATGATGGACTAAGGTTTTAGCTCACTCTACATCGACTTCTGGAAAGGACTGAAAGTCTCGAAAGTATTCATTTGGGGCTTTCGGAAAGCCAATCACATTGCCCAATTGTTAACACTTTCGCCTCCTCAAGACTGATGATTAAAGTGTGTCTAACTTGTGCTGGTTAACTGATGGTAACGTACCTGCTTCGTGTGTCAGATTTCTAGAGTTCAGACCCCGGAACATTCAAGTATATGCACTACTGATGAACCATAATAAGAGCCAAACTCAAGTCCAGTGTTCCTACTTTGGTGTGGACCCACCAGAATAATTGCTCCATGAAACATAGAGGACTGTTAAAACGAGTGTTTTGAATGTGAAACATGAAAGTACCAGCTACAAGAATGTGTCCTTCCGCTCACTCTCGCGGCTTTTAACGCTAACTCTGTGACAATCCAGGTTGGAGTCCAGCACCTCGCTATCAGCACTGGCCAGCACTTACACCCAAACCTGCTGGTCTGGTGACCTTATCTACTTGCAATTTTCCAAATGTCTGCCTTCCCACTGCTTCCGTTTTGGGGCGTGCAGAGTGTGCATGCAAACATACTTTCTTGTCTGTCTCACAGCTTCCTGCTCCGAAATCTAGTCCTACTGATTTGAAGTGATTGAAGATACCCATGGAGGCCATGAGAAGAACAAAGTCAGCAAACATAGCTTTTTCCTGACTGTTGCTTTTGGCTACTGCATCGCAAATTTTTGTGGTACCAGAAGCCGCGTGCATAGCTTAGGTGAAAACCGCTAATAGGTAATCCGCAAAGAAAGAAATAGGACGGGGTGGAATGAGAAGTACACGGGGCCACCTAGTCGAATGAGTGATTTTGCCCAGATGTCACGCAGCTGCATTTGAGCCCGGTTTGTTCCAGCCAGCACCCAACGATGCGGGACTGTCGTCGAATTCTGTCCGACAAAGGCCTTGTCGTACGAATGACTTGTGATGCTCGACACAGGCATACAAATGAACAGATACAAAAGCTGTTCGTCGTCGCCCATGAGAAGTCAGCAGTCCAAAGCACCTGGTTCATACGACATCCCTCTAATTTTGTTCTGAAAATGTGATCTGAGCCTGCTTCAATCGTTTCAGAATTCATTTGTTTACCCTTATTCCCAGCTGGAAGAATCGTCTTCCTTTCTCAACCTTAAACTTGGCTCTCACTCTGCCCCCTCTTCGCAACATTTGCTGGCTCATTTCTATTGCCCCTAATCTATCCAATGTAACTTAATCAATTCTGAACAAACATCTGTTCTCCGAACTTGGAAACATCTTTAGTGATTATCAGTAAGGGCTCCGTTGCCACCGTTCCGCTAGTAACACGTTGTTTCGCACGTTCACTCCTCCCTTCTGAACTCTTAGTGAAACAGATATTGTTGCCTTAGGCACGTCGAAGGCATTTGAATAGACCTGGCATGCGGACCTGCTTGCTGAGGTTTCTATATATCAGCTTCACCCAGGCTTGTTTACTTGGACTAGAGACTCCCTGTACATACTTCCTCTGTAAGTACAGACAGGCGATGTCATCTCTCAGAATCAGAAGATCAGTGTTGGGGTGTCCTTAAGATCCCACATTTATATGAGAAATCTTTTATCGTTCGTTGTTTCTTCTCTTCATAGCTTTATAGGCGACTGCACTCTGCAGGTTTCTCTGTTCTACCACTTCCACTGCTCTGTTTCGTTCCCACGCTGTGACTGGCCATCACCGCTCCCGATACCTTTGTTGCCACCACTATTGACTGTGACTCGCAGAATCCCAATGGGTCCACCTCCCGTGGTATATGAGTGGGATTTAGTGCCTTCCCCCATTCCTCATAGTTCGAAATCCGCGGCTCATCGTTTTTCGAAAACATACCGTGGTCCTCACATTTCACAATTCTCTTGACCGAAGCAACTTGGATGGTTAGCTTCTTAATTCGCAAATTCTTTTGTCCCCTTAGTCAAAATCACCCTAACCCAAGGTGCTGCTCTCATGTTCAACGTAAAATTCTACACCTCATCAATATCCTTTCACTGACTAGTAACTTGTAAATGCTTTCTCATCGTCAGGAGATGGCATCTCATTCCTTATTTCGCCCTCGCTATCAGGACTGGGATTGGTTCTTCCGGCACTTTGTCCGTATCTTTCGATTGGGCACTGTGTACCCTATCAAGACACTCTCACACGTCGCTGAACTAGACTTTCCTCAAGGGAACTTCCGTCTTTGGAACGCTTCGTAACTCTCTGACTTTCCTCATTCACATACCAATCATCTAATAATAATCCTAGGTAGTGCCATCTCAATCGATATCATCGCTGTATTATTTCATGTGCGCTTTTCTGCTGTGCTTCATTGTTTTTGTAGAAGGTATCTGACCACGTTTTCTGTGATAAGGAAACGCTTATCCTGAAGCCACCACGAAGAGGTACTCGTCACATTCTTTCTTCCCTGCCAGCAATCTTCCCATTTAATTTACGTCCATCATCGTCTATAAAACGCATGCGATCTCGGTTTCTTGTGAAAATTGACAGGACTCTTTCGACTGTGTAAGGTTCCAAATCTTTCCAGCGCCCCGTGTGTATACAAATAAGAGTTTGTGTGTAAGCATCTGCATAAGTAGGACAGAGCGTCAGCTGTCTGTGGGCATAGCATAGCTCCTTCCGCTATGACATTTAGCAGGCTAATAAAATTGTTAGGCCGTCCAGTACAGAGTATATTTTGGGTTCCCGTTCCCTCCTAGTAAGCCAGAATATTTCCAGGTATTCAGTCATCAGAAGACCACCTCTCCTTAAGGGGAGCAGAGTCTGTGGCGAATACGGGACTGGCTGTTTGAAAAGGAAAATGTTACCACTGTCTCCAGTTTCCCATTCCCTACCCCTGACTGCGTGTATATAGTGCTAAAAATGCTTTCACGCTGTTTTTATGGACTACTTCTCCTGAATGATCCACAACTGGGACGGAACAGACCCTGTTTTTCGTAATTTGCTTGCCTGTATCACTGCTGCTGTATCGCCTGTCCACTACTCATATCAGCTTTACCTATCGAGCTGCTTTCCGACTGAGCGTCCGCGTGAGGCCGAAGAACAAAGCAAGTTAACTCTGGAATTTGTTATACTGCTACCGGTTCTACACACAACAAAATTTCAGTTGTACACCGACTAAATTGTCAGTCAAACTGATATATTTCCACCCTTCATTTATAACTCGACGACAATGTCTAGTTGATCAAAATGTCACGAAACCTCACTAGCTCAGGTCATCCTGCAAGAATACGCTTTTAGCTTCATCCATCCATTTTTAAAAACAGCTTTCGCATTGGAGCACGGATCACTATTTTGATTTATGAGAAGTAAAAGAGTGGACACCATCACTGAAAACTTGCATTACTGTAGAATCTCTGAGATAAGTTCTCGAAGTTGTTTCTGTCTAACAAGTGTGCCAGTGCATCCGTCAACGGAAGAAACTATAAATAATGTACAGTAACCTCTTAACGACACGCAAATATTATTCGATGTCAGTCATTCCTGGTCACCTCTATACTTTCCGCAGAGTCATCCATCGAGTCAGTCTGTCTGAAAGTTGCCAATGCAATAATTGTTGTTTAAAAAGAAGCAGCCTGTGGAAGCTGACCAAAGCGGTCTCTACCTCGGTAATATACCTGTTGTGAATGCATCAACTGATTGTTTATTCAGCTGCAACAACCTAATCTCCCTTGAATTACCTGGATTATTTTTACACAGTACAGCTTTCATTTATGTTTGGGTTTCGGAGGATGTTGTTCGTATTTTGCCAGTTCGTAACGATTTGCTAACCCTGAATGTAAGCAAGTATTGCGCTTGAAAGTCTAATCTCCAGTTAAACTTCCCGAGAGACGATGGTACTAGCGTTCATCCTATTCCTGACGGAACACGGTACGCGTTGACAACATGGTACTTGTCGAGAACTCTCCAGTTACTTCGTGGGTAGCATGTTCCATCAAAATAGCATAAAGTGGTCATGCGCAGCACATTCGCTTGAAGAAGAGCATCATAAACGAGAGATTCAGCTGGGTTCCGTTGAGTCTTCCGTTAAAAACAAATCAATGTGCTAATGAGTGTAATTTCCGAGCATTAATTCCACTTGTTCGCCAAAGTTGTACGGTAATCCCTTACCAATTTCAAGGTCTTTTAACCTAAAACTTGGATGATTTGCATAACCTTTTATTAACATCAACACAATCATGACGTGAATGCTCTTCTGTCATACCTTCAGGGGCCAAGTGAATGCATTATCACTGATGGTCTACAGCGGAATATCCCGTTGCGTCAATACTATATAGTTGTGCGATAAGGACAAAACCAGATTCATAAATTAACAAAGTACTATTGAAAGGGTGAAAACTTTTTTGCTTGGCTGGGTAGTCTGGTTGAAGATTTCTGATAATCAAATGAGCATACGTTCTGACGCTGTAATGTTCTCAACTCTCCCGGAGGTGAAAAACAACCGCGACCGGAACGCCACCAAATAAAAGGCCATTTGAATGAGTTGAAATTCCTAGACTCCCCTTATAATATGGGTGAATCTTAGCCATTATATGCTTGATTGCTGATAGTATAGTACCGGAATAACCACAATTTATAGAAGCTAGGACACAATACATGCATATTGAGCTTTCAGAGACACGAAAGTATCTTATGTCCGGCTTCACGCTGACTAACGGTCACATGGAGAGTTCTCCCGCACTGATAGCAATACCCCGTTGAATGAGGTGTCTTACAATCACGCGAACCTAAGAATTCTTGCCAGAATGTTTTGTCATTTCTGCATGTTTTAAACTGATTATCAGGACCCCGTTGTTTTGGATTGTCACACTGTCTGGATGTCCGCACCATTGTTTTGAATGTCGCTCTCTATGGTTAGTTTTTGCAGTTCACAGGTTGAGATGGTTGTACATTCATCTGAGTGAGCATCAGCCTATGCTTAGTAGTAGCGCGATTGACCGAGAGGTTGAGAGAACGGAATACGGTGGATTATCAGGGAATTGCGAAGTAAATCTTGTTCAGATGTCTTCATTTTTAGTGTTACTCAATCTGGAATAAATATCGCGTCACATAAACTCGGTTACGTGGCTACGACACGATTAGTGTTGAAAAGAAACCTTTTATCAATGATCCAGTTGGATGAAAGTACCGTAGGCATGACAGTCAAGAAGACCAAATTGGTTTCGGTTGATGCATGTAAGTTGGGGGAATACTTAACTTAAGAAGTGGATAAATTATCATGATTTAAGACTGGTGTGCGTATAGAAACACTGAAACAATGGTTTGTGCCACTTAAAACCACAAGTTAGTGGGGGAGTATCACATTTCATCACTAGTTTCATCACCATTACGCAAATATGTGGTACTGAACAAGTTATAGAACTGAACTTAATGCGATTGTAAAGGACATGGTGTTCCTCAATGGTCCCATTACGGGTTATTGATAAGGAAAATATGGAAGGCATGGTAATATTCCAAACCGTTCTAAGCTGAAATGCTGCTTTGCAGCGAGACCATGAACTAAGTAAACAGTACATTTTTAACCGGCCAGTGTAGACAATCTGATTAGCTATGATCAACCACATTCAGCTCGTGTTTGTAAAAGCACATGAAAACTTCATCCTTGTGTTTAGTTTGATTGCAATACACCCACAGCCACTCTTTGTCTTAAAGCACCCCATGTGTACCTGTTCATGTTTGGAAACAGAATTATTCGGTCAGTACGAATGAATGGCTGAATTTTTTTGAAGCTGACTTGCTCTTGAATGTAGTTTAGTCGACCGGAATAAAAGCAAAAAGTTTTGTCCTGTTTATTCTCTTTAACCTCTTTATCCAAGCGTAAAAATGTATCTTATCGTACTGTAAGCTTGGTAATCCTGAGTTTGGAATAACGGTGAATGACTGGGCCTCTGAACTTGCAAGTGCCACCCGTGTCATATGGATGTTTAGTTGGACCATTAGTGACATAAACGACGTGGAACCAGTTTGGGACCACCTGCTACCAAGTTCCTACAGGCATGTTATTACGCTCAAGCGTAACTAGACCCACTGACCTATACACATTCCAGGCCACTTA
>SJOL01002240.1:0-28307 GCA_004794785.1 Opisthorchis felineus | reverse complement strand
GGTATCGCCGATCGAATGCAGAAGGAGATTACGTTGTTGACGCCGAGCACGATGAAAATCAAGATAATCGCTCCTCCGGAGCGCAAATACTCGGTGTGGATTGGAGGTTCCATTTTGGCTTCTCTGTCTACATTCCATCAGATGTGGATCACCAAACAGGAGTATGACGAATCTGGCCCTGGCATTGTACACCGAAAATGCTTTTAGACATTTTTTATTTCCACTCCCACTTGTCCATTTTCGATGTTTTTCAACAATTCTGTTTTAATAAGTCACATTCTTCTCGTTGTTCTTTTTCGTTATCCTGTACGTTGTTGGATGCGTTTCGATGACGTTCTTGAAATCAACAATGTGTTTCAGGCAATGACTTATGTGACATTGGTCAGTTTAGACTGTGTAATTTCATACGTCAGTCTCGACAAGTTTCGGTTTTGAAATTTGTCTCAATTCGCCGTATTGAATGACAAGCGATGAGTATCCTTACCCCGTCTACTTTTCTTCCAAGTTTGTTTTATACCGTGTTTGGGTCTCAATTTAGGCGCTAACACATTGGAATGGTTAGACTTTTAGTCGGATGCTGAAAATTGGACGGTATTGTGAACGTTTGTTTAAATTGGGATTCCTGACAGGTGGGTCGTCTGATTGACACAATCTGGACAGTTACTGGATTGTGGTTCAAGATCTCAGGCAAATTAGTCACATCACAGAAGCGTGAGGGTGTTAGCCTGTTCAAACTTGCTAATTCAGCCACGTCCAGCGTACACAGGTAGGACATCTGTGACGTTCTGGTTCCGTCTGTTAAATGTCCGGTGTTCGATCCCGGACGGTCCGCTGCGTGCATTGTTGGTAATCACGAGTAGGTCAATTTATGTCAAAAATTTAAGTGGCACTATACAGCCGTTTTTTCCTGATTGGAAATCATAATCTGTGTGTATCCCACGAAGCTCTAGATAATCTCGAGCCCATGACCGCGCACGTAGTATTTTGATCAGTTTACCGTCCGGTCACGAGCTGCTGATCTGCAGGTTGTTTAACTGGGTTTTGGTCGGGATTTAGTGCTCCTGGTCCCTCAACCACGTGATCCACATCATCTGGCAGCGGTTGTTCGCTAGCTCCTCAAGCAACCGCTTTTCAGATGAAGTTTTCGCTCACCGGTGTCGTCCATTCTTTTATTCGATGAGACGAACTGCTATGAGAGAAGTCGTCACCTGAGGACCCACTGATCACCTGTGATCACGTGATATGGGCCCCATGACTGAAGGATCAGAGGCGTTAATTGCGATTTAATCACACTGTTGGTCAGGCGCTTGTGGCTAAACTGTTAAGTTTCCAAACTACTAACCGGGAAGTCGCGGGTTCGAGACACCCTGGGTTTTTGTGTGCGCTTTTTGACGAATCTCGTAAGGATGAAACAGATGTACGATGCTTCTCGGCTTTTCAGCATCAATTGGCTTCACTTACATGAGGATATCTCCATTGAAATTCCCAAATTTCCTCACACTAGAGAAAGTGGTGACCCTTGTTGGTGTGGACGAACCAGAGCGGTTGCATCAGAACCGGAAGGAACCCATTCAGACTAGTGTGGAGCCCCAAGAAAGGTGAAACCGGTCGTGGGTTGTCAAACAGCTTTAAGCGACTTTATGAGTAGTCTCTCTCAATAAACCGTGTTGTTTACTTCTTGATGACTGGTTTTTGTCTTCTTCAGCATCTTTCGTCACTATGATTTCGAAATTCCATTTACTACGACAGTTAGGTTTTCGAACTGCATTGTACCCAAATTGCACTTGCACCACGAATTGAGATTAAAAACTTCTGTCTGAGAAATTAGTAAACTTACACTGAACCGCGCACATCACGTCTGTGTAGTACTCTGAAGTCTAAGTTAAAGCGAGGCAAGGTGCGGCGAGTCACCAAATAATCAGCACACGAATATGTATTACTTTAGCTAGGACAAAAGTGAAGTGAGCGAAATAAGGTTCGTCGCCTGGCTCACGTTCACCTGGTGCAAAAATTGATGCTGGCTTGCACTAATGACGTGTTTTGGAACTTTAGCTGCCTCGGATTATGACTTACTCTTTGTTATGAGTTTGTTTCCACGCAATGAAGTCATGAAAGCTTGGACCTCGGTGATGCGCTATGATTTGCCCACTGGAATAACTGAAACTGAATGCCGCCCGTGTGTGAACAACATTATTTCATATAGAAGTGCTGGATTTGTCGAACAATTCTCAAGTCATACTCCAAGCCCCAGAGTGAGACTGTTGACATAACATGGGCTGACTCGCTGTACGTAAGCACAAATTGCATAGCCATCCGTCAAACCCACACCAACTGATCGCTCTCACATTACTTTGTTGCAATTCATTGTTTAATCCCTATGATGGGGAATAAGCAGAATAAGAGTTTTATCGTGCCGGTACTTGTGGATACAGAGCTACACCTTGTTGGTTGTGACGGAGTCCGCATGTCGCTGTAAAAACGCTGGAATTTTTGTTTACGTTACGTCGGTTTGGGCTATCTTCCTGTCCTGGTTAGTCCACCCCAAAGTGGGGAATTACTGTGCTGGACTTGTGCTCTTCTTGAAGCCTATAAAACCTTTGGCTTGTCGGGAATAAGAACCGTTTATCTGAGGTGCTTGAAGAGTGTGTTACCAGCAGGAGGCAATAAAGAGCACGCAGTGAGAGCTATACACTACGAGACAACAGCATCGTCAGTCAGTAAGCGCTCCAAATTAGTTCAGAGTATGTTGGCCAATGATTGGAGGCTTCACGGTGTACAAACGAAGGTGAATTTCGTCCAGTCAACAAGATTCGTTTGTTTTAATCGGCAATGCAGGCGAACAATCGGAGCACTGAAAACTAGTAACGTTGACTTATACGGGCAATTATGTAGCCAATTGTGTCGTGGAGCGATTTACGTCAGGCGATTTCGTAGGACCAATGCAGCATTCGAAAGACCTCCCCCAAATTGCTGTCAGTCAAGGTTGCGATTACAAGGCCAGTGTTTCCCTGTGGAAGGGGTTTTGTCGCCAATGTGAGTCGACAGGATCAGGATTTATCAATAACCCTATATTCAGGCTTATACTAGGGTATACTTAAGACATCAACAAAATATATCAAACATTCGTACTTTGTTTCTTCATGTGGAGCACTCTCGCCAGATGGCTTTCACTGTGGTCCCTCAACATTCTGTTATAGAGTGCTTTAGTTTAGCGGTGATGAACACTGGTTTAACGAAGTTATGAAACGTTTTTGTGATCAGTTCAATAAGGTAAGGCTTGTTAATGAAACAGAAGATACCCGTTGTAATCATCAGGAGAACTGCATCGCAAATAAAGCTTGTTTTCAGTGATTGTGCTGAGGGTGAATGCATCAAGAATTTACATATGAATCACCAATGGTCACGTGTACTGTCTAAATGGCTTCCAAGTGAAAAAGGAGTTAACGGGAGTCAGTGAAGTCAAACGTGGTCACGCACTAAAGACGGATAGTTTTACTGTCCATATACCAACTCAGGCCCAGGGGTAGTATCAGCATTTTTTAACACAAAGTCCTGGGTTGCGTGGCCGAGTTCCGCTGACCTCAGAAATCAAGTATGTTCTGAATCTTCCAGTATTCCGGTAGGATCGCTGGAAGACATTCCCTCACTGTGTAGGGTGATATGCCTTGGCTAAGTCTCTCAGCTGGGGTCGAGAGAAATGGATTAGTGTTCACGTATTCAGTACGATAAACGGCTCATCTTATGACGAACATTTGTTGCTCAATAACAGCGTACGGTTGGGTACATGTAGGTGGTGGATTTCGACAGCTTATTCTTTTTATCTAGAACCGGACGGTAGGGTGAAACTGAAACTCACATAGATTAGCGATGATAGTCTTCTTCTAGACCGAAATTGAATCCCCTTTGAAGGGAGGAGTTAGGTATACGCATTTCTTCTCCGTGAAGGGTATCTTCGGACTGTATAGTTTTCACTATGAAACGTTGCAGATGGCCGTTCACTGTAAACACTTGTTCCACAAATTTTAATTCCTCTGCTAATCACTCATAAGGATGCATCTTTCTGGTCCGATCGTTTAGGCATCATAACAGACTGCGTTGTTGTTGCACTGAGAAAAATCTTTCAAAGTCGGAACATTACCCTGCTCAGGTTACTTTCCTGTATACGCTGATTCCCACCGTACCCTGCCCTACGGAGAATGGCATCAGGGAAGTTCACTTGGCTGTCAGGCCAAAGTTGCACTGTAGATTGAACTTAGAATGAACTGTGCTGGAGGACTCAAAGACAGTAGTGTGGCTGCCATTATCTTTAGCTGTCAAACAAATGTCGCCTACATAACGACAGTAGAGTGTGACCTGTTCCATTAGTGAACTTAATGGCCAGTTCTCAAGTTTGCTGGCAGAAAAACCTGCCACGGGAGGATCAATCAAGAATTCTATCGCGACATCCTTCCACCGTTATATTTCCGTAAGTCTGAGACCGGGTTGCCGATATTTCTCATTTTTTTCTCGTTCTCGTTTTTTTCTCATTCGATGGCTTAAGCCTTTGGAATCGGGTTGTGCAAGCAGGAATGTGTGTTCAAGAAGAGCAGACATGACACTGTGATTTGTGTGTTGGCTTATAGTCACTTTAGCCACACTTCCAAAATTGTCATTTTGCAGGGCTGCCTATCCAGACGCAACCTATCAGCAAATAATTAATTACCTGCTTACTTTTGCTAGTAATCTAACAAAAAACCCTGGAGCTTCTCGAATGGGATTGTCCCGTACAAGAATTGTAAAAGCACCCACATCTATCTGTGGAGGACCATGTTTAGCGTACATGAACATAGCCACCAAGGTAGTGGTTAGGTTAACTCCTTGACCCAGCACACCCAATAAAGCATCAGAGCTCTGCGTTTGGGTCAAAGGTTTCTTGTGACCTCTCAAGCATCCAAGATCAGCGAATGTCTATATGTACATTTTCACTAAACGAAGCATTTTTCATACTGATATGGCATTATTACACAGCATTTTGGTTACCTTGTGAATAGTTTTGATACTATCGACTTGTCAATCCATCTAGCTTGGCCCATTCTTATGAGGCAAAGTCTCATACGATAACGAAATGTTTACAGGCCGGTTGCCAAGTGCATCGCGCAGGGCAACTGCCAGCTGAGCAACAGCCAAGATTTTCTACATGAATGCTTGCCGTACCCATTACTGATGATTAACCTGTCTTATATTGGTGGACCTGTGAAACTATCACTCCTTTGCTTGATAGTACGATACGTTTTCACCCCATGGTAAGTGACATGAACAAAATGTAACTGTGCATTAGCAAAATAGACCCATTTGCATACCAATCTGGTCTTCACGTGAGACCCAACTGAATCTCTGATCTATGATGCTATTCACTAATTTCGTGCAATTTGGGTTCAAGTGTAAACATAAGGTTGAAGGAGACTCAGGAAGTGCGCTCATCTTATGAGCCCAAAGAAGGGCGAAACCGGTTGTGGGCTGTCGAAGGATTTTCAGCAACCTTATGAGTAGTGTGTAACTGTACATTGTTAATCGCTGATCGATTGGGTGAATTCAACTGGAAAGGCAGTAATATCCATACAATCCTTTTTCTGTTTAATAATGAACACTGTTTCCTACTATTACTATCTACTTATCTAACTTTTATCAGTAAACTACATACGTGACTCCTGATGAAGAGCGTATCAGATTCGGACAGGATGGATACGTTCGGGGTCCAGGGAGGGAGAACATGCAATAGGTGGATTTATTACCGGAACACGTGTTGATGCTTTCTGAGATTTGGCTGTTCCGGTTCATAAAGCTGGAATTGAAGGTTACTCAGAGATGTAGTTTATAATGCCTTGGTTGTCCGTGTCGGTGGGTTAGTGCTATGAATAGTGGGTTAGCGAAAGGGGCTTGCGTGAACTTTTCGGGTTAGAGTTTCTATTTTAAACCTAAACCGCTCCTTGGAAAACGCTTGGAACCGATCAAAAAGTATTTCGGGGCAATGCTTTACTTTTGACATTTAGGCTCCGCCAGGCAAATTGACTAGATTACAAGACTGGGCGAGTTGAAATGACTGGGTACTCCGTAAATGCAATCAAATGCAATGACTGTACTAAGGTTTACATAGGATAGACAGCAAGGGATCTACATGTTAGAGTTGGTAGGTACAAGAGGTGCAGAAACAAGTTCCCAAAACGGACCATGCGTCTTTGAGGCGTCTCTTATTCCAGCGCGTAATTTATCGTGTGGTAGCTCAATATGGGTCTGCTAACCCACCTGGGTATCCAAAGCCTAACTCTAAGTGCCTGGATACCTCCGTTGTTTTTGAACTTCCTTTCGATGGGGTTTATCGTGAATTCAAAAATCCATAACAAGTTTTTTTGTAAACTGACTACCTTGAGCTTATCTATGGTCACATCTGTATTCGCAGTTTGTTTCTTGATACTGATCCCCCACAGTTTGTACTAAAGATGACTGTGAGGGGAAGGAATACCGAGTATATGTCACTGTTGTGCAGCATCCTCGGAAAAAGGCTGTCTTTCGTGAGTTGACAGTTTTAGACTAGTCTGTTCTCATTCATAGCTCAAACCAACTTTAACCAATCGATGGGGGATATACCATTGTAGTCCTGCTCGCATCCGAAATGCGGGTTTTTTCTCCCAGTAAACACCCATATGGTGAAGTTACGTTTTTCATATCGTGTTGGCATCTGGCCTGCTCCGAAAGTAGTCGAATTTCGGACTAGAACCAGAAACGCTTTTTCAGCGTATATCGCTGGTTAACCTTCCGACTTATTCTCCAAGTCTAGTCGAACAACGAATAATGAAGGCAATATCGTTGTGAATGTGGTTAGAGAATTTGCTTCAGCTTCTTTCCGCATGATAGAAATTATTTTGATCAGGCTCAACTAATTTACTTCCTTCACACTGACGAGTCACGGTCACACAAGCTCAGAAAAGGTATTGTGCCAAGACCCAGTGGCAAGCGGATGTGAAGTAGAAATAAGCCAAAATAAGACATACATTTGCAAAGCTGCACGTAATTCCATCCTGAATAATTGTCACGACCTGCATTTATATACAAGTGACATGATATTTGTGTTGTCTTACCCATGCATGTAGCAATTCATGGTAGCTTACAGGAAGAACAAAACACTAGTTTGTGGGTTGGGTTTTGACGTGTGCTGTTCTCTGAATGCACATATAATGCAACATCAGCCGTTCACCCTTTACAGGTCACTGTTTACACGTAACATATACCAGAAATTCCCGAGCGCCGAAACTGGACAGCTAGACAGTGCGCATTCAGCAGTGCAACTAATGTGTTATGTCGGTGATGCACATGGCTGAGATCATGGTTTTCTTCTGCTCACATTTCACTGGGACATATACTGGGTTAATTCCGCTATGCTCTCCCTACACCCATTTATTCTGATTCGTTCCTGAATATTCACGGACGTCTATAAGCTTCTTCGATATACACTGTGAGGGATGGATGCTAGACTTTTCATTTTTTTCGGCCTTTAAATCCACGGATGACACGATGACCGAAATTTACCACCCGGTCTGATCACAGCCATCTCAAACGAAAAAAACAGTGGTACTTTTTGGAGAAGCATGAGTTTTCCGGGGACGGGAACACTTCAAAGTTTTTCTAAGCTACCTAGGCGGGATCATCCCACTCTATACAAAGTTCCGCTCCATAATTTTGACAAATCGGTCTACCCGGGAAACATGGCTATTTGGTTTCTCGGACTTCCACTCAGTAGCCAGCAGGTTACACCCTAAAACAATCATGCGCATCCGACAACTACACTCATTTGCACGCCAATTTGGCTTTTCCGAGAGACTAACTCCAATCCCACGATTATTCTCCTATATTTTCACTTTCCTCAAAAGTTTTATGATTTGAATTTATTCCCGTGAGACGAGTTGGGTTGTAATGGCCCTGAGAGTAAGCCCACCAATTTCAGAAGGCGGTTGTTCGAGTTGCCGAAATAACTAAAATGCCACAGAACAGGATGACGATCAGTGGAAGGGCAACAAAAGATAAATTTGAAATAGGTGAAACTGCTCGTTCATGTCCACGCAAGAGAACGTTCAAAGAGGGGGCGGGCAACCAATGAAATTTATGGTCTTCAGTAGGAGGTATAAGTTGTATTTACTAATGTGAAATTGTAAATACACAATACTTCTGTCCAGTGATCGCTGTTCCTAAAACTTCCATTCTGCAGTATGGTTTTATTTTAGTCTGCAAATAAAGTAATCCATTCACAAGAAGACGGTAATAAATTGTCTCCCCGACAAGGAGGTGCATCCTTCTACGAAAGGTAAGGAATATGAAAGCGCTCTTGCGTCTTCTGCTTGTGGTCACCGAAACGTCCGGTGCCTCCAGATGTTTCAGTGACAGGTGTATGATCCAGGTATGATCAGACAGGTGTATGATCCAACAACAAGTGAACTTGAGTATGTAGAATTGAGACATACAACGGCGTCAGCATGATATGCCTAAGTGCTTGTTATCGGACCCTGTCCTCTGGGCTGGAAAACTAGCCTTTCTTCTGGTTAGATGAGTTCAATTAAGAACGAAAAACGATGACTGTGTGGTAGAGACGTAGTCAAACATTAAAATAAAATGAAGCATACTGAGGACTGCAGAAATAATGATCTATTATGTGTTACTCCATTTAAATATATAGCCTCTGTAGCACCACTACAATTTACCAATTCAAAAACGCTTCTTTTTCAGACTACTGGAAGACTGAGAAAAGGCATATCCATAAAATGCGTCGGCGTGACTGCATGGTATAGGGAGCATCTGAGATATCGACTTGAATATCCAGACCAACGACAAGACTCACTACCGTCTTGGCGTTTTCTCCTGGGCAACGATTATGCCGGTTATGAAACCAGATGGTGGCGTTTCTTCTGGGATGTAAAAAATATCAAGAAGAAAGAGCTTGATGATTCCACCGAGTGCAGTAGGCTCGTATCAGTCACCTCTTGGTTTGACAGTTACAAGGATTCTTAGGTTGTAACCCTACCAGAAATATTTCTTTCGTATTTGACTCCACTAAAATGTCACGTGTTCTTATTTATTAATATTTGTCTGTGGAAATCTGGACTTGACATTTCGGTTTCTAAGTGAACGTTTTATCCTATAAGTGAATCTAATCTATGCTGAAAAGCCGAGGAGCGCTGTATAGCTGTTTTATTCTTATTGAGAATCATCTCACAAAACTTCAGAGAGTCTGGAACTTTTTTGTTTTCCATGTGTGGAACCTTTCAACAGTCGCGACATGGTATGCCGCTCGTTCGAAGAAAAGCCAGTCAAAAATTTCCATTAATGGGAGCGTTTCTTCTTGAAGCTTCATAAGAAAATGAAACACTGCCCTAACCTTTGCACGTTCGGGAAAAATTTAGTTTGCATTTGTTTATTCATACATCTTTTTTATACTTTTTGAGAAGATGACTGTTTACCTCGTATGATTTTCTATTTTTGGCATTCGTTTTCAATATTTCGCACGAGAATGACAAACTCCAGTAAAGTATTCGAATTTTTCACTTGCCGGCCTACTGGTTACAAAGCGCCTTTAGTCATATGCAATAAACTTAAATAACTGTCACAACAACACTGGCACATCGGCCTGCGGGCTTGTTTATGATACTGTCAAATTACCACACTGAAATTCTATCTCTTGTTTACATCACCAAGGCCAGGTTGCCTGATCCAGAAGGGATTGTCGGAGCTGACACCACCGAGTAAATTAATCAGGAAATAACGGAAACAACCACATATTTATCATCATCTGAATATCTTATTCAGGTAGGCCAGCGCGGTCTACAATAAACTGCAAGAGGGACAGAGCGCATGTTCTAGTAGGAATCGCCTAATGGTGACAGTTCGCTCAGATGATTCATGTCGCTCAACGCTATGAATTGTCTTCCTTGCGGCATAGTATATAAGCCTTTGCGGGAACTGGCGATGGGGATCGTTTTTTCATCCAATCGTCTAGTTTGTTTTTCACGGACTTGGCGAGCACAATAATCATTTTGTTGATAAGTTCGATTTTATGAATGGTCGTGGATTGAGAGAGCATAACTTCATTGCGCTTATCATCAGAGGGGTGTTATGAATCTAAGCTATGTTCTCAGGTTTAACAACGTTGTGCAAACGCATGGACATCCTCAAAATGCCATAAGAAAAACCAAAGGTGACTAGCTCACTTTGGTTTTGACTATGTCTAACCAGGACAGTGAGGTGGCTTTTTGAACATCAAAAAAA
Organism: Opisthorchis felineus; assembly: GCA_004794785.1. Taxonomy (NCBI): domain Eukaryota; kingdom Metazoa; phylum Platyhelminthes; class Trematoda; order Opisthorchiida; family Opisthorchiidae; genus Opisthorchis; species Opisthorchis felineus. The sequence continues at coordinate 18,017 of SJOL01002240.1, read as the reverse complement.
TATGTGAAGCTACACGAAAGTAATTACCGCTACCCACTCTAGTGAACAGGGTCGATAGCACTGACGGCCACTCAAATATGGCGATAATATTATTCAACCATGCCACTGGCCTGGGATGGTAGGCGCTGGGGCGAATACGATGGCAGCCTAGCATAGTATGGTTCAGAACTATGACTACTGTCGAACTAGTAGCCCTATCGATAGTGGCGGTCACCGTCGAGCCACAAAAACCCTCCAGCGTTGTCTAAACGCCTGGACAATGATCTGGGCGCTCACGGTTCGTGTTAGGTTGTCCTTAGTTTGTCGGTTCTGGTGATGAACTGTGGTTGTAAAAAAGGTCATGCCACTTGTAACGGAATGAAGAGACTAGCGGGAAAATTTGAATCTTGGTCTGTCCTCAACAAGGGTGAACGTGGCCGTTTGTATATTTTCCGCATACCAGGCCAGACATATCGATCTGAAATCGGATGGACTATAACGCTGATTCCAAGCAAAAAACAGTATCATCAAGAATATTGGAAATCAACATATTTTGCACGCCAACAGCCTTCCAGCTGCGAAAATAAACATCTGAATCCAAAGAAGATTCCAGAAATTAATAATTTGAGAAAGCCCTCTGGCCTTGTGGCTTCTTTGTAAATGGTACTATCGTTACAAAAACTACTCAAAGAACCGGTCATTGGGCAGGATTACGTAAAACCAACTCCCCCCTTCGTGATTCATTTGGAATGAATACATGCTGATGTTACTGGGTCCGGAAGAAATCATTTTGGGAGTAGATACAATCAGCTACTCCTTCACGGCAGCAGTGGGTGAACAAACTACGTTTTGTGATTATTTAGCATTAACTGCGGATCCCTGTTTGAAAGCCGAACCGCTGAAAGAAGGCTAGGTCAAACCTAATGTTTAACCAGAATCAGAGCGTTCGGAATCGACTTGACTATGCAGCTAGCTCGATTCTATCAAAGTGATGATCACCGTGACTGACTCCTCGACGTCAGATAACCTAATCATACGGTATAACTGAGTACACTTTTATTATTTTATTACGCATCTTTTCTCCAGGATTTTGGTTTTGTCATTCGAAGTCTTTGGGCGTGCCTAGTTGTCACACAACCGGTGTTGCATTAGCGACACTGTTACCCCACTCACCTATGCAACCGGAACGTACTACATTATACCGCCGTAATGCCGTTTCTTGTTTTGACGTCACTGTCACCTTTCATTACACATGGGCTTGCACAAAGGATTTCTATACCCAGTGGACAATATCAAACTGCAGAAAATTTAGAAATAAGACGAAATATTTATTTCAAAAATTCATGATCGTGTGACTGTTTCCTCGCCAGTTGTCGTGTCCGACATTTTCTTCCGGGAAACGCCACTTAGAAACAAAAACTTATTTCTTAGTCTTACTGGTAGGTATCAGTCAGCGTTCCTAACAGCGACAATGCATTATGAAGTGTCTGTGTCGTCGTTGCTTTCAGTATCCTCTTGGCCCTGGTGTATGGAGCATCCGGAAATTGCCGTTTTTCCTTAAGGTATAATTAGAATGCAAAGAAAAAGGCATTTAACTCATCACTATCATCTTCCATACAGATCTCAGCCCACTGAGCTAACAGCTCCTAATTATCTGAGATACACTAACAAAATCCACGTTTTATAATACATTCATCGCACGGAGGTACGGACACGAACCCTGTCCTAAAAAGTTGATAATGATAATATCTGGACATAGGTCGTTCCAGGATCCATTTCAACAGTCCAGGTGAACCACAGTTGTGTAAGACGAGGTCAGCCGGGGCATCGCAATCATATTCCCAAACACCTAACATCCTTAGCAGTGTCCGGTCACCTTTGGGCTATTTGAATGTCTTCTCCAGTCTTAGTTGCTCTGATGTCTGTGTTAGGCGTGATCGACACGTATGGTCAGCCCATCAAGCCAAGTGATCGCGTGTCACACAGAAGTACACAGGAGTTTGAGGACTGTTTGGCAGAGGTGATTTTGCAACAATCGCGCGTGCATGACTTTCATCAACGTAAAGCACCGACTGGGTTTTCAGGAAACAGGGGAACGATCGGGTTTTGTAGAGTTGCGCAACTTATGGCAGGAGGATTGTGTGCACTAACCAATCTACAGACAGCTATCTGAAGATTCGGCACAAATTTGATCTTTGTTTACCATTGCCGGAAAAGCCATGCGTTAGACTAAAAATGTGCACGTTTGGCGCAGGAATGACTGAGTGTAAGAATGTTTCCGATTTTCTAGAATTCTGTTAAGTCGACAGACGGATCAAAATCGAATCGGCCATGTGGCTGTGAAAAATCCCCTGAGGTGACGAGCTTAGATTGCCCTAGATGCAGCGTGGTAGTCTGATGGACCTGGGTGATCGAGCTCGAAAGCTCAACTTTCAAAGCTGACTGTACATTAGATCAAACACACAAGCACAATCTGTAGGTGGGACCATGTCCTATGTGACAACTGCCTTTTATAATAACCCGCAATGCAATGTAAGCGCTTCCGACTCATTCAGGTCCTTTGGCTTTTCGTCGATCTTGAAACTCCTTATAGGGTTGTCGTTCAGAGACCGACTGCAATGATTAGCGCCAGCGCTAGCAGACCGCGGTTAACTGTAAGCTGAACATACGGGTTTGTTTGTTTTACATTTTATGCAAGTCAAATAAATGAATGAGTGATGAAGGAGAAGCTTCCCCGTAATCTGTGATCGCAGCATAGTAACACTGATAATGGTAGGAACGAAGTCATTTCAAACTAGCCGATTCCGCTTTGCAACGTGAAGAGAGCAATAATAGTGAATACGTTTATATTCCACCCTGGAGTAGGGGTTATTTGGTGAGTGAAGTTGTCCGTCTAACACTGTAGTCCACAGTTCCGTATCAAGTAATGGCCACCAAGAGTGCCAGCTCTAAACTTTCTTTTTCAACTTTGTGATTGATGGCATGATGAAAACTTCTGCAACTCCAAGTGAGTAGAGTTTTTTACGAGCGTCATGCAGGCCGATACTGAGTGCGCCGATTAAAATGTTCTTATTAATCTCTAATCAATGTTTTGGAACAGAGTAGATTTTGCTAGATGAACATTTCAAATTGAACCTTTCAATTTGTAAGATTTTGCTACGAGAATGGATCGGAAACAACCTGACTTTACACAACAAGCTGTTTATTCCGGACTGTTGACGAGCTCATTTTCTTTGGACTCGTTGCTTGCTCCTGTTCTCATGCTGTGAATGAGGTGGCCTACAAGCCGTCAAGAGTCATTCCATACTAGCATTCCTCCCCCGTCTTGTCCCGTCATCCATGATAGTGTCTGAAAGAGGTCAAGTAGTCGATCAAATATTCCAAAAGCTGCACAAAACTATCGGTTTTGACCGTGGTTACGCCTGCCAAGCAACTTGTATAAAACTAACGGATCGGGCAAAAATAGTGTACAAGGGCAACAGGCATAGTGCATACTCGCTGAAAGACCGACGAAAAAACGTAACGTGCTCTGGTTACGTCCTGATTTGCCAAGTTATAGAGGGTCACTATCGAATTCATCTTTGCCCAAGAAGTCCCAACAAGGCTGGAACAGTGTTCAGCTGATGGAAGGGCCTCGACCTATAAACGGTTGATTGCACAATCTTGAGAGATTGGCAACTATCGTCTATGATTTGTGACTTCCAATTTATTCGCAGTGAAGCCTTTTCCTGAAGTCAAAAGAACCTCCGTGTTTTGCTTGGGGCGTCATCCAGAGTTCCCCTCCGAGGAGCTTTTTATCTGATGCTGCTTTTCCATTGCTGCCAGAAGACAACCTCTTCCATTCTTCACATACAGAGGCAGTTGGTGCTCTATTTAAGCCGGTTACAGTATTCACATATCTATAATACTATCTGCTACGTCCGGTACGGTGTACTAGCTTGGTCGTCGTCAAAGTTTACTTTTCAGGTGAATAAAATCTTATCTTTGATTTTGATGCTGTTGTACCTGGTTGGCACTGACACGAATTTGCTTGGCAATTCGATTCTGTCATCAAACGAGCTTCAACACATCGAACACCGTTTGAGTAATTTTAAGTAAAGCAGGTAATTCATAGTAAGTGTACCTAGTGGAAACACTCACCTGAAAACTAAGATGCTGTTAATAGGAGGCTTAAATGACTCTCAGCAGAAACTCCGGTTTATACAATTTTTCGGATAAATGCGCTGCAAAAAAGGTCTCATGCTTCATCTGGAACGGTATTCGTGGTATCGGAGTATTTTTCTTTAGGTGACATTACTCGGAGAGGCTATCCGAAAGTTTCATTAACCCTATCAGTGGTGACATGAATGAAATAAGAATGAGTAAACTTCGTTGCCGAATGAAATATGCAGACAAATAAATGGCACATTACCGCACTTGCGACCAAAACAGGCTTCAATGAGCCGACGAAGATTTACTAATGTCAGACCCTCTTCGTAAACGAACTCGGTAATGGGGCCCGTTTGCCTGCTGAAACTTATAGGCTCGTAAAAATGTTTTCTCACCGAATTCCTTGTTTTATGGCCACGCTGTAGCTGCACATTGCACAGATTGGGTTAATCGCGTTACGTGATAGTGGGTGCACCATGATAATAATTCTTGTTTGATGAATTTCACCCACCGGTACTATGGCTTTCTCGCTGTGGCTTGAACGGATGACAGCAATGGTATGAAAAAATGGGAGGTGAACCGATTTTCTTACTGCGTGTGTTATTTGGGTAAGCTTACTGACATCTTGGCCACGTCTATTAAGGTGTTTGTATAGACCCAGGCTAGTAAATAGTGTATATTATTGGGAAAACGGCACACACTGCACAGTAAGTTCGACTTTGCTACGAATTTGTTGAGGCCTGCTGTTTTTGTTTCAAATATGATGCCCGTCCAAACTGATGAGAATCAAATGATACGTTGCCTTCGATAGAGTAAATAAGATGCACAAAACGACATGAAATGATAGTTTTCAAGACATAATATGGACACAAGCTGAAAGGAAAAAATATCTTCAGGTTCGCATAAACAGAGCCACAATAGCATGGTGCCTTGCTGCTCCTTTCGCAACGTTGTCAAGCCTTTAGTGAAGCTTTGTTGAACAGGGGTTTCCAGCGAACTGGTCTTCTGTTAACGGGTCTAAAGCTGATGCTTCAAAAGTGGTTTCTTGTTCGATTGGCTAATTTCCTTTAACTCTAGCATTTCGTACAGATGGTTATCGTATAACTTACCGCTTACAAAATCTTACAAAAAAAGGCCGTAAACCTAAAGAATCGATTTTTCTGACAGGTCTACGGGGCTTAAAATGAAGACGACAAAAATTTAGTTTCGCAGCGAGAAAGCTGAAGTTTCCATAGTTCGTAAAAGTGACTTCAGACCAGACTAGTAGCTGCTGACTCAGTGGCAGATTTGTCATGAAAAATCGATGCATTTATAAGAAATAATGTATTGGGAATAACCTAGAAAATAAATAAAATGACAATGCTGGTGACACATTTTACAGTTAGCCATGAAAACCTGAAAAAAAATCGGTATTACGCATGAGGATTTACTTATACAACGAAGTGTTCTCAGATTAGCCGCTTTCAGGTTATCGTGACAAAGTGTTAGAAACATTTACGGTGTACAATGCCAGGGCCAGATTCGTCATACTCCTGTTTGGTGATCCACATCTGATGGAATGTAGACAGAGAAGCCAAAATAGAACCTCCAATCCACACCGAGTATTTACGCTCCGGAGGAGCGATTATCTTGATTTTCATCGTGCTCGGCGTCAACAACGTAATCTCCTTCTGCATTCGATCGGCGATACCGGGGAACATGGTTGAACCACCAGACAAAACAATGTTCGCATACAGGTCCTTACGAATATCTACGTCACATTTCATGATCGATGTGTAGGCGGTCTCGTGCAGACCGGCACACTCCATACCGAGGAAACTCGGTTGGAACATGGCCTCGGGACAGCGGAATCGTTCGTTGCCAATCGTGATCACCTGTCCATCGGGAAGCTCGTAACTCTTCTCCAGTGATGAGCTCTCACTGGCCGTCGCCATCTCGTGATCGAAATCGAGTGCGACGTAGCACAACTTCTCCTTGATATCGCGAACGATTTCTCGCTCGGCTGTCGTGGTGAACGAGTGGCCGCGTTCTGTCATGATTTTCATCAGATAGTCAGTCAGATCTCGACCAGCCAGATCCAGACGTAGGATAGCGTGTGGCAGGGCGTAACCCTCGTAGATGGGCACTGTGTGACTCACACCGTCACCGGAGTCTAACACAATCCCAGTCGTCCGACCAGACGCGTACAACGACAGCACAGCCTGAATGGCCACGTACATGGCTGGTGTGTTGAATGTTTCGAACATGATCTGCGTCATTTTCTCACGGTTTGCTTTTGGGTTCATGGGTGCCTCGGTGAGTAGGACAGGGTGTTCTTCGGGGGCGACACGCAGTTCGTTGTAGAACGTGTGATGCCAGATCTTCTCCATGTCATCCCAGTTGGTCACGATTCCGTGCTCGATCGGGTACTTCAAAGTTAGGATACCACGTTTCGACTGTGCTTCATCACCGACATAGCTGTCCTTCTGTCCCATACCAACCATTACACCCAAATGTCTTGGTCTTCCAACGATGGATGGGAATACGGCTCTGGGTGCATCATCTCCGGCGAACCCGGCTTTGCACATACCGGAACCGTTGTCGATCACGAGCGCGTTGATTTCGTCGTCTGCCATCACGTCACTTCGATCGAAATTCACTGTATCGATGAATGACTCGGCAGTTCTCTTATAGTCCTCTGTGTTCACCATATTTGGTTGTCTTCTGTGAATGGACAAGACGCGCCTGTGTTGTATACCTTGGTGAAATTTTTGTCAGCGCACTCACTCATCGTGCTCTAGCAGTGGCTAGCTTCGTGTTCACATGTCTGGATCAACTTTCGTCGGGTACGCCCGCACACCAGCTTGCGGTTTCTGCATTCTTCTATGTTTTGGGGACACACACGCAAAGCGATTCTCTCCGAACTACGCCATTTTCATCAGCACCAGTATATTAGAAATCGTCAAATTTGATTTATGCTTTGCATCAGGCATGCTTGTTATGGAAGACATGTTTAAACGGATTTTTGAGGCTTACCACTGGCTGCTGTTGCTTGGGCATTCCTCTGTATCAGATGGAGGACGGATAGACAAATATACTTAAATAACCCTTTATAAAGGTCTTCCGATGTTTCGGAAAAAAATACAAAATTATAGCCTGGCTTAAATTCTGCGGAACCCCAAAACTGCGAAGAATCTGATTAGTCAATTTTCATTAGAAAATTCAGTTCGAATCCTCAGGGAGATAGCCCAGAGACGTGGCTGTGCTTTTTGCCGAGACTGCAATAGTGATAGATCCAGAGACGGTGGAAAATAAAACCAAAGCGGTCCATGAGACAAGATGATGGTGTAATCGGGGTTCAGCTGAATGGAAATTGAAGTCATGCGTTTATCTTTAGGTAAGACTGTTCACATCTTTTCATTTCTACCAGAAAATGCCTCAACCTTATACTCACCATCTCACAGACACCAGAATGACAACTCCATAAGACTCGCTACCCATATGGGCGTGCCCCGGATACACCCTAATAGTGATGCCCATTCCACCACGAGCACACATTTTGAGCCTTATCTCTCTGATCATTCCCGTTTGGTCCGATGACCATCATCTGAATATGTTGGTTGTTAATACTTTCTCCTCCTGCTCAGATTCTTGTCTCGTCTCATCTGATTCACCATGGCATAAAAACCTTTTCCAGTGGAGTCTTCATGTGGCTCGGCACAAACAGCCTGTTGTTGCGCAAGTTTCAGCGTAGTTTGATGCAACGGGAAAATACGGTCACTAATTTTAACTCATAGTATCTTTGGAAGGAGAGACGGATGCATAAGTTGCTGGTGCAGATCTTTATGGGTCTAATGCGCGGACGACAGAATTAGTTTTTCAAACAGCGGGAAAATACGGCCCTCCTGCGGTGACCTGTGTCTAATATTGGCTTGTGGTTCATTGGATGGCTGTGTGTAGAACATTCAGTTTTCTTGGCATCCCCCATGAAATTAATGCCACGCAATAATTTTCTTGCTTCAAAGAACAGTACCCCCATAGTGAAAAATTGTTGAGTACCTCAATTAAAGCTGTGTGGTGCTGTGCAGAAAACAACAATCCACAGTATCTGAATTGTTCCAGTTGTGCTTAGCTGAATACATTAATGGTCTACTGTGCTGTATTATTTGCTGACGAGCTGGCATTCTGTTCACTTTAATAAACATTATCCACCTGAACCGTCGGTTCGTTTTTCAGCAGTAGCCAAAAGGACCGATAAGAGTTTTCGGCTTCTTAGTGGAAAGTCCCTGAGTCTTCTCATGCTATCAAGAAACCATAAATAGCTCAGACGGAGCTCAGCTGAGATTTCATCCTGCAGGTGATGCTGAAGTCACTATACAGCTGTCTTATCCTTACTGAAAATCGCCAGCAATGCGAACCTCAAAGAACTCCAAGAAAATTTACACCGTCTAGCAGTTTGAACACTTAAGCGTTCGGGCACGTGCAGCTGATCAGCAGTGATAGTAGCTTGTATTTAGACAAGATATACCAGCACGCATCCTTCAGTCACGGATTTCATATCGCATGGCCGCCTGTTGACTAGCCTCTCGAGTGACGACTTTTAGGTGGAAGATTAAACGGTCTTGTGAAGTTATTCTTCCGTTGAGATACCTGTAGATTATTGGTAGTGTGAGAGATGTTTGGAAGGATATTTTACCCATCGTCCGAACCTTCCCCCTGAGAGGTTCGTCGTTCAGCCGTTGGCTGCGTGATGAAACCACCGTAAGTGAATGATGAGTGGCACTATATTCTGTATAAATGTGACTTGAACCACTGATCGGCCGCTTGTGGTCGAATAATGTAGTCTTCAACTACTAGCCTGCAGGTTGCGGTTTCGAATCTCTGTTATGTTTCCACAGCTGCCAACTAGTAATGTCCTCAATAAGAATGAAACTGCTATAGAGTGCTTGCATGCCTTTCGGTGTGGAATGATTTAATTTAAAAAGCGAAATATCGTTTGTAAAACTAACGTTTTTGCGGTCTGTCTGCTATTGGTTTCAATGATCCATTTCCAGAGGTTTCCATTTCTGAAGCTCTGCCACGCATGGACATCGTGCCATTCAATAACCGGTTCAAAGACGGTGCGGGTTAGCTCTTCTGTACTGAACCTCGTTCTAGGGAGCAACGCTCACGGTCGACAACATGAGCAATGTGAACTGGGATAGTGAGTCTCATTGCCTGAAGCAAATCAGTTCCCGCGCATCGTTCCTGGGACGACGTTGGCGCCTACAATGCCACAAAGTTTGTTCTGGTTGCGCCAGCGTCCCACACACTCATATCATCCAAGTCCTTTAAATTTGTGCACTGATAGGATGCGAAGAGGTGGAGTATGTGAAAATGATGCACAGCCATAACAGCATGGTTCCAATGACACGGCCGAAAAAATACCCCTAGATCTGAACTTGTGGCATAGTAGCCGGTCGATATTTTCAAGTACGTTAAAGGAGGTCAATCATTTACTCAACAATTTTCCTGGAATGCGGACATTGTATAACCTCACTGACATTCTTTGGCTATACCACTCATTTAAAAATTCACAGCGGCTGGAATATAAGGTTTTCACATTCCTTTTAAATTTCGGCCTCCTTTTGGACCGGCCCTTTATTGATGAAATACCTAGTAGTGGGAAATAATCTGAATGCTCTGGAACAGTGTTTCAGCTAACCAAGGCGTACTTTATTATATACTATACAGGTATTTTAGGCATATCATATATTATATGCATCATTTGCCATTTATCATTCACCTCATATTGGGGCAGACAAAATGAGATTCAAGAGTGAACCAAGGAAACACTGTTTATTCGTTTATTTGGAGAGGAGCTAAACCAAAAAGCCGTTTCATTTCCTGTCTGCAAGTTCATTCGCTTAATTCCGAGGATAACATCGAGGAAGAGTGGAATACCATCGAGCCATATCAAACACTAGGATGGACTTCGAAAGGCCAAAATAGGCTAAGGGTTAACTGCAACGTCATTTGCAATAAGAATTTTAAGTGTCTTGAGTTGATGAGCCTTGAAAAAGGTGTATGGTGTGTTCATTATTCAGAACGCTTAATTCACTGATCAGCAAGATTTGTTGCTTATCAATTCTGGTGCCAAGAGATTCCATAGCACGGCCTAAGAAAGTTACTACTACAGGAAATCAGTATTCGAAATCATAAGGGATTTGACTTTTAGAGACCCCAGACTTTCTACAGATTATGAGAATAACAAGATATGATAAATAAGAATTCAGCCTTGGGAGACATTTCATCATACTCTTGTGTAGCTTTTTATGAAGGAGAAATCCAGCCCTGTTTCAGGTCAATCTGGGTTGCTAAGTTCTGCATTTAAAATACTTGATATAGATTTGGATAGCAGTATTCTGGGATGACAAGTACAAGTAAACCAGTTTATGTGAGAGCTTAAAGACAACATGGTTGATCTTTCTGCGTTTTGAATCGACCGAGCCATCTATTTTTATGCATTGTGTCCATAATTTGGGTGCCTTAGTTCTACTGCTTTATTCATGGCTACTCTGTACGGTCTCTAGTTTAGAGCTTGTCCAGACATTAGTTTTGTTTGTTTTTGTTGGCTCAGTCTAGGAAGTGACCAGGTTCAAGAGACGACCGTTTTTGATCACACAATTCGGTGGTATCTCCAGCGAAGTATGACTGTGTGCAAACCGAGTTTTGATATTGGGTGTAAAATTAAGTTTTGTTTGTTACACAGACACTTTCTACATCAGAATTAGGCAACATATTCGTTTGACAGGTGACGGTACGTCGATATTAAAGGTCCAGTTTATGAATTCCTTCCGCTGTTGGATTGGAGGGAAAGTACATTTTCAATCCTTCAAAACGTTTGTGGCTGATTTGGCAGGCCTCTCGTTAGCTAGCTTTTTAGGTGGATGTTCTTAAACTAGCAACACCGGGAAGGAACAACTCTCCTGACTAACTCCAGAGGCTACGAATAAGTCACGAGAGAGGCCAGGAGCACTTTACTTGATACTATGCTCATCTCATCCTTTGACGGCAAGGGTGATTCTTGCAAACCATATGTTGTAGTTTTCAAATCTTCGCTCAGCATTAGCCAGTGCAATAAGAACACCTTTGAAAGCTCTTTGTTTCTATTAGTGCTCGTAACTTTCTGTTTCACATATCATACCTAAATTCAGTTCGTCCACCACCGTTCAGAAGATGCAGTAACTGGAATGAATTGACCAGAGAGATCTCTGGGGGAGGGGGAGGTTAAAATACTCACTACCGATGGGTTGACGATACAGTGTGTTGTAAACCGAAAGTTCTTTGTAAATTGGACTACGTGCACAGTAACATTTGCTTTGTTTTTCATTTCGAGGGCAGCTATCATCAGTAAAGTGGGATATATGTGTCTTAGAGTTGCAATAAAAAAATGTTGCCGGTCCAAGCAACTCTATGACCCCCGTCGTGTGAAGATGTTTGGTGTTTTCGATTGGGATTGCAGTTTAGATCACGGTGTGAACGGACGTGTAGGTGCCAAGCGTCATCAAATTCTGTGGTCTGTAGCACACATTATCCGGGAATTTGTTCAATATAGTTATTTACCTTACTTACTTAAAATACCTTACTTTACTTAAAAGTTGGGTTACTTTGTGACACTTTTCCGCCTAGTGAGTGGTGATATTTTCCTGGTCCCGTGATTCTAGCGTGCACAATCACTCACGTACTTGATTAATTCGGAAATTCACTTATTTGACTAACAGACCACAGCTCCGACAAACAAACCCTCACGTTGGTAGGCTAAATTCCATGAGTAAGCTCGATGGGATGAGCTAGGATTTTCACACCATTCCACAACACTTTAGTGAAGTCATCGTTATATTTTGAGGATAATGAGACCAGGAATCACCAGTGCTCTTGAATTCAAGTGACCACACCGCACGGTAAGCTAAACCAGCGTGTCTTCTCTTTTGTGATAAATTACTGGAACGCAAGAACTACTTACTACAACAACTACCAGTACGTGTTTTTGTCGCTGTTCTTCCCTTAGGCCTAAAGAAAAACGACATAATTGAGATGATACGCAACAAATATAATCAACGGATTACTAAATGTGTTGAAGAAAACTAAATATGGTGTAGCTGCGAGTAGTTCGAAGGTCTCTGGGTCTATGCAGGTAGACAGCATGTTTCCTGGAAGTACTGCTATAGGCATAATTTAAACGTTGTCCGATATGGTAAGCAGGGAGCTTTGGTAGTGAGGTGCATCAGTTAGGCGCAGTCCCCGAGTTTCACCTGAAGCAGATTTTAGAAAACTGGTGAAAGTCACACGTTCTCTAGTTATTGCTCTCAATGAGGGGTTGAGCCAAAGCCCAGGTAAATTTTTTTTTCATGATATTTTTCAATTGAATATGTTGCACATAGACCGTCCCATTTTTTACTTAGTAGTGTGTTCTATCGGGAAAGAATCGAAATGCTCGAAATAAGAGACGACCTTTATTCAACACATTCAGTTGAAGGAAATTGTGAAAAACAGATTCACTTGGGCTTCATTTGAGTCCTTCGTTAAGGCTAGAATAACTTGCAATTCGGGAGACCCATTGACTTTTTATCTAACAAATTACTGGCTAAATGTGATTTTTGAATGTAAAACTCATCTATGTAACTGTATTTAGATTTTCTTGTTCGAGTTCTAGTTTGTACAAAGCCTTCAAATCCTACCGAGTTCGATATAAGTAGTTACAAAAACAAAAAAGCCTGTGGGACAACATTACACCGAATAATATGAATGTCGTTATACGAAACACGTTTCAGATGACTGGAGCGTTTATTTGGATGACGGACGACCCTATTCCTGCAAAAAAATACAGTGATTCCCAAAATCTGGTTTTAGTAGTCCATCCTCAGGCCACGACAGCGAAATTATGGACTGTGTCCAACAGGAATTTCAGTTCGGCTAAAACATCTTCATTATCCATACAGAAAGCTCGGAGTCTCTATGTATGGTCTAAGGCAGTCTAACTTAGACTTACCTTTTTTCTGGCGTAAGGGGATCAAGTAACCAGGTAACTATTTCTCCGTCTACTGCTAAAGCCAGAGAGTTTTTGCCGAATGAGTATCTGACGTCTCAGCTTCGGTCGTTTCGAATGCTCTGAGCAGCTAGCACTTCCATTCTATTTTCAAGCACAACAATAACTTTTGAATTGGGCAGATATGAAAAAGTTAAACCTAATACAAGCACGTAGGTCAGATTGCTAATAAACTCGCCGTCTTCCGTACGTATTAGCCTGAGAGTTTAGTATGTTCAGAGAAGCCTTCAAGATGTTAGATACCAGCTCATCATCGCGTTATATGAATATACACGATATCATTGCTGCCTGTCGACATGTAGTACACGGCAATAGTGCCAGAACATGTATCACTGGACATTACACTTTGTATTCCTAAAAAGGGGCCTACACGTTGCGGATATTACACAATAGATTTATTTGTCATGCGCGAGTCAGTGTGCCATTTCCCAAACTGGAGTCTACCTTCTCGAAAGTTCCGTTGTCCCATTCGAGAGTATAATCCCACATACCGAATATTTAGGTTGGTACCGGTAATCAAGAAGACAGTATATCCACACCACACCGACGCTGTTGTTTAATGCTTATGTCGTTTGCATTCAGTGATTCTCAAGCGACGATTCGAAATACAAGGATGAACATCACACTTACTTCAGTAGTAAGTGAGTAGTAGTAAGTAGTAGTAGTATTAAGTAGGCTCGTCGAAGCTAGAGAACTGGTTAAAATGACTGTACGTTTTATGATAGTTAACGTAGCATGCAAACTATGTGGCTGGCTACAAAGGTTTATAGAATTGAACACTGCGATACTGGAAGAACCATCTGAGTTGATGTCATCATCAGTCATTGCTTGTGCTTTCCGTACAGTGCGTAAATCGCGTGATTCCAACGAAAGTACAAAGAGACGTAGATGATACAGATTGTTCAGGTTTTGGTAACGAACAATGAGAACCGTTAAACGAATGCCTAATTCAGCTAAGTCCTTCTACTTTTTGGGTCAAGTTAACCATTTGATCAGAGTAAACCCAAATTACCATTTGCCTTAGTCAAACGGAGCCAAATGTATGGGTCTATAATCAGCATCGACTAAAATATTATTACGTTGCCATGTGTCAAACCATGTTTCATCCTGTGTTCAAGCCACATTGTTCAGAAGCCGGTTTTCTTACGCGGCCTCTTGCGCACTATGGTTTGAGTGCTCGCGCTTGGCTTGGTAAAAAGAGTGGCAGCTAACTGCATCAATATACAGACGAATTATCAGATTGCTATTTCCGTATTTGATGATGCTGTTCACCTTCCAGTCGTGAATGCGTTGCTAGGCGACACAAAAAAGAAATTTTCCTAATACCAGGAACTAATTTTCAATAGTTTACCAGGAGAATGGAAGATAAGAATCCAGGCGTGATGTTGAATTTAACACCTAGAAATATGGAAGGATTACTGAACACGTTCTCTCTGGTGGAGGAAACAACTCAAGAAGAGAACACTGGACCGGAAACTGACTTGTTCAACTAGTGCAAAACCACTTTTGTTCACGTCACGAAAATTAGCCATCGTAACCACCAGTGTAGTCTACCGAGAATTACCGCAAGCACCTAGAATAACAGCCATGTTAAAACCTCAGATTCTGATGAGGGTTCCTCAGGAAAACGACCAAGCAGTGAGGAGACCATGCGCTTGAAATTTTCACGTTATCAGCTACGCATTCAGGTTGATGCGATACACGCGCCGCAGTCTGTCAGAACAAGCTAAGCTGACAGAAACGAGTTAAATGCCATGGCACACACACGACCCGGAGGAGACTCCTTTGGGCAATTATCAGCTGACCTACAGGGAGATAGCAAACGGCGGTTTTTGTGGATTTGGTTAGGCTCTCCACTAGTCACTGTTGGTAATCTTGGTGGATTGTCCAAAAGGGTAGGTTAAAACTAGGTAATTTTTATCCTTTTCTGCAGAAATCCTATGAAAAGCAAAGAAAATAAGGTGAACAAAAGATTTGCTTTTGACAGCTAACGAGAGAATTGTGGTGAGTTTTAAAGTTGGCGATACTAGCGGACACGGTAGTCATGCAAATAATATTTTCAACTTGCATTGGAAAACAGAGGATTCGTCTGGGATACTATAACAGTGAAGGGGTATTCCTTGCAAGTCAACAAAGTTGAATGTTCCTAATCGAATTGTTTTGTCAAATCACATGTGCGTGAGAAGCTTGGAAAAAATGTAGCAAAGTCGGGTAGTGCTGGAGAAATGCTAGAAGAAATTCAAATGACTTAGAACACCTCGGGGAGTTGTATTACAGCGGATCACTATACTTACCGTTCCACTGAGTCTTCTCACTTTTCAGTTTCGAGATAATGATACATACAATGCGCACTCTATCTGTTCACTAGAATTAAAACGAACCCCTGCTTTATGGAAATTTCATGGGTGTGCCCAGTAATGTCAAATCAAGGTAGGTATTCTTCTGAACTACAACGATGACATATGCTCGTTTCATTCCCTAGTCATAATAAAGTAGAAATAATGCTAAAATTTAACGACAGACTTAGTCATTTTTGGGCTATGAGGGACTGCAATGTGGGGCTCAGGAATTGCATTCCTCGTCAATGAAATAGTGAAGTGCGGACACGCAACGGACAGGTTGCAATAAACTACAGCGCTCACATTAAAACTACTTAACACAGAATAACGCGGACTTACAAAGTGGGACAACAGATATTTTGGCGCGGAGACCGCAAGTTCCCGTGTGCTGTCGGCATGCCCGGTCGGCTGATGTAGGCTGGTTTCGACTCCGTCTGGGCATAGTCAAACGTGAACACATTATCGTGTCTCATCCTGGGCAAATAAGCTGTCTGGCTGTAGTCATGGACATATAAAGTAAAACGTCAGTCAGACGACTGTGCTAAAAACATGATTCTGTTGGCGATGGATGGGCTTAGACGATCACCTATCCTCAATAACATTCATCCACAAATTCCTTGTGAAGAATGGTGGTGCATGCGGACCGACCTCCTACGAAGCCAGACTTTCGGCCATCCGAGTGGTGTAAGCATGACTGGTCGAGTAGGCAGTTTTGTAAGTGGATCATTCGTGCTAGTTTTTCACAATTACTCACGACGGTAATTTCTTTCGCCCTTTACTACTTCCTCTCGGATCATATTTGCTATACCACTCCTGTACAGCCCTCCAGCAACTCTCCTGATAAGTTATCGTATAAAATTTATCCTATATAAAAGCACTGCAAAGTTCACTCAGAATATTTTGTTTAGTTCATAACATTTCAGAAGCATTCTCCGTTGATTCAACGGGCAAGGAGTGAGAACGTAAGTAGGTAAAACAGATAGCCTGTGGAAAGAATTGTCACAACAATCCAGTCAGTTATCCCTACATCCTAGGTAGCATGAACATTGTGGCTTGAGCCATTACCAGTGGTATTTGGGCTCAATTCATTCTACGCAAACATTCTGGAACACAGGGTCTGACGAAGATTGTTAGCAGCAAACAGACTGTATCAGGTTAACCTATGGATTTATGCATCCACACTCCGTGACATCAGAGCAATTAGATAAGTGGTTGAATTTCATCTAAAAAAATAAATAATGACAACGATGACAGATGCACAGACACCGTGTGAATTGCAGCATCGTTGTGCAAAGAATTTACTTTGTTGTCCCCGTTCTTCATACATCGCACCGATGTTCCTGGACTGCTGCAGCGAGGCATAGATTCTTGCGCATTTCGCACGCATGGGTAAATTATTTGAGGCAACAAGTCATTTGGTTTCGAAATGCCTCATCATTCTTATCTGTGCTGCAACACAGTCCTTGTTTCCCTTCGCGTGATACTACTTGCTATATCTATGGAAAGTAAACAATTAAATTCCCAAAGATCCTCAGACAGGCTTAATCTCAGGATTTTCAAGAATCGTATTCGATACTTCAACATCCGACTGGACATAAGTGTCGATGAACACATTTGCCAACTAAGTTGTTGACGGAAGGCTCAGCTGAAAGTTAAATCTAATTCTCGTCTCCTTTAATGCCAACTTCCTTTGTGAATGAATGACCATCTCCACTGTCCTTGTTGTGTTTATGCCTGCCCGCTAGGCCAATATTTATGTCCAATGGACTGTTTCTGCGTAGCTCTCATTCTTTATCTAGAGCAGTAGGTAAAAATATGTCACATCAGAGTCGCTGAAATTTTTCGGTTCATACACTCGGCTAAACTGAATGCATGTTGTCTGGCTCCACCTAGACATTGTAGCTGGCTGCCCACTTAATAATTGGCTTTTGTTAGCTCTCAGCTAAATCCACCAGCTGAAGCCAAAAAACGGGTGATTTTTTCTTACGAAAACTAGAATCAAGGACGTCGGTCCACGGCGCAATTATTTCTACACAGAAATGACCACCGCCATGAAATGCTGACTAATTTATTTAGTGATTGAATACCCCCGACTACGAGATAAAATTCTGCGATCGTTTGCGAAAGTCAAATCAAACTAAATTTGAGGGTGTTGACGTAAATTGTGACTATTTGGCAACGGCGGACTGTGCTGTCCTATAAAAACCTGAGGTTTCCCAATATACACTTTAAAGCAAATAATAATCTAACTGGTGGTTAATCAGGTAGCCTTTGGTCTGTTCATCGAGGTTGGAGATTAGCTTGAAAACATTCCATCCCACCAACTTATTTGGTGCGTCAGCACAATAGTTTATTCTACAGTTGGCTGCCTACGGCTGCATGAAGTTAATTTCACTATAGTTATGGTAAATAAGGGAATCACATCTGACAAAAAGCACATTTAGATTGTCGGAACGTGTTCAGCCACAGTAAAAAGTCTGTGG
>SJOL01002231.1:77428-143576 GCA_004794785.1 Opisthorchis felineus | reverse complement strand
GAAAAATAAATTGGCAATAACTCGAAAAATAAACGGTTTCTGTGACATCCCCAACAGCTTTCCAGCCAAAAGTGAGTTACCAAGGTTCCAGACCAACAATCGTGACATAAATGAACAAGCGTAGCAAGCAACGTTCATTAAATAACCCAACAATTGATCTCATTCTTCTGGGTTTCCCAATGATTGGCAAACCTTTCTTTATGTCCCCGCAATACTTTGCTTTAAAGGGTGATATACCTGGAATAGAAAATAGACGACCTGCTCTGGCACAACCGCAGACACTATCGTTGATCCGTTGGCTGCGAAGGATGCACCGGTAGTTCCGTTATTATAAACCAGAGTCAGGGCTGTCAATGAAAATACCGGTCCCTGCACCTAATGAACACAATTCGCATGATGCATGGCCTTCGAGGTGTGCGCTGAGGGTAACACATACAATGACGCATATGCAAATCGTTTCTACCAAAATTTAACCGTATCATAACCACCGATCGACGCTGAGTGAAAACAGTAAACAAGCACTAACTGCTAATATTGGGCTATTCTAATTACTCACGTTTTTGTTAGCGACATTAAACACAAATATCATCGTCCCTTTGAGATACAGTTACATTTAGGGAAAACATGGACGATTAAATTCGTCAGAAGCAGGCTATGCTAAACTACTGAAAATTGCATATTAGCTGCCTTCATTACATTTGGAAATCTGTTAGCAATGTAAATCTTTAACACATACTACCCCAATATAATTATATGCTTCGTTCGACAGGATCAATAATAAACCGCAAGTCCGCCATCTTACCACATTTAAATGTTCCCGCCATACATTTTTCAGCCAATCAGAATTGGGACGACGCCGCAAGACGCGTGACCGCTCTTGGATGACTGCCCTCCCGGTGAACCATTCAAATGAACCGCCCTTTTTATTTTTTGTATAATTAAACTCTATTTCAGTTTGGCAAAGACCTTTGTATTTTTCGTTTTCCTTGCTACGCAAATCGTTTTTACCGGTTCTGTTATGCTATTTTTGCACCAAAGCCTCGGTCAGCCATAAATTTGTTTCAATGCATCAATTTGCGACCCGGTTTTGATCACGCGTTGACTGTTGATCCACATAGGCTTTGCTTGCTTTTTGGAGTACCTCACCGTTTGTCGAAAAACGTTGAGGTTTGTAACTTTGTATCCATGTAATCATGTAACAAAACACTTGCGTTATCGTTCAATCGGAGTTTTGCCGGTTTGGATCCTAACCTTGGTGCTCATTGCTCAAGAAATCGAAACGGTCGTTACGGTACTCAACGTGGACAAGCGTGGTTGTTTGGCTGCCCATCACCAGGTCAATTTCGGTCAATTCAAAACGGGACAAAGAAGTTGAGAAAAACACCAGGCAATTCGAACACGGTTCGTTTTAAGCGATGAGCTCCAGGGCTAGTATACCATCTAGGAGTAGTTTGGGGAATTCGGGGTCCAAAGCTGCTCTATTGTTAGCACAGCTTAAGGAGAGACAACTTAAGGGGGAACTTGAGCTGGAGTCAGAGGCTATGAAAACTAATCATAGGAAACAACTCCTCATGGCTAAAGCCGAGGTGGAGTTGGCGGAGCTCGAAGCACCTTTGACTGTTGGCGAAGACGAGTTAGCGCATAGCAACCGGTCAGGTTTATCAGAGTCCTCAAAGGAGTGTATTAAAAGCTATGTTGAAGATTGTAGAAAGATGGCATCGCCAATGAATTCTGAAACGCACCATGGTTTCGGGTTAGCCGAAAAACAGACTAATGGGCTAGGTGACTTTCGTCAGCTGGAATCTATTATGGAGGGCCTGGAGTTACCAAAAATTGGCCTCGTGCAGTTTGATGGTCACCCTAGGAGCTACTGGAGGTTTATGCGTCAGTTCGAGCTTTATGTGGAAAGCAAAACCCAGGACGCTGGAAAACGGCTCGTACAATTAATAAACGCGTGCTCCGGTGCAGCCAGGGAGGCAATCGACGATTGCCTCATGCTTCAGTCTAGAGGAGGGTATGAGCGGGCCCGCCGAATTCTGCATGAGTCTTTCAGAAGGCCTCATGTGGTGGCCAGAGCCCAGATCGATGATCTCATAAAATGTTTTCGTTCTGCATCGTGCAAGGCGAGAGATCTGACTCAGTTGGCCTTCAAGATGCAAAATTGCGAAATAGCCCTGACTCAGGTAAACTACAACGCAGAATTAATTTCTCTGGAGAATTTGGATAGGTTAGTGAGGTGCTTGCCCTATACTTTACAGCAGAAATGGGCGGAATTCGCTTACCAAGCCACCCATAATCAGGGGGAGCCGACCTTTGCTGACCTCACACGGTTCATCACTCAAAGGGCAAGAGTGTTAGGCAGTCGTTACGGCATTCTGGCAGAATCCGTTGCGCAAAGGGACCCAGGTGTGCGTAGCCAATCTGTTCCGGATGCAGGCAAGAGCAGGACCGCTTGGAGTCATGCAACAGTTCGCGCACAGCAAGCCCCACTATTGAGTGAGACGAGGTGTAAGGTTTGTGGTTGTGAACACCGTATCACTAACTGCGAACGTTTTCTGTCTTTCGACCTAGTAAAGCGATGGTCCACCTTGAGGTCTCTTAATGCTTGTTTCCAATGTCTCGAAGGGGGCCACAGAGCAAAGGATTGCCAATCAAAATATCGATGTGGGGTAGATGGATGTCGAGCTAAGCCTCAAGTTCTGCTGCATTCGAGACCACCGAAGAAAAAATCAGAGGAAGTTTCTGTTGTCAAAAGCAATGCGATGACTGAGTGCAAGACAACTGTTTCCTTTGGATTGCTCCCAGTTCGTCTAAAGGGACCTTCGGCAGAATTGGTAACGTGTGCCTTTTTTAGACAGCGGGCCTGATACTTCAGTCGTATGCAGTAACTTGCTGCACCAACTCGGCGTAGAGAATCACTGAACGCCACGTGAAATACAGACAATCAGTTGATCTTTTTTGGCTCTGGGCGAATCAGGAAGTTTTGAGGCGTGTTCACTCCGCGATGATGACGGTGTTTCAGTAGTATCCAAAATTCCCCATCAATGGTCGTAGATTCACGTTCGGAAATTGGAATTCGTTGGCCTCATTTAAAAGAGTTGTTCTTTGACGATGTTTCGTCTAAATCTGTTGGTATATTGCTTGGCTGTGATGTTGCTGAAGCTCATTGGGTACTAGATCAGCGGTTATGAGGTCGAAAAGAACCGTTTGCTGTAACGACACCGCTGGGTTGGGTTATACTTGGGCCACAGGGTCCAGGTGGCTGTGGAAGAGTCGCCGCCAGCGGCTTGTCATCAGTAGAGCCATCTGTAGAGGGTCAACTTCGTGCATTACACAATGCCGATTTTGCAGACGTTGGTTCGCTCCGAAAGAGCCCATCGGTTGAGAACAGACGTGCAGTAGAATTGGTGAGCGCACGGATGGAGCATGTTAGAGGGCATTTTGTTGTACCGCTCCCGTAGAAAGCAGAGCGACCCACTGGTTCTTCGAGCTTTTTGGCAGCCTCATCAAGGCTGCACTCATTGCAAAGGCTTTTTCTGCTCAACCCAGAATACTTCGAAACATATGCAGCAGTTATGTGGCGGAATCTCGAGAAGGGCTGTGCAGTGTCAGTTCCCCCTGACGGTTTAAAGTGAATCTAACTCTCTAAGACCGTCTGCTGCACAAAAACGCCTTTATAGCAGAGGCTAGACCAAACGTAAATTCCTGTCCTCCCTACAGATTCCGTAACTGTTGCAAGCTCCTAATGTGTCCTCCAGCTCGTACAAACCTACGCCACTACTTCCTTCTAGTTTACCATGCTCGCATCTGGAACAGCCTTCCTGAGCAGCTGCGAAACATCACGCATCATTATACTTTTTCTCAGTCCGTGGACAAATTCCTTACCTGTGAAACTGCTGCCGCCTTACTTAACACCCAACTACCCCCCGGCCTCCTCTATGAATCGGGTCCATTTGAGTTTACGACGATACAGTTAGTGGGCAAGTAAAAGATTCTGTTATCATATCTTCCTAACCTCTTGACTTACTTCAAGCCATTGTAGGACTTAATCGCTTACTTGGTCTAAATATGTTGTGTAACTGGCCTGGTTGTTATTCTTTTTCCCCAGCCAACTTATACCTCGTTCTAGTCGAGTCACTACCCCGGACTACTCTATCAGCTCTGTCTAGTGACCGGTGATCTTGGCCTAAATCTAACTGACAAAAAACAAACCAAAGTCAGCTTTTTTCTTCATTACTAGAGCGCATTATGCGCCGATATATATACCAAATTCATCTGATGATTTGCTCCACAACTCACTAAACACTCACACGCACAAGATCACGGTACGCCTCTGCTTGACATGGCAGCTCACACAAACGCTCAGTCGCCCTTTAGCCATAGTGTACTCGCCCTGAATATCACCATTCCATTCCCACTGTCCCGCTGGCACCTGTCATTTTACCTGCCCCCTCCGCGACTTGCTTTTATCAGCGTCTGTTTGCTGTTTGCTTGCTCGAATTGACTGAGCTGTTTTTACTGGCCTTGCTTTACCCCGACCGGAAATAACTGGTAGCTGGTGTATTTAATTAATGCACAAACCGCATTTATGACTGCTTGGATGGTTTTCTACCTTGTGGATGCACGAGGGATGAAAACATCGTGTGGCGGATGGGTACACCCTGCAGGTAGGGTCGCCCTGTTGCGCTGAGCCGTGGTGCGTGCGTATACCCGCCACCCCTCCAGTAGCACGGGTGCATCGCCCATCGCCGGCGGTTCTGAGCCTGGCCTTTAAATTCAAGAAATTAAAAAAGAGTACTGCTATCTTCCGTTTGTTGTTGCTCGTGTTGGACTCGCCTCGGTTGAGTTATTTATCTGGCAACGCCATAAACTACAGATGAGAAAAAAACTGGCCCTCCGTCTGTCAAAGAAAACAATATACCTGGGGTAGCCTGAAGATGTTCCGCGATGCCCATGGTCTACATCGACGTGCATAGCTGTAGCTGTCTTCGTCACAACCGAGGCTACACCGCACCAAAGCCTACCTCGTCAACCAAACAAAAAACACCAACCAGCTGCTCCCAGGAGTGGACACATACAATATAAATATACAGAGACTCCAAACCCTCCACTACCAACGTGTGAAAGTCGTTTCGCTGTGCACCACTTTTAGACGGAAGCTGATGGTAATGCTTCGGGGACTAGTGACCATTCCCCTTGCGTTCACCTTCCCGCCTGGATTGTCCTAGTATTGTCCAACTCACTAGTAACAACCATGGGATCTAGTCCACCATCTAAGCAGTTTCACTGCACACTGTGATTCTGGGGTACCTACTACCGTTTATCCGTACGCATATTTCCCCACTTACGCTTTTCCTGACTCTGACCATACTCCCAACAGCCCAAGGCTACGAAGCCTCAGTAGCGGTTTTAGGCTTTAGTTCAACTTGACCGGTCAGATCGTGCCAGTTTTGCTGCCTCTCTTGATCCGTTATTCTGGTTCCACTTTTTCTGCAGATTGAAGTTTTTTAATTATTTTTATCACGTACCAGGCAGGAAGCCTCTTGCTATGCCCACCCTCGTATTGTTTTTGCCCGCCACTTTCAAATCTTAACGATAGTATCTTGTCTCATCTGATTTGTTCCACATAAGAAAGAATGAGGCCTTGTAATTTCGGTTCCATACCCATGCTGCCTCAGGCGTGACCAAGTCTACTTCGGATAATGCCCACTGTTTATGTCGCCGTCCTATTCCATGAAAATCCCGGTACCCACAAACCCCACCAGTCATGCTCATATTCTGACTGAAACTTTATGATCATGCCTGAAGTTATGCTACCCACTAGTCGGAAATATACATTATTAACATTATAGCTGATGACATTACAGTAAGCCGCAAGTTGGTACCTGCCTCACCATGCAGTATCAAACCCCAAGAAGCCTGTAAAACTCCGGGTTGTGTTTGGCTGTGCAGCTAAGCACCACGGGAGATCGCCGGATGACATGCTTCTCCAACGACCGGATACAAATGCCAATTTGGTAGGCGTTCTTTTGGAATTTCGAAGAGACCGGTTTGCAGTGTCGGCAGATGTTGAAGTAATGTTCATGCAAGTTCATGTACCACGACTTGATCAACGTGCCATGAGATTTCTGTGGTTCTCCCAAAATGACCTCAATAGTGAGCCTATTGAATTTCAAATGACTTCTTATGTTTTCCGTGCCGCCTCTTCGCCATTCTGTGCCAATTTCGCCCTGCGGCAAACTGTGTCCGTGTTCGGAAAGGATTACGACCATAGAATTAAATCATCCTTGTTAAACAACTCCTATGTAAATGACTGCCTGATATCAGTACCTTCCGTCACTGACGCAATGCGTTCTGTGCAGGGAATAACCAAACTGCTGTCGAAAGGAGGTTTTATTTTCATAAGTGGGTGAGCAGTGTCCCCGATGTGCTGCAGGGTCTTCCGCCATCCGAACGAATGGAGGTTGTGGTGGAAATGCCTCCGAAGGCGATGAATACACAGCGATCTTTGGGCATTGAATGGGATCCACTCCCCGACACCCTTTGCCTTGTATTCCCGAGAAAGCACTAACGCGAAGAGGAATCCTGGCATCTGTTTGTTTGCTTTTTGATCCACTAGGATTGGTAGCTCCTGTATGCTTAACCGCGAAGCAGCTGCTACAAGAGCTATGTAAGGCCCCAGATGCGGTACCCCAGATGCTTGTTTCCTTATGGTTTTGTGGGTGCCAGTAACCCTGAGTTTCATGTGTTCTCGGACGCGTCAGAAACAGGTTATGGCTTCGCTGCAAACGCATGTTTTGTGTCAAACGATGGTCAAGTTGCATGCCGTTTGATATTCAGAAAATCTAGAGTTGCCCCATTGAAGACCGTTACCGTTCCAAGGTTATAACTTCTCGTCGCCGCACCAGCCGCCAGGGTCTGCAAGCTACTTATTGAGAGTTTACCTGACTTTTTCTCTGTGGTCACTCTGTGGACGGGCTCACAAATAGTGCCTTATTAAACCAATGATCAGTCCATTGGATTTTGTACCTTTGTGGCCAATCGGCTAGCCATTCTCCAAGAATACGCCTTGCAGAGCGAATGGAAGCACGTGAAATCATCACAAAACCCCGACGACCTAGCATCCATGGACATTAAAGGAGTGGACGACTTGAGTCGCTGGATGTATGGACCAGAGATGATCAGCGGACCGAAGATTCCTGTGTCGTCTTTGACCCCTGATCGGATACCCGGTGGAGTGGAGCTGAAACAATTTGAGCAACTGTTAACGCCCTTTCTATCCAAAGTATTTCCGAGCGTTTGTTTGTTCGATGGTCTAGCTTGTTTAAGCTGTTGAAAGCGGTTACGTGGGTATGCACATCTATCGTTGAAACTGGCCTTTGTAGCAGGAGCGGACTTGGGCCATTCAGGTTGGTGGCTAACGTTGCATGTCTGTAGTGTGGAGCTCTCCTGGTAACTTACCTGTTCGCTTGCTGGCCGACGGGGGAATTTTGACCGGCGGTGTTGCGAATTTGTAGATCTTTAAAATTGCCCCCATCTTGGATGACTGCCTTCCCGGTGAACAATTCAACTGAACCGCCCTTTTTATTTTTTGTATAATTAAACTCTATTTCAGTTTGGCAAAGACCTTTGTATTTTCCGTTCTCCTTGCTACGCAAATCGTTTTTACCGGTTCTGTTATGCCATTTTTGCACCAAAGCCTCGGTCAGCCATAAATTTGTTTCAATGCATCAATTTGCGACCCGGTTTCGATCACGCGTTGACTGTTGATCCGCATAGGCTTTGCTTGCTTTTTGGAGTACCTCACCGTTTGTCGAAAAACGTTGAGGTTTGTTACTTTGTATCCACGTAATCATCTAACAAAACACTTGCGTAACCGTTCGCTCGAAGTTTTGTCGGTTTGATTGCTAACTTTGGTGCTTGTTGCTCAAGAAATCGAAAGAGTCCTTACAGGTTCAGCGAATCGAGAGGAAATTGGTAGTAAGGACCTCCAGGCGTACGCTAATTCACGCAAGTTAGTCGCCCGGATAAGAAATATCAAAACCGAACGCGCCAGCCAGAGCATGACAAACCACGGGCAAACCGTCCCGTTGAAAGTTACGGCGCGGTTGTTACGCCACCAGGACTTACCGAGTGGATAGCCCATCCACGGGCGCCTTGGGCGAGGCGAGTGGTGTCAGTTATTGGAATCAGGACTAACCACGGAAGCTCAAAGGCAATTTAAAACGGTATTTGACGCGCAACGTAGTAAGTAAGTGAAGTTTCGAGGCCATCCATAAGGAATATTCAAAGCAGCCACTTTTGGAATGGTGATTCCAAAAACGAAGAGCACAATGACCTCCATAACGTGCCTGGTTTGTTGAACGTCCTGAGGCCCAACACAACAAATGATCAGTGCTTGTTATTGTCTACTGTAGGCAAGGAAATAGTGGCATATCTTGAAAAGGCACTGAAAAGGTGACCAACTAGGGAACTAGGGCTTACGCGGAAAATTGTTTGGGACCAGGATTTGGGCTTGGTCTATGTGGCGCTTGTTCTGTGCGGAAGCGACTAATCTATACTAGCCGGGCCCATGTGGTGAGCAAAATACCGGAACTAAGTGCAAAAACATGTGAGGTTGAAGGCCGACTCAACCACCGAGAAAGTAAGGGAGGGTGTTGGACGATTAGAGTGAGCGGGTTTGGCCATTCGCAAATTTTTCGCGGCAGTGTGAAGTAGCTCGCGTTAGTAGGATAACGCTCAGCCCAGGTCAGGCCTGGTCTGCTCGCCCTCGGAGGGACTCTGTGGCGGTGGAAAACTAAAGGTCGTGGATGGTCAGAGCCCCATAACATAACATAACTGAAGTGTACGTGCGTTTGCATGAATTGGTTGTGGACGCACGTACACGTGACCTACGGCTGCTAACCCACTATGGTCGTCTGCCACTCTTCTGTAGTCCAGGAATGAGAAAAACTACACACTGGTTGAAATTTTCTGTAACTTAAACTTTTATGCCCAAAAATTTGGCCTCCACCTCTGATAACGTGTGAAGCCATTTTGTGCCTTCGTATTTTTGCCTGCGCCTGCATGCATGCCATGGCTAGACTTACCCACATTTTGGCCTGCGACCCTATGGCATTCATTGTTCCACCTTTTTCTTGCCCATTTGTGCGGGCGCGTTTGCACGCGCTCGCGAATGGCTAATTGCTTCCCCGCCGATAACCTCATTTTTCCGACCTGCCGTCAAGCAGATAGACCACTAGCAAGCTATTGAACTAGCCAGTGCTTCCGTGTAACCACAGCCCTAGCCTTCTGACTATCACGTAGTTTTACATGGCATCACTCCATTGTTTTTTGGCCTGAAACCTCTGTTCCGTTCCGTAATTTGTTGGAGCGGCTCTGTGAAGGCACAAATTTCGATACTTGTCATCCACCAATAATTCATTGGTGTCTCAACAGTACCTCGTTCTTTGTCTCCCAAGCCGCAGTTTTTATATTTAGGGTCAGTCAAAAGTGCCTTAGGGGGGCTGCAGCGCTCAGTTCAGTCAATTTTGGAGTAGACACATGAATGCACAGGCTGCGAATTCCAACCAGATGGACACCGTAGCCTTGGTTTGAATAGCTCATATGTGCAGAGAAAAACAGAATCGAAGTCCGCATCAACATCAGTTGGTGGCGGAGGCTGACACAAAGAAAACTGTAATCCGGGACGAATGGAGCCTACAGGGAGGAATAATCTTGCAATGGAAACCAAAAATAAAGTTGTAGTTTCATTAACCAATAATGATGAATACCTTTTGCAACAGTCACATCATTCTAAGGGCTTATCCAGAGACCTGCTGAAGCCAGTCATCGCGAATTCTAAAGCTGTCTTTAGGTTGTGCAGGTCATCCGGAGACCTCCGTTGGCTTCTGATAATCAGCTGGATTTGGTCAACCGTATCCGCTCACTTTTGCACACACCTGTTCAACCTGTCTGATGTGGGACGTTTTTGTTACCGAATCGCGTCTGGCGTGCCAGTCATCTTTCTACCACCAGCCACAGTTAAATAACGGGGTTGTGTTAAAGTGGTCACCAACGGGCTTCAGTGCGATGTATGTCAGAGGTGGTCGCACAGTAAATTTGTTGGCTTTTCCAAGGATCGATATAACCGCACAGTACTTCCCTGCATGGGTCCAAGCGCAGATACTTCGCAGACCCACGGATAACCTAAAATCGCCCCATAAAATGCACAGCTTTGTCGACCAGTGTTCACTGCCCATACTGTTGGCAAAGACGTTAAGAACAATCCGACTCAAACATAATCTAAATTCGGTTTGTCCTCATCTTCATCATACTCCTGCCAACAGATATCCACCGCTCTATGGCTTCCAACAAGAAGCAATCCTTCTTTCGCGGGATTCACAAATAATGAGACGGAATCTAGGCTTACGCCGTAGATCCAAGTGATGAATCAACCATCCTTACTCGCCAAAATACGAGAATCAAATGTCTGAAGTCCCCTACACCCCTGTCAGGCCCCATCAATCACGTGCAAACTGTCAAGCCAGGAGTAAAGCTATGGTCCTAGCTAGGGCCAATGCCAACTCAGACACACGTAGAGCTTTAACTCTGAATTTCTTGTTTGCCAAATTATGCGGTTGCAACGGCGAAACCTTGCTCAGTCCCACTATGCCTGCTGCAACCACACGTTGGGGGACAGCGAAAGCGACACCTGCGTTTTCATTCGACTACTACCATGGAGATTAGCGCCACTATTGCCGTGATATTTTTATCCCCAAAAAAGTGTTTCGCAAATAGCCGCATTCTTACCCGATGCCAGGATTACCATCGTGCACAGTGGATCCGAATCTGCGGGCCAAACTCCCCACCATTCTGCACTTTACGTTACTCAGGTGAAAACTGGAGGCTTTGCCCCACAGAACCCAACAAAAGCCCAATAGTCTGAGTCACTGCACACCAAAATCTACCTCACACGTAATGTAACCATCGAATTTGGAATCTTTCTTTCTCCTTCTGCTTGCATCACCAGTATTCTCAAGTAAGGTTACTCGTGCGTCGCTCCCCACGTACCACTGCCAAGGACCACTTTTACCTAGCTAACAATTGGTTTCGCTTCCAGAAAAGTGAATTCACGCACGGACTCATCGTTGAAGACTTTAATGCACCGACACCCATTACCAGAACTAAACCATCAGTTTCCTCTTCAAAACCACGTGGATTTTGATGTAGTGGATTCTACAGCGGGGTAGTCTAGTCCGATTGCCTGTTTTAGTTCTATGCTCCCTATAGCTATTTGTTTAAGTGAGCAAATTCCCAAGGTTACCAAACATCGCCGATTCGTATTTACCTACTGTTTTGTCTAGAATGCATAAATCCAAAACGTCGCTAAGTTTACCGTTCCATGTTCCTTAAATCCGAGATGACTTTTATACGATCTCCAAGGAAGATTTGACACAGGAGTGAATTCCAAAATCCTATGGATCCGTGTTGCTCGTCGGATGTAAAAAATTGGCGGACTGGTCCATGAAAGTTCGATACGACATTTATTTGCGACACTCACCCTGCGTCTGGTATGGCGTTTAAGGATAGCCTTATCTGTTGTGTAATACTGATGTAACTAAGCGTCTCTGTGAAATATGCCCCAACTCAGCTATGAGCAACTAGTCAGGGGGTAATGCAGCCTTTTCGGACAGTTGCATGTCAATCGCAATCATTCTAGTAGAAGATTCTTTCTAGTAGAAGGCTTAAGGTCAGCAAGCAAGTAAATAAGGAATGGCAAAACTGCCATAAATTAGTCATATATCACCATAACCGTGTGCCTTCTCGTTAATCTTGGCTGCTTATCATAACCTCTAGGCCCGCACTCATGTGCGTTGCTGATTATGAGGCCTGAACTGTGCATTATAACCTAATTCAGTGGCTAAAGATGGCCCTTTATCCTCATAACCGCATTTGTCCCTACTTTGCCGCGCTTGCTCCGGAAAATTATAAAACCGCCTTTGGTAAAAGAACATTTCCGAAGTTTGGTGCACTGGGGTGAGGGTACTGAATAGTAACTCCGAAAAGATGGGTTGACCGTGAGCATTGATGGGCGCAAGCGAAGTTCAAGCTGGTGAGAAGTGTGCACAAGGCAGTAGTAAGAGCGGTCTCACTTTAGGCCTGCTAAACTTGCTCCCCAAGGTTTGAGGAACGCAGGTATCTACAAATCCGTACCAATCTATGTCGCCACAGAGATGAACTAGTAAGTAGGTGGGTATTTGGTGTCAAATCTGCCTCGATTTACGGATTCAAGAATTGATACAGATTAGAGGCTTTCGCCCATACTCCCCCGGTCGGGTTTGTTCTTGTCGTTTAGAGGCTCCCATTCACCTGAAGGGCACAAGAGAAAAAAGAGTGTAGTACTGTTCTTTGAGTTCTCAGCACGGGGCATTAAGAGTTCAAGCACAAGGACTTAACCAAGAAAGCGTTTAAGGTGCTTTAAACTGGGTACTAGATGCAGTGTGAACAATCACGCATCAGCTAACTGAAATGAGAAAAACTGTTGCCTAATAAAGGTGTACGCTGTGAGCTTGGAAAGCTTCTCACCATTTCCCCGTCGTATGTTAGTTAGGTCAACGGTGGGAAGTCCGTTGGCCACACTTGTTCAAACAGGGCAAAAGGAAGTATTAGATCTCCTTGGAGGTGACGATATTCGAGAGGAAGGAGGCCAAGCACCGCGAGACGCGTTTCATAGTCCACAAATTTCGGGCCGGCAACAATTTTCGTGGCAGCTCGTTGGAAGCGCTCAATGAAGGCTACGTCTTTCTTGCGTTTTGAGTAGACATATTGGTTGGCATATTCAAGAAGCGGTCTGGTGTAAGCCCCAGGGAGTATCTGAAAGTCCATGCGGGTGATACGGGGAAAGGTGCACCGAATCATCCGTAGAGCGGCGAGTGCCTTTTGAGCCAATTTATCACGGTGCAGTAGGAGGGACATATCTGAGGAAAGCTGGATGCCCAAATACTTTTTGATATCTATTCTCGTAATGTCTTCAGGTTCACTTTCACCATGCAAGACAAACGTGTTCACTGAGTCTCCTCCGAATGACATGGACGCACTTTCCGTCGTTCACGGGAAGGTGCAAGTCCAACGACCAATGCTTTGTGGCATCTACATCCATTTACAAGGCACTGCTGTTGGGACTGCAGGATCCCAAGTCGTTCGCGAAAAGTAGACATGGACTTGAAAGAACATCCGAAAGGTCGTTGACGTAGATCAGAAACAGAAGTGGTCCCAAAACAGAGCCGTAAGGAACTCTAATGGAGCTAGGCGCCAGAGAAGAGTTGGTTGAGCCTGCTTTCATTCAATCTGGCTAGTCCGCGGTCTACACTGACATGGTCCTCCCGCTGAGTCGAACTTACCGATGACTCTACACTGGCTTGACTCTACCTGTGTCCATCTCCTCGCCTAACCCCGATCAAGCTGCAACGGAAATGCGTGTCTCCTGTCCGATTGCGGCAACCTCGACGACCGTTGCGGGGCTGTCCAGAAACCGAAGTTTGTCAGTACAATGATGGCATGGCACTGCC
This sequence comes from Opisthorchis felineus, assembly GCA_004794785.1. NCBI lineage: Eukaryota > Metazoa > Platyhelminthes > Trematoda > Opisthorchiida > Opisthorchiidae > Opisthorchis > Opisthorchis felineus. The sequence goes on along the minus strand of SJOL01002231.1, from coordinate 130,026 downwards.
ATACCCAGTCTGATGAGACTCCCGCAACTACTTTCTTCAGAGTCTCGACCGCAGCCTCTCGCACACTCGAGCCTGTAATCGCAACCATAAACAAATTTTTCACCTGGGCCCAACCGCCTCGCTCTAAACCGCTGAACATATCGTTCGGATTTAACCAACCTAGTTTCCTGCCGCAATTGCGGTTTGCCTCTTCCACAAGTTCAATTTCATTTACGGTGTTCGACTGGCCCTATGCATTGCCACTATCTCCCCATCAAATCTATCCTTTACACCTGACCTCCCTACAACAACGACACCAGTGAGCCTACTCAGTTTCAATTTAAACCATATTTTTGGGACAAAACGTGCCATTTGTCTCCAGATCGAATTCTCTGATCTCCATCTCCATTTTGCACTTTGTGCCCCTAGCCATTTACTCGACCGCCCAAGGTCACTTATGGCCAGCAACGGTTTTCAGTTTTAGTTCATGTCAGGAGGCTTCATCTTTGAACTCGTCGTACCTCATGCCCACCGTCCCCTGTTTTTTTGGTGCCCACAACTGTGGTGACTTTTCACGTAATAAGCATGCCCGTTGTGTTGTTACCTGCCGCGTTCAGGTTGTAACGACCCGATCATGCCTCAGTCGGCATGTTCCCTACGAGATGAGAAATAAACCTATTATTATTATTACATCGGATGATGCCCACTGTTTGTGACGCTGCTATTTTTCCACGCAATCCCCTGCACCCACAACCCCCTCAGTCATGCTTTCATCCTGACTGTAACATTATGATCATGCCTGACAGTATGCCACTACCAGTTGGAAATAAACATTATTATTATTATAGAATGTTCTAGCTGATAGGAACAGCTTAATCTAGCGTAGAATTTCTCCTTGAATCTCGTAAGACTCGAGTTTGTGGAGCAGTGTGGCATGTGTGACTCGGCTGAATGCTTTTGAGAAAAATGTGAGTCCCTCGTCCCTAGCCTCAGTTAAGCATTCTATAAATGCGAGCATGTTCGTAAGTTAATAACGGTTTAGAAGGAATCCGTGTTGCGTTGCGGATATTAAGTTGGTAAGCCCGAAGTGATTTAAGATTGCTTGCGCCACAATGTGCGGCATGGTATGCTAGTGAAGCTACTAAGCCTGTGACTGCTTTGCAATAGTCGGTCACCAGTCTCGTAGATTAGCGCGACGATCACTTCTTTCCAAGCAGAGGGAAGGCTGCCTTCGTCGAGCGACTGACGAAACACCAGATAGAAATGCTTGGCCAGTGAAAGCAACGTTTCCTTCAGGATCCTTGGATGAACCTGGTCTGTACCCCAACGCGATAAAGGAGTCCGTCTTGTGCAAGGGTTAACGAACATCCTCCTCCGTGTAGGCCAAGTCGGCAAACGGCCGTTCGTAGTTACGGCTTGACAAGATTGGATATGACGTGGTCGCTGGGGAAGAACACCGGCCCAAATAGTGTTCTCTGTAGGCTTTGGATACCACTATTGAATCATTAGTGGTTTCCCCGTTTCTGTCAAGCAAGAAGAAGCCGGCCGGCCTATGTTTCATGTAGTTAAATAAGAAGATCGAAGTTTAATATCATGGCTTGTTTCCGGTTGTTCCCTTGGCGGATTTCTGATTTACGGTGGTTCCACATTTTAAGAAATGCCAGCTCACCTCCTGTGTCACATGTAGTTATCTTTTTAGAAAATAGTTAAAACCTCTTTTCCAGAAGACGGCAAGTCCTGTTAGGCAACCTTTGTTGAACCCGACTGCGCGCTGGTTTTTGGGACGAACATCGCATCAGGCGTGTAAATTTCAAGGACAACAGTCCTGTACAACTTTTCCACCGAAGCTGACCTCAGTCCAAATTGATCAAGGAAGCTGTGCATTTCTGGAAAATCTGAGCGGCAGAAGTTTCAAATCCACGTTTGAGGTTCCGGATTTCTGGTCCAGTAGAAGATGAAATCAAAGGCCAGCACACAGTGGTCAGTTGTCCCAGTGTAGCTTTAATTAACGCTTGAACAACAAAGTTTTTTTCGTGTTCATAACTAAATCCAGTGGGAATTATAGTTGGCCGTATCTGGTGGGTGCGAAAACGTGTTGAGTCCAGGCGTTCTGTTGAAAGCCTTTGGCCAGCGCCGATGCAATATGTCCACTAGACCCGATGCGCTGGATTTCTGTTCAGGAGGCCTTGGAAGCGTTAAGGTCACCAGCAAGAGATGTGTGAAGTGGTAGCTGGAGGAGAGTTGCTCAACGTTTTGCTTCAGGAACTGGTCGTCTTCCGGCGGACTCAAGGGACAACGGTAGACTACGCCGAGAAGAAGGGAATCGGTCCCACGCAGAGGAAATTGAATCCACAGTGCATCACAAAAAGGTGTAGGAGTGGTGTCGGAGAGGACAATTGGGGTGGGCAGGGCCGCATGTAAGTGCAAAGCAACCCCATCTTCCCTCCCGCTTTTTGATCAGCTCGGAAAACCGAGTAGCGGCATCAGAAACATCTGGTGTGAGCCAGGTCTCTGTAAGTGAGATTATGGACGGAATTTCAAGGCATGCCGACTGTTTAATATCGCAAATTTTGTTGAAAAGACTTAGTGTGTGAATAAGCAATTCAACACCATTTCTGCTGCGTTCAAAGATGGGAGCCGACAGGTGTGCTACCAGAGAAGCTAAAGAATTAAACAGCTGCACGCCGTGTTTGAGTCCAAGTCCTCGCATATGCCCTCCGAAGCGTCCTTGTCTGCTTCCTGCCCTGTTGCTTCCAAGAATTGCTCTTTGTTTGCAGAGTGGGCTTGTCCTCTGTACTTGGGAGGGCCTTTTACCTCTGCAGGACGTAGTTTCTCCTATCGTGGTTGAAAATTTTGATGGCTGCTAAATGTGGCTTGTGCAATACCACCCTTCGGACGAGTGGAATTTTTATTTTTCTGCGGTTGAATCTGCGGTGAACATGCGTGCGTTTGGTTTCTTGGGCTCTTTGGCGCAGTTTGACGACAAGATGTCTCTGCGAGGCCCTGCCTGGTCACTTGTGCGCCTGATGGCAGCAGCAAGATGTGTTCCTCTTGGTGGCACCCCCAAGAGGCTTGATTTTTAGAGGACTGTATTTTGAATCTAGCCAACAGCTTTCCGATTGAGCGGAGATTATGTGGCTTGTTTGGCCGCAGTCGCCTTCTTTTTGTGTTTGTATAGACTCCCAGGTCATCCGCGATCAGCGTGGCCAACTCGGTGTACGTAGAAATTTCCAGTACACTGCCGTCGGGTATGTGGCTTCGGCTATCGGAGTCATTAGTGACGAATGGGTCTTTCAGAAAGGCTGCTTTTGATGGAGCGGAGGCTGGCAGTTTCGCATTTTCAGTGGATGTGGGGTTCTCGCAAACGTCCCCGACTTCGGGGTCAACTCTGGGCAGACTTTGCTGCTTGTCGTCGAACAGCTAACCCAATCCAGCTTAGAACTTGTGAGTTGAGTGTGGAGTTCACAGCTTCGCTTTTGTCATCCGCTAAGGAAATAAGCGACGATATTTCCACATACATTGGACGCTGCGCCTACGCTAGGCTTTCCTTCCCATGAACATTGCTGTCGTTGGTGGTCGAGGAGTGTGCAACGGTTGAGTATAAGCTGCAATCTGGTGTCGCGGTCAGTTGCGTCGGCGTGCTTTCAAGAGCACAATGGCCCATAACAATCATCGGATTGCCCATAAGTTTCGGGTCGGGTGATCTGCCGCCAATGGGAAGCTTGTTTCGCGCCTTTCCTCTAGGACTGATGTAGCCCAGGTTTTGCGCCTTTGGAGGGCAATCCTCGGATATACGCTTGATCTCTGTGTAGGCCTTTCGAATGCTGACACCCCGCGCCAAGATCCTCCGTAAGGCGGTTGGGGGGAAAGGGTTACCAGAAACCCAAATGTTCGCCTGCTTTCCTTTCCGGGTAACCACTCTGCGTGAAGCGATTCGTATTTGGGCTTTGTGACGACAGTAGCAAAGAGCGATTGTGCCAGTTTTGTGGATGAAATTATTCTGGAGAACAATCTTCAGGTGATCAGCTACTTTTCCTGTACGCGCATATCCATTTCGGTGGATTTTCACTGTGTTCTCCCAACGAAAAAAAAAAACAAAAAGTTGCTATACTGTTCGCGTTCTGGATCGTGTGTGGTCGCCAGCTCCCTCTTCCAAGGAACTATCATGCCCGACTCTACAACAGCGATATCAGTGAGGCTCTACGGTTTCACTGTACACCTTGATCCTGAGATTCCCGTTACCATTTATCCGCTTTGCTAATCCCTGCACTTCATCACCCCCACTTACGCTTTTTGTGACCTTGGCCATGATCCCAACAGTCCAACGCCACGAGGTCTCAGCGGTGGTTTTAGGTTTAGTTCAATTTGACCGGTTAGATGACGCAAATTCTGCTGCTCCACCAGATCTGATGTTCTGGTTCCTTGTTTTCCGCAGTTTACACTTTTCCTGTCATGTGTCAGGCAGGAAGCCTCTTGTTTTGCCCTCCACCTTCAAATCCTAAGGATCTGATCTTGCTTGATGTTCTCTCCAAAAAAGCATAATAACTGTGCTTCTTTGCTCGTGTCGTTTTAGTGATTACCACTTCTACATCGGGAAATGCTCCCCGCCTATGACGCTGTCCCTTTTCCCAAAACCCCCTGTACCTACTATCCCCGTCAGTCATGCTTTTATTCTGACTGTAACCTTATGATCATGCCTGACGGCAAGCCACCCACAAGTTGGGAATAAACATTATTATTATTAAAAGAAGTACCAGTTTTTTCCCGAGTATCCCGAATAAAGGGAAAGATTCGCTCTGGTTTTTTTACCCAAAAGTGAAGACTTGTTTCGTCCTTGACAGCCGTCTTGTTAGTTGTTGAACGCATAGCACTCCTAAGGTGGAGGCAAAAAGCGCAGAGAGAGTCAGGAGAGTTAGATAAGTTGCCTACCTGGTCGTCCTGCAAACTCCTACTTTGAAAAATGCCACCAGGCCTGGCAGGCATGGCAGTGCATTTTACGCCTTCAATTCAATGGACATCCATTTCGCCCATATCTGTTGTGGTCCGCCGGTAGCTGTAGGGGAGATTGAAAGTGGCTCATGATGGAAAGTGGGTGCACCACTGAAGTGGAGTGCAAGCTGACGTAGGCATTCACGCACAGTTTATGCTAGACAAAACGACACGTCATGTCTCTGTGAAAGTACCGAACAGCGAAAGAGTTATTTCACAAAGTTGCACGAGTGATAGTGAAGCCCACTTTGAACGTACGGCGCTTTGCAGCAATACCGTTGGAAGGGCGGAATAAAACATCATAATGTATATTCCTGACTAGTGGGTAGCATAACTTCAGGCATGATCATAAAGTTTCAGTCAGAATATGAGCATGACTGGTGGGGTTTGTGGGTACCGGGATTTTCATGGAATAGGACGGCGACATAAACAGTGGGCATTATCCGAAGTAGACTTGGTCACGCCTGAGGCAGCATGGGTATGGAACCGAAATTACAAGGCCTCATTCTTTCTTATGTGGAACAAATCAGATGAGACAAGATATTATCGTTAAGATTTGAAAGTGGCGGGCAAAAACAATACGAGGGTGGGCATAGCAAGAGGCTTCCTGCCTGGTACGTGATAAAAATAATTAAAAAACTTCAATCTGCAGAAAAAGTGGAACCAGAATAACGGATCAAGAGAGGCAGCAAAACTGGCACGATCTGACCGGTCAATTTGAACTAAAGCCTAAAACCGCTACTGAGGCTTCGTAGCCTTGGGCTGTTGGGAGTATGGTCAGAGTCAGGAAAAGCGTAAGTGGGGAAATATGCGTACGGATAAACGGTAGTAGGTACCCCAGAATCACAGTGTGCAGTGAAACTGCTTAGATGGTGGACTAGATCCCATGGTTGTTACTAGTGAGTTGGACAATACTAGGACAATCCAGGCGGGAAGGTGAACGCAAGGGGAATGGTCACTAGTCCCCGAAGCATTACCATCAGCTTCCGTCTAAAAGTGGTGCACAGCGAAACGACTTTCACACGTTGGAAGTGGAGGGTTTGGAGTCTCTGTATATTTATATTGTATGTGTCCACTCCTGGGAGCAGCTGGTTGGTGTTTTTTGTTTGGTTGACGAGGTAGGCTTTGGTGCGGTGTAGCCTCGGTTGTGACGAAGACAGCTACAGCTATGCACGTCGATGTAGACCATGGGCATCGCGGAACATCTTCAGGCTACCCCAGGTATATTGTTTTCTTTGACAGACGGAGGGCCAGTTTTTTTCTCATCTGTAGTTTATGGCGTTGCCAGATAAATAACTCAACCGAGGCGAGTCCAACACGAGCAACAACAAACGGAAGATAGCAGTACTCTTTTTTAATTTCTTGAATTTAAAGGCCAGGCTCAGAACCGCCGGCGATGGGCGATGCACCCGTGCTACTGGAGGGGTGGCGGGTATACGCACGCACCACGGCTCAGCGCAACAGGGCGACCCTACCTGCAGGGTGTACCCATCCGCCACACGATGTTTTCATCCCTCGTGCATCCACAAGGTAGAAAACCATCCAAGCAGTCATAAATGCGGTTTGTGCATTAATTAAATACACCAGCTACCAGTTATTTCCGGTCGGGGTAAAGCAAGGCCAGTAAAAACAGCTCAGTCAATTCGAGCAAGCAAACAGCAAACAGACGCTGATAAAAGCAAGTCGCGGAGGGGGCAGGTAAAATGACAGGTGCCAGCGGGACAGTGGGAATGGAATGGTGATATTCAGGGCGAGTACACTATGGCTAAAGGGCGACTGAGCGTTTGTGTGAGCTGCCATGTCAAGCAGAGGCGTACCGTGATCTTGTGCGTGTGAGTGTTTAGTGAGTTGTGGAGCAAATCGTCGAATGGATATGACCTATAAAGCTTACCTGAGCGGATTTTTATTTCTTTTTTTAAATATTGTAACATCTATATTGAATTCCATTAGTTCAAATTTTAACCAAGTTGACCCAACCTAAGGGACGCCATGAGAAGTTGAGGCGCTTATCTCAGTTCGTCTGGCCACCATCGGTTAAACTTCTTGGTGTGGTTGAAACTTACGGAATGCACTTCCGACCGGTATAACCTTCACGGTCATGGCAGCCCGCAAGCCCGACTGCCACACGGCAGCACGACTGAATGAGTGGCCTTGGTATACTGTTCTTTCCCTTGAACAAAAGCAAACGATATGGTAGGTTGGCAGTTCACCAAGATCACAATGGACTGCCACCGGATTGGGGGCGACTGTTTTACAGCACTGAGGGTTTACTCTCTACACCAGTGTTCGGATGGCTGCCCAACGTCATCTGTGTTTTGGGGGCTCCATGCCGCTTGTTATAAGCAATCTTCGACCCATCTTGCAGTGGTTGGCGTGATGGCGCTTTAATTTTGGCGTGCGTGGGAAAATGCCCCTGAGAACCTGGTTGCCGACACAGATCGGCACACGTTAAATCACCCAAACAGCGGAGCAGCATCCCTCCCAGATTTGTTGCCGGTCAAATTGATAAGTGGTACGCAACTCGTACCCTCGGGTGAGCCACTCAACGTTCCGGGAGACTTTCTGCGTGGCGTGTTTCAGGCTGTCGGAGTAGTGCACGTGCATTTTCAACTCCCGTTGGCGGTCTCAGGATGGTTACTAGTCACATTTTCAAAGTAAGCAAACTTGCGTTGCGCACGAATTGCCCACCTGCAGGTGATGTAGGGCCAGTGGGCACTTAGATGCGCAACAAAGCCAAAGGTGGCGCTCCGGAGGATTTCCGGCTCACGGCGAAATCTACGTTGCTATCGTCCGGTGAGTGTTTGCTTGGCGGCATTAGCAAAGCTAAAGGTGTGCCGAAATATGTGTCGGTTTGTACCCTGAATGGCATCAGCTTTTAGGATGTCTTAGGAGCGTCGAAAAAGAGCTGTCTGTGGTGTGCAAGCAAGGTATAAATGACTAAACCGGCAGCCGCTGGATTCCATCGCAAGTAAGCCGTCACATTCGTGGAACTTTGCAAGCGCAGACGATATGTTATCTGTTTCACTTAGCAAAACCAAAATATCAACCTACTTCACAATGGAGTTCGGTACATGACGCGGTAGTTGTAGATATCTTGGGCAATGAGCATCTTCCCAATTTCTTCTGCGACATATTGCCGCACCTTCGGTGACGTACTTCTTTACTTCAACAGAACACCGCTGTCCTTCATCTCGTCGCATGCCACGGGCTAGTTTAGGGAATCTTGACAAGAAACCTGCTGACTAGGTAGCTGCTCTCTAGGCTGTAGGGAGTCACGTTCAAGGAATCATTATACCGGAGATATTAAAATTTTGCTAGACGCCCGGCACGATTTATGCCGTGTGAAATAGAAACACCCACCAATCTTACTGTCTGCGACGAACTACTTAGCCTTGACTTTGTCAGGCTAACCCCCTTCCGCAACGGCGGAAAACTTTGTCGTATGTAAGTCCCGATTGAATGATCCCCTTTGAAGCCATGCCAGACGGTAAAAACGGTAACTTTGCGCTCAAAGTAAGCATCAAATGCGTTGAAACAAACTTTAGTGAAGCTGACTTTCTAGAGATTTTGCCGTCTCGAATAAATACCATGTCATATCATGTCATATTTTCCGTAGAGTTTTTCCTTGTTAGACCTACGTTCTAGGAAAAATTTTGGGTGCGCAACTAAGGGTCGATTGTGCCTACAGCTATGTTAAGAATACCAAATCCTCCTGTTTAGGTTCCCGGCACAGAACGCCGAGTCACCTGTAGGTATGACGATCCCGAACCTGAGGAAACGATTGGGTTTGAATGTCTACGGCACTATTTACACGTTCGTGGCCTCAACAAGTGCGCAATTCTGTCACTGACCGACATGTTACAATATCAAGGTCCGCGCGCCAGACAATGTCGAGCGCAATGTTAACTTGGTTGTGTGAGCTGCGGTTGCCCCTTCCAAGGCCCACCTCGTGGTTTTCCTTAGCTGTACGATCACATGGGTATCACGACAGCACTAGTCAGGGCAGGCTCAACAGGTAGGGCAAAAAGACGCACACGCAACGCCGGACGGAGCGACCCTTGTGGTAGGGTGAACTGCAGGTACGGATGAGCAAACCCAGTGGAGATCAAGGGTGCATAGGCGGAGTAAGCAATAAATGGAGACGGTATCGTTGTCTTGAGTTGGGTTGAATCCCTCAGTTATGCTTTGGTGCTATTTTTCCAGAAAACAGCCGCTAAAATGGATGGTATCAGCACCCGAAGATGCAGGATCAGTGGTGGACACCGATGGTCACTCCTGTACCTCATGTCAAACATAGGTCGTCCGGGATGGAGTATAGCGCTGATACTGTTCCCGGACGAACAACTTCCTCAGCTCTATTGAATAAAACCACCAGCCTAACAGCAGATGCTGGGGTCTTTGGCTGCGGCCAAGTACCGAACCTATTATATCCCAATTTTGACCCACCCTCACGCAAAGGGTACAAGTACCCTTGGATAATAAGACGTTTATGGAACCGTTAAAACGGGGTTCCGGCTAAATGCCCCCAGTTTGGCTGCTACCAACATAAAACTACATAGTGACAGTCCGGTTTGTTAGTTAGATCCCACAAGCTGAAAAATAAGGCACAGTCCCTCTTAAAGACCGGCCCTCCTTCCGCTAGGTGCAATCCGTACAAGAGTTCTTTCTCACAAAATCTGGCGAACTCACAAACTTTAGCGGCCGGAAAAATCCTACGCCCGGACAAATGTACATAAAACCGTGCGCCTTAGAAACCCGCCCAAAATACACGGAGTGTTCCCTAATTATTCAGAAGTTTCAACGTTTTTTTACAGGAGTAATGAGGTCAGCCTTCTTTTTTACTTCTGAGATCCAAATAATCCTCGCATTGCGTCAATCGTGTACTTCCCAAAACCATTGCGGAAAATTCGTCTTTCGTTGCAATAACGTGCCAAAATCCTTTTCCCTGACATGTTCTGTTGAATATCTTCCCGACAACCTAGAAGCCAGTCTCCACAAAAGATGGCCAGCGGCGTCACAAGTATTCCAGTCACCGCCCAGTAAACGTTTTCGACATGCCTTACATGCCATCCTACGCGCCCAGCTGAAGAAACTAACCTTCGTTTGCTGTGATCACATCAACGGCGCCAAACTCGTGGTAGTTTTTGATTAGTTTAGAGCCTCAGCTGGAATACTACATAGCGAGCATATTCGAGGCCGGAGATTATTGGGCGTTATTTGCCTCATTTTTCGATGGCCATCAATCATCCCCGCTGGATGAACTTATCGCTTTCATATCTGTTGCTCACTCACTCTAGAGGTTCCGAATGGAGCTACCTAAAGCTCTGAACCTGTATCCTTCCTTCCCGTTATTCACAGTAATACTTTGTCCCCCCGTCTGACCCAGTCACTGAGCGTTGCTCTATGTTGGCGAGTATAGTGTGGTGTCTTACCTGAAACGTTCTGCAAGCCGTTATCAAGGGCCCCAATAACAATCAGAAGATGGCGGGTAGTGGTTTCTGTAACCCGAAACTTCATCGGCCAGCGTTTTCAAACGAAAGAGGACACGACTTTCTTCATGTTGAACACAATATTGCCCTGAGCATCTCCTTGAAGGACAAAACCAGAGGACCAAGAGGTGACCGAATAGGGCTACCTGAACCCTACAAGGAACAACAAACAGGTCTGTATTCTGAACTGGCACATCGGAACCACAAATTACCTCTGACCAACTTGAGTTTAGAGAGGGAAATGTTCGTGAATTCCTCTTCAGCTCTTCGGGGTCACGTGAGATACATCCAAGACTCTTGAAAGAAACACCGCTCAGCTTAGCAGAATATTTTTACCTTATACTTCACCAGTCGCTTAACGAAGGCAATCTTCCTTCTGCCTGGAAGGGAGCGATTGTTACATCAGTCCACAAATCTGAAAACCACTTATTGTCCGGTAGCCACGGGCCCAGAAGACTGAATAACATAACTTGAAGAGGATGGAACGCATTATGAAGCAAGCTATTTTAAATCGCCTCGCTACTAGCAACTTGATATTCCGGAAGCAGCGCGGATTACTCCGAAGTCGTCCCTGGTTAAGAAACGTGCTCGTGTTTATAGTCAGATTACCACAAGCAAAAGACAAAGAACTCATAGGAGACGCCATAATTTTTATTTCTCAGAATAATTCGATCAAGTTCTGACCTCTTACGGTTCTGTAGACCGGGGTTTTATACAATTTAAGGAGAAAATCTCTGCCTGCTTTTGGTTTATTTGCTGAGCTTGTGTGTTGGATTGCAAACGTTTCATCACTGATGTAAGGGATTTGGTTATTGTGGAAATGGGCTGGGCTAAAAGAGTCAAGCCACTCACATTCAGCAACGTCGCTACGGCTTACCTTTCAAGCAGAATATTCCGAGTGAGTTGGCCTGCTCTCCCTCAACACTAGTCTTCGTCGGAGTTCCTCAATGTTCTACTTTGTGACCAGTGCCCTTTCTGCTCTACATCAGCAACCCTCCGGATACGCTTTTAAATCCATATCAATCTCTTGCAGAAAACCTAAAATCTTGGAGCTCCAAAGTCAACGCTCTCTAAATCAACGTTGACTCCACAGAGCAGTAGTCACTGGACCGGCGACTTCCCCTGTATGAAGAAAAGTGCGTCCATATTCATTTCACAGGATGGTCAGCGAACGCCCTTGTCGTTCATGGTAAGAATGGACCGGAGGACATCAAGAATCTAGGCGCCAAAAAAGATTTGGATACCTGGACGTCTTCAGACATGTCCTCGCTCCCACACGAGAAATCGGCTCAAAAGACATCCGTTATCCTTCAGGTGATTTGGTGCAACTTCCCAAGTATTTCTCACATCGACTTCGACATACCCTGTGTGGCCCACACCAGGCGGCTTCTTGAACTTGCCAAACAAGCTGTCTACTCGGGACCCGAGGAGCGCGTGGCCATATGGGCATACCAACAAGCTGCCGCGAAGATGGTCGCCCGCCTCAGTTCCACCGATTACAAAACCCGCCTTGAGGTGCCTGACCCCCTCCTAGATTATTGCCACCTCTGAGGGGACCTGGTGCGTAATTACGTGTTTTCAAACAAGGCTTGGCCGACAGATCTTTAATTGTTGACCCAATTGATACGTAGCAATAACATAGCAGACATTTTCAATCTCAGAGCGCGAAATTTTATCAGACAACGGTTTTTCTTATTTCGGGCAGTACTTCGCCCGGAACAGCTAAACAGACTTTGTTCTTCATAAATTTCCTCACCTAAATTATGTCTAATAGGGTGAGGGTTTAATGGGGCAACCTTCCCCCCATCCTTGTTTTCCCATAGTTGCAAGTTTTTAAATTACACTATAACTGTAGTGATGGAGTTTATGGTAAATACTCACCTACGCACCCTTGATGCAATGGTATAAATAAATGTACCACACCCGGACGTAGAGACAAATTTGTATATGCATTAGCTATCACTCTAACAGATTTTCACACCAATTATGCCTTCATCAAGAGTGGTCATAGGTTCTTATTTCTCCCTCGTTTGGCTACTTGCCCAGATTTCGCGCTCATAAATGGCAGTCACTCACTCACATCTTGATGTAGTGGACTTCTGGCTACAACTGCCGGGACTGCCTATGGGTCACTGAATTACACGTACAAGTCTGGCTCGGGTTCATCAAGTACCGGTGTCCGCTTGAACTGTGATTACAATGGCTTTCTCTGGTATATAGTCGGAACGCAAACTCTCATGAAGTACTGCCTCTTGCATGCTAACCTTTACTCCATTAAAACTAGCAGCACCACGCAGAGATTGTTCAGCATACTCAACAGTAACGTGCAGCTTTCCTACTATGTGTACACTATTGGTTCTCTACACCTAGTGGCATTCCTTCTGAGACCCGACGCAAGTCCTTGTATTTTGTACGTTACTGCTGCGCTGAAATCTGGAATACTTGGAACCCACCTGAGAGCCCCGCAACGTGTCCCAAGCCAACATATGAAACCCCGGGAGGCCTACGGGCCCTCAGCTTTCCGGCAGTGTATAAACTTACTGAATCCACTGGACCTTCCTATGGGGGCTGCTCAAAGGTGCTGAATGAGTTTCATAGGCGCACGCTTAGTGGCATTTCTTTAGTGATAATCATATCAACCCCAAGGTTATGGGTTTGGAGTGCTGGTGAGTGGTCAAGTGGTCACTTGAAGTTTGAGCCGAGTTCGTCGGCGTCTTCGCATTTTGCTGACTACTGAGCGTAGAGGGTGCCTTAGTAGCGACTAAGTTCGAAACCTCTTGCCTGGCGAAGGTGCTCATTAACCGGGATATGGAACCAGTGCTTTTGCCGGCCGGAGATCCTTCCACTTCCAAATGGAATGAAAACTTCCACCACAACACGCGGCTGGATATGGAAAGCGAATCTCTCGGGAAGAACACGTCTGGTTCAAGTTGCTTGCATGTTTTTGCGCGACAACACAACTTCTTTGGGCGGCTGCCCAGAATGCAGCATGACACTTACGCAGTCCATCTGCTTTGTGCCATAATTACAGAGTTTGTATTCGACCTACCAGGGAATGCTCTTAATGTTTAGCGAGTTGTATAGCCTCGAATATCCCTTCTTTGATGGTTCAGACAAGCTTGTATGAAGTGAGTCACTTAAATTTGTATCTACGCAACGCTCGTACTTACCTATTGATACTGTATTAAGCCACCTGAAATCGTCTGGCCGGTTCTAAAACTGCTGCACGACCAGCACTTCTACACTAGGAGTGGAACAGAACGTTATCCTTGTTACAATAAAGGGACGAAATGGACTCGCGTTTTGTACACATTTCCGACTAATCCGATTTCGCCTTGATGCTCAAAAGTTCAATGGCCCGTTCGTGTGACCAATCATCTGCGAGTTAAGCCGTTGGCCGTTGGCCGTTGCTGCGCGCAACTGAGAGGCAAAGCAGCTTGGGCGTAAGATTCTGCCCCTTGAAAACTTGCTGTAAATTCGATTTCGGGGTTTAATTCCAATAGCCTCACTGGTTTTCGAATTCTCCCTGTTCGGCTTCGCACTCGTAGTGCATGATCGGGCTGGAGGTGCGAGCTAGGATAGGTACTTCGCAGGCCAGAGGACTGTCTACCTCGAGCTGTTTCTATCCAGTTTCTTGCTAAGTGGGAAAGACAGAAAATCATTCAGCTGTGGCACCCTTTCGGTGCCTAGCTGCCGTGCCACCCGAAAGAAGCACGAGGGCTGAGATACTGCCAGGTTGCCCAAGCCTAGACAGGGGAAGTCAAGGGGTAGAGGTCGGGTTTGAACCACGGACCTTCCGGTCAGTAGATTCTCGCTCTAACCACAGCCATATCGCTTGGTGGTGTGGATCACTTACTGGTTGCTGCTCTTTCTGGGGCGATTGTGTGGATACTGATCATACACTTGTCCGTTCCTGGTTTTATTCATTCTTTTCAGGTTCGCGCAAAACACACTTTGTCCGGCCATTGAGAAGCTCATGGACCCAGAAATAAAACTTACCAGAGCTGACTTTTCTAATGCCTGCCTACTGATCCGGTATCGGACGTTAGTGCCGAGGCCTATACTCGCAATATAACCCATCTAACCTCTTCCAAGCATTGGAACTCTGACAAGATTTTGGCTTTGCTGGAGGCCTGACAACAGATTCCCTCTGACCTCAATCACAACCTAACTTGACGCAGCAACCGACGCCAGGTAACACCGAATGACCGCGCAGGCCAGGAAGCTTGATGGATCCACAAGGTCAGGCGTTCGGTTGCTCGGCAGGTACCTAAGTTGCGGAGAACATACAACACCATCAGCTGCAGTAGCTCTAACGTATTCTACGCATGCCAGATCGCCTAACTAAGCAACTTTTGTTCTCGGTGTCTTTTCCAGAGTGGCACAAACAGCCACGTAGACAACTTGTGACTTGGCGGGAGGGTGTGAGGCTCCGAAGAGTTAGGGTGTTGTTGGTGTGGTCAAGCTTTCATCTGGTTCTCCTTGACCCTCCATACGTTTGGCTGGAGACATTCCAATAAACTTTGGCTAACCGGTGTCCATGGTGTTCGTGTCGTTTCTTTCCAGATTGATTGAGCGTTTGATGGTTCAAGCGCAGAATGCTTGCGATAGGCTCGCAGCAGATCTTTTCCTCATCCAGCCTTTTTTAATTCAAGGACTCGCATATTAGACTAGTGGAGCATCCGTATGAACTCTTGTCCCTGAGTCTGCTGTTGCTGAGGATGGTGGTGGTCAATACAAAACGACTCGACGCGGCGCCGAGGTCTTACAGATTGTGTTAAAAACAAGAGGTGATCTTAGGTAGGCATACGCATTATCTTGTTCCTTACTGTTGAGAGCGGTGAGAAATTGGAAGGTTACGAAAGGTCGCGCACCTAACTCGAGCCAACGGAAACTGATATGATTTTCCGTCTTTTCGAATCAGTCTGCCTACTGGATCAAAGGAAGCAAAGTTAACCACAAGGCTGTTAGGAGAAAGTTCTTCTTATGAACAGTCAAAGGCGTTTGTGCTATTTTGAAGGAGCTCAATGCAACAAAAGTTGTTGGTCCGGTTGAGACTCACCATTCTACTTTGCACCCACTAGTGGATGTGCCGGTGACACCTAAGCAGTCGGTTGTCCTGTGAATCCAATCTGCCCTACGAATTGCCAACCGCATTGGTGGCATCACTGCAAGAAGGCAGGGACCGTGAGTTAGCCGCGAACTACAGGTTATTGAGCCTGACCGAGGCCTGTTATCCAGACAGCTTTAGCTGTCATCTTACCATGTTAGTCGGGCTCCAGTACTGCAATGATCCTGTGAGGTGCACCGGCTGGAACTGGCTGAACCATACCAGAAAGGCCAACTGGGACCACCCCGACAAAGGACAGCGAGTCTCACGTACTGCGAGTAATCGTATTGCGAGGCGATCTGTGGAGTAAATATGTACTGCCTTCTGCGATAAGAGCGTGAAAGCAGTAAGGTGTTTCCTTCGGGCAACCAGCAGCGACGCTACCTCCCACCCAAGGGGAATAGGTGAGCAAAAGGCGACCCTGAAATCCGTACACTCCGATCACCAAAAGACTGGCCATAACCGCCGGTACAGTGTTCAGTACGGTCGTAATACTTTTAGAACCAACAATTCTGATGCTACTCAGGAGGTACTTACCATGCGCATCCGCGTAAGAGTCACACAATTATGTGTTACTCCCTACGTCCTCGGGTAAGGTCAGCTCCCTACAGCCAACTGGGTCAGACTGTTGGGTTGTTAGCCTCAGGAAGGATCTCTCAAGAAAACCCTAACAACCGCTGCCTTCTAGGGGAAGGGTCACCGAAAAAAAACCACCTCCATTCTCTACCCTTTAGGGTTAGATATTTTTGTCGACGTTTCGAGGTGGGGTACCTCAACCAAATCCCCTTCCTCGGCTTGAGCAACCGCAAAGCATCATTCGCCCTTACAGCTGTCATTTGGCAGCGCAGACTAACCTGGTCGGCGAGCTTCACCTCGATAGGCCTACAGCTGATGAGGCTTTACTAGGTGAATTGGCAATGCGTCTCTCCGTTTTCCGGCAAAAAGCTATAGCTTATGTTTGGTCAACCTTCTGTGTTCCCTGCCGACAGTAATAGGAGGTTGGGTTGAAGATAGCAGTTATGGTATGCTACCGGGCCTTCACTTGGTGCCTTTGACCCTGTGGACGTCAGGCACTAAGGCAGTGTCTACGGAGCGAAGGTGTCCCCATAAATCGTCAGCCCTCATTAGAGTACTGCGCGCAAGCTTCCGGGAGGACTCCCTGACCTTATAAATGATGAAGTTGAAGAGGGGGGATGGCGGGGGCGAGATGGCTCAATGGTAAGAGTGCAAATTTACTGACCGGAAGATCCGTGGTTCGAACCCGACCTCTGCCTCTCGACTTCCCCTGTCTATGCTTGGGCAACCTAGCAGTATCCCAGCCCTCGTGCTTCCTTCTGGTTGCATGGCAGTTAGGCACAGAAAGGGTGCTACAGCTGAACGATTTTTTTTCAGGAAGGACTCACTACCAGCCTCTAATGGCTGTGGGATCGAAATGCTCCCAGGATGTTCTCTCACATATATCGAGTATGCAGAAGAAACAATTATTCTAGAACCTGACGGCATCGTAATGCAGGTGATATCAAATTGTGTAAATAACTGTGCCTCGTGGTTTGTTACGCACTTCACACCTGCAAACTGTAGAGTACTGCTGCAAGACTGGGTGAACTCGAACCCGAATCTCACGCTTGCCGCTGAGCCGGTTGAAGTAGTAGACATATTTATCTGTGGCGGAGGCATGAAATCAGCGAGCGAAATTGTGGCAATGTACAACATGAAGACGGTTTAGAGCTGGAGATGACTATGATGATGGCAGCCACGACCAACCTTTGGGCTTTCGGAATAGATGGTTTCTAGAGCCCTCATAACCCTCCTGGTCATCGTAACACCCCTACAGCGAGACAGCAGCTGTATGTAGGTTTGGAATCTTCATGTATGTATAGTTTTTATATGTACTTGAGGATGGCTCAGTGGTTAAAAGGCGAACTTACTGACCGGAAGGTCCGCGGTCCCAACCCAACTCTGGCATCTCGACTGCTTCTTGAGCAACTTGGCAATACCTCGACCCTCGTGCTTCCTTCGGATGGACTGGCAGCTAGGCACCGAAAGGGTGTTACAGCTGAAAGATTGTTATTTATTCTCCGCAAAATACTCATCTGCTTATCAACTGGGTTTTCACCGAAGACTCTATTGAATCTCTCGTTTATGCTATTCTTCAGCTGAATGTGCTGCACAAAGGCTGCCTCATGTTTCAGTTGGTACCAAATTCGAAATATTCGAGATTCGATTCTCATAAAGGAAACTACGCACAAGGTTGCTGTCGAAGAGTCTTCAGCAAACTTGTGAGTAGGTTCCTTTATGAAAAAATTGTTATTATTTGTATACAGCCTTGTATGTTCAGCCATTCAGTCTCGACATCCAGCTCTCAAGAGGAAACAAATCAAGTCGCCACTCAGATGTGGATGCTGACATGTCTGTATTGCACCCTTTCGGTGCCTAGCTGCCATGCCACCCGAAGAAAGCACGAGGGCTTGGATACTGCGAGGTTACCCAAGCCTAGACAGGGGAAGTAGAGATACAGAGGTTGGGTTCGAACCGCGGGCCTTCTGGTCAGTACAGCCTCGCTCTAACCACTGAGCCCGTGTAGCCTCTTGTGTCTCTTCTTACCGCACGTGCACTCCCCCGAGGTAATATTGTACTTCAGCTCAGGTCAGACTTTCCTTACCTCCTAACCGTGTCTTTTTGTCTTGTAGGGTCTGGCCAACCTTATCTTCATGATGCGCCCCTGGCCATAGTCCCACCACTCAAAGTAGCCGTGATCTTGCGAATGCCTCAACCACGTAAACAGACGGACGACAGTTTTGTTATCCGCACACACTCCGACGCCCGAATAATTCACCGACCCATTCCCGTGACAGCCGCTCCAATAGGCATCTCTCCTTTTGAACTTGTACCTCCACGCAACATGCCGACCCGTCCCAAGAGTGAAGCAATCGACAGTACTACGCCCCCCAGTCACTGGTTTCACGGCAATATCAGCCGTGAGGATACTGAACGCCTACTAAAACACCACAGCCATAATGGCACCTTCCTCATCCGCTACAGCACTTCCACGCATAAATATGTTCTAAGTGTGATATACAATCAGATGCTCTACCATTATCCTATTGAAGAATTACCAGATGGATTCTATCAGGTCAGTCTCTCTGCTAGTCCCTTATTCTTTTGTTTCTCAGAGTAGATTGTAACTCGATAGTGGTTAGTCTGGGCACATATATTCCTTACCCACGTGTTTACCTAACTGCTGATTCCTATAAGAGTTCGAGTCGGTTGTGTAAATATCTAGGATTTCAGCGGCCCCGTACTTGACGGTGTGGGATGAGCTACACACAAATCATAATCCAGTTTTCAGTGACGGACACTATATATTGGAGACAAAGATTTTCAACGTAGGATATGTTGAATTTGCCTCTCGATACAAACAGGATTTGACTTCTGAACGCGCAGTTGCTATCGAAAAGAGGTGATGAAATATTCTTTTTTTACTAAACAGTGACATCTGGTTATTGCTCGAGTTCATCGTTTGGTGGAATTAGTAGTGGTCTGCACTTAAGAGCCTCGTAAGTTCCTGATGTACAGTGCGCGAAACTGTCACATGCTCACAAGTTCTTTTTTGTTTTTCAACGAGTTTGCCCCTCTTCAAAGAAAGGAAGCTGTTTTACTAAAACCATAGAAAGCCAACTGGAAAAAAACGGGTGTAAAAATTCTTCAGGGAAACCATTGTTCATTGACTCACTGTCGTCGATTCGTCTATGAACGTTTGACTATATCGAAAGGTTGGTACTTAATTCGTCTTACACACATAAAAAAAAGTAAAATGTATCTAGTGTGTTGAAATACAACGTCCACCGAAAGTGGCGCGCAAACTGTCAACCACTAGTATGCACATAGAAGAGAATGCGCATTCCCCTTGCGATTTTTACGGGCACACAGCTGCATACATCACTTGCCCTCCTCACCGAAAGTACTCTGTGAACTTGTCACATCAGACGTCGTGTTCTTTTAACCTACTGTCCCTGAGGCATTCTGGAGTGGGTCTAATATTCGCCTCAACCGATCATTCCAGCCGAACTTACCCGGTCCTTTCTCGTTGTCCTAGCCCCTTCATTCTTCCTTTGTAAGGTCGTATGCTCGCAAGACACGGGACTGATTTTATGTAGAGCGAAAGATAGCCTCCTGCGTTGTCGGGCAAACTGGTCCCATTTTTGGGTCTCCGAACAGTGGTGCGTACTGAGTTCGGCTATGTGGGAAGCCTGACTGGTTCCGCTTTTGAACTGAGCCGTTGTTCTAGCGATCACTCATTCACTGATGTTTGTGTGCTCTTCGACCTGCTCTCTATCCTAATATTTTCAAATGCCGAGATCCCATCGCATTTGTTGATAGCCCTTTATACCACTTTTATTTTATTGTCAACACTACGTCGTTTGACGCCACAAAACAGCCACCAACCTGCTAGCTGCGTACTATTGCAGTTGACAACCCGATCAGTGAAGCAGTGAAGCATCAGTGTCAACACTGGTGTCGCTGACTTTGATGATGATGGTGATAAGCCCAATCAGAATGACCAGGTTTTACACATGTGTTAAGTACCAATTGTTGTCACTCCCCCCTCCCGTCGGTGGAAAACTGTGCATTAGAATGATAAAGGTGTACATGAATTAGAAAGTAAAGTGGTGTACTCCCTCCATCTAACGACTTACTCTTTGTTCCGCCCTGTCTACGCACAGCACTTGCAAGGGTGGGTTATTTGTCACCCCGTAATCAGATAACCGCATTTTCCAGGCTTTTTTCGAGGTGGTACCATGGAAGGACTACTTTACAGCCGGTAATCCAACAGTTTTGCACGAAAATTCAAATATGATTCTCCTGGTTACATTGGCAGTGTTTTGGCGTGTAATGTGAATCGATAGTCAGGGCGATCGGTTGCTCGCCTAAAGTGTGACTCCAGCAAGTGCGGGAAGAGGTCTAATGGGAAGGAACGACACGGTCTGTCAGTGGAGCAGAAGATGTCTGGGTGATCACCATACGGATATGTGTGATAAATGTCTGTTAATACCTGTGTAATGGATCTTTTGAGTTGTGCCAGCTTGCAACGAAACAGCAGATAACTCATTATCCAGACACAAAAGATGAAACCCCGAGTGCCGGCTTTTCGTTGAGGGGTTATCAAAGTATATTTTTGGCAAAGCTGTTGCAGTAAAATTCCTGAGAAAATTGGGCTACTGGGAGGCGCTTGGATGTTCTTCCTAAGGTCTCACAGTTTTCATGGGGTAGAGCCCGATTGGTACCAAGCCTGTAAGACTTGAATTTGAAGATTTTAATAAGGGGTTACATTCTGATTAAAAGGAATGGGTCGTCGGAATATTTTTATCAGAAAAGTCCAACGAATCGTCGAAGACTTGTCTTCCCTGTCAGTAATCGACAAAAGAACATTCGCTTGCGCTTATCGGATTTTTTAATACCAAAAACAGCTTATTTCTTGAAATTATGGAAAGCATTGATAGTGGTGAGCACTTAAGCTGCAGTTTGTATACCTCTATACAGTGACGAACCAATTTGTCTTCCTTTTAATAATGATGGAAGCAGTTTTCTTGAAGGAAGGCTACTCGACTGCCCACGACAGGTTTCGACCTTTTTGGGGCTCTTCAGGTAGGCGCAGTCCCCTAGTTTCCCTCAACCCGTTGTGAATCGTAATCCAGGAATAGATTGCTTAGAATTGAGGTAGTCTTTTGACCTCTCTGTTGACACATGTTTCTAAATACCATTTGCACAAGTAAACTCTTTTGGAAAGTACCTGGTGCCTTGATTCAGTTGTGTTCGAAAAACCAGACGGTCACACTACGTCTCGTCCTAGTTATCGCACGTTTGCGCGCACTACGCACACACACGAGCTATTGGTCGTGAATATCCGAGGACGTTTAACCTGATTTGATGGCTTTCATAGGCCACCGTTTCATATTCATGGGTCATTTTTCGCTGAATTGGTGGTTCGTCTCTCGACCGATAGGTATACTGTTTTTTTTTTCAAAGCAGCCTCATTCCTGTTTGCCTTTGATTGCTCCGTAAACCGTGTTTCACGTTTGACTGAGCAAATTTTGACGAGATTGTGACAAACCCCGTCCACGACACGTTTCACCATGGTATCAATATTTTCGACTTGATTAACGGTTATCACCTCTGACCTCCGGATCAGGTAACTACTGGCTACACCACAGGATCGAAGGTTTTGGTAAGAGGCCTGCTGTCGTTGTCGTTGGCGGTGCCGATCAGCAACCCAAGTGGCTTTTTCCAGCACGGACGTTAGGGTTATCGAGTGACTGGAATGCGGGCACCAGTTCACCTTTGGAGGCAGAAAGGCAAAGCGAAGGTTACATCCTTGCGCTTTGAAAAGCGAGGACTGCTTACACCATACACTTTTCAGAGCAGGTGACGAGGTACTGATATGGGTGAGCGTGGACCACATTTCCGCTTATCGAGGTGTTTCAACATTACCACAGCTGAAGGTTGCCTTCCACCAGTTGTCATATCCTGTGGTAGGGTGTCTCAACGAAAGGTCCTCTATCTAAATTTCAGGACACGCCAACTGCCCTGGACATCTGCGGCAAGCTCTCACCTGAGTTTGCCACATCCAGTAATGATGCACTGAGTTGTTCTGTATCACGGCTTTTTCGACTCCGTTATTCATATACCACTCTGGCTGCTTGTTCTCAGACTTTTCAGGAGTCGAATCGGTTTTCACTTACGAACATCGAATTCTCTGGTGACAGTGCTGTTCTTGAATCATATCTTTCATAAATGTACATAATTTTAGATAACCTACTTCGGTTTGGCATGCACTCCACACCTGAAAAGTCTGAAGTGGTTCTGAGCGTGATGTAATCCCTACCTCATGTGTGCAAATGAGTTGGTCATTCCCGTAGATAAATGGCCTATCTAGACGGCCTTATAAGTCACGATAGACGAACTCAACTGTTGGATCGGGGGACTTCTGTCACGTCTTCGTGAAATCACTTTGTGTCGCGATAAGGTGTACAACTTCCCTGTGCGATCCCTACTGCTTCATCGATGAGAAGCATGGTCATGGCATGCCCAAGTTGCAAGGATATCTGCAATATTTGACCATCGGTGTATCCGGACGATTGCCCGAATCTGTTTTGAACATTGGATTGATAAGTAATCAGATGGCTCTCAAGAGGAACAACCCAGCAGCAATAGGCGAGCTAGTTGTGCTCCGTAGGTTGTGCTAGTTAAGAAACGTGCTTCATATGTCAGCGGACCATCTACTTTGCGCAGTCCTTTTCACCCAACCAAGTACGGGTATGACTCGTAAATCCAATAACGTTTTCAACTGCCCTTTTACCGTTCCGTTGGGATGTACCACATCAATGGTTGGTAGCAGTGACACACAATCTAGTTACGCGGCCAGTAGCGTCCATGCAATGAAGCAGTCGCCTTCGATGCATAGCTGTCCCTGTTCTTTCTGTGCAAGTGGAATGGGACAACGCGGTGGCAACTACCCGTCAGGCGATTACCTCCATTGTATGGCTGCCCCTTCGTTATTACCCGTATCAGTTTCCACCAGCGTACCTTGGTACCGTTGTATAGCTGACAAACTAAACTTTCGTACAGTGTCAGCTTTCGTAAACTGTCAACATATTCTTCATTGCCTAACTGGAATGAAACTCGCCGAACATTCTAACGAGAGGCGACCAAATTTTGTTTGAATTTGAAGATATAAAACCTTGTTTTTTTTTCATAATCTTCTGTTCATCCATGAGTGTGGATTATAAGCTAGGGTACTTATAAGCAGGGGAATTGCTGAACGAAACATAAATCATGTTGATTCACCCTGCAGTCAGAATTTCCATTCTGATAATGATTTGCATCAAAAGACCCAACCCGACTCTTGTCCTTCCCCGGCTTAATTTCAGGTGAACGGAACAAACGCCAAATACCTGGGAATCGATTTGCTGGTCTCTGAGTTTCGTCGTGCGAACAACTGTATCGTGTGCTCTTTGACGAAACCAGCACCCGGAACTCGCCCTCCACCACATATCACAGTTTACGGGACGACAAATGACTTGCATCATGCAGTGCGAAAAGCGAATCTTAAGGCATGTTTCGGACATTGATTGTATGTTTGTTTACTCGGGCGGGAAGTAAACGTTGGAAACCTCATGTCTAGACTTTCCGGGGGGAGGAAATCCTAGGTAAGGGAGCTCCTGGAGAAGAGACCCGTTATATAGAACTCCACTACGTTGGGCTCCCTCATCCAGGATCACCGAGAGCCACGCTCAACCTTTCCTAGAAAGTACTGGGAGAATTCTCATTCCCCCTTATTTATCTGCCAACCCGTTTGCGTCATCCTAAGATCGGCCCTAAATACAGACGATAGCTTGCTATGCGTGACGTATCCCTTATTACACCTGTTGACCTTCGTCTTGCATTCTTACTTAACCCGGCGCTGAGAATCCGGGATGCCAGGTTTGTCAGATTCCTCTTGAGAAAAAATCATCCCATAAGCTCCTTGGCTTCCAACTCTTTTGCGTGGCAGTTGGAAATGCCTCATGTTTGGTGTCACCTCATAAGACCCACTATTCAAGCATATTTGCGCGACTGTCGCCTTCGAATTCCATGAATTGAAAGACCCACGCAGCCCAGTGAGTTCTTCATCTTAAACACACTGCCTATTTCTCTGCACCAAATAAGCTTCTGCACAAAAATCTTGGGCCTTCTTGGGTGTATGTTCTAGCGAGCTGTCATCGTTACATTGAACCTATGCACAACTTTTCATTTTGTGGATCTAGGGAATGTTGGAATACACCGTGGAAACGGCTCTAAATATAAGCACACCGTCCCCATTAGGCTTCAGGCTAACCAGAAAACACTGCTTGTCAGATAAACCTTTGTGTCTATAGGAAGTCGATCAGATGGGTTACAAGCGTGTGGTGGTCAACAATACCTCTGTGATGCACAGGAAAATCGATTGACGATTGATAGTGACCTCATTCGTCGATTCCCCTGAATTCACCCCGATACTCATTCGTGTGCTAATAACTGACTGGTGGACACGACTTCGCCAAATTCACAACCAAGCCGATGAAACTACCACTGACCACAAGGCCATCGCGGGGAACTGTAGCAACTGTTCCAGAAAAATCGAGAAGACATCAGAGTACATGGTCATTCATATAAAGCACTTAGGTTGAAACCCGAAGTGAAAACATAACATTTTGAGAGTGGGAAGGCACCGACGATCCAACCCGAGGAACTTGTCATAAGTAAGGCCGCATTTGGTGTTCCCTAACCGCCATTACATTGAGTGCTACCTTTCTGATGGCAACAGCTGGAGTAAACAGTCTGTGTCTGGTTCATCTAACATGAAATAAAAACAAAATGTACCATAGCGTATATCTCATTTCATGGCCAAGCGTCGGATTGTAACGCTCTTCGCAAAATTCAGTCCTCCAGAGGGACCTTTCTTGACGACTTAATCAGGGATCACCGTACAGGGCATTCTGAAGGTGTTCCCTAAATATTGTTACCTTAATAGGTGATCAGCCTGTGAAAATAAACGGTTTCGCTGATTACGTTCTCAGTGGTCAAGCCGCTGCCCACAGTTATCTATTCGCCCCATATTCGTGTAGAAAACCTGTTGCAACCGAGGCCAGCGTACACCTGGTACTCAATACTCAGACCGACAAAATGGTCTGAACTGGATACATTTGTCCATAGCCATTTGCCAGGTACGCCATCCTTTCCGCCTAAGCGCATCTGAGTGGCACACACCTTAACCGTGATGGCTTCTCGAAAGCAGATGACCCATGGTAGCCCTCTCGTAGCCCCGGTTAGGTATCGAGTAATTCGTTTTTTTCATTGTGGTAGATAGGGTCTCACTACACATGTACTTCAGTGAATACATGGAGCTGAAACAGCCTGTAGTATGAAGGGCAGTTTTTACCAAGTTGGGTTTCTAGTTATCCAATGTCTTAATTTCCAAGCAATCCCCAAATATACTCAACGAACAGCGTGATGGGATACAAACTGACAGCCATTGACATCAGTTCGCAGTCATATTCCGTAGTTTCAACAGCCAAGCGCATGGAGAATCACATCAACTTCCTCGTAAAAGGTGAAGGACACTAAGAGCATCCAGACCTCGCAACCACCTTCCACAACATATTGGTGGGTGACATCACAGACCCAACACCTCACAAGGCAAGTAGGCTCACTTTCTGTCCTCTGCTCACACGTGCCACAGACTTAAGCCGCACAAAACATTTTCTGGGCTTGAATTTGATTTCCTGTGTCCGTAACTTTAGTATGAAACGGTTTACACGACCCCCATGTCGTGTATCCCCTCCACTTATGATCCTAATCATTCGGTTTCAACAAGCAAGGATACAACAGAAGAAAAAAATCATTCAGCTGTAGCACCCTTTCGGTGCCTAACTGCCATGCCACCAGAAGGAAACACAAGGGCTGGGATACTGCCAGGTTACCCAAGCCTAGACAGGGGAAGTCGAGAGGCAGCGGTCGGGTTCGAACCACGGACCTTCCGGTCAGTAAATTCGCGCTCTAACCTATGAGCCATCTCGCCGGAAGAGCGCTCCCGTTTTATGTGAAGAGCGGGTTTCGTGACTCCTGCTGTTCCTAGAGTGATCTAGTTTTGCACCTTAGTTCGATCTCGTTTACTCGATATTTGGTATTTGCCTGGCAAGTTGTATGCTCCTTCAGCTGTTTGACTATTTACGGCTTTGAATGCATGAATGGAAAAAACAACAGCATTTTCCCCCAAGTTATGGTGGGAAATGAACTCTCCCGTACTCTCTATGCCTCCAGTACTCATTGGTTTCGTCATTACAATTTAAAGTACCACATCCTTGCTGATACCTGAAGGTCAATAAAGCGGCCACCTTGCCCCGTTTTTTTCGCTTTTTGCAGGACATTCTAATTTCCTTCCTCATTGTAAACTTTGTGGCATTCGCACAGCCTGGGGTTACCGATAGTGATCAGATTTTGAGTCACTTCGTCCTATTTACTGTTTACCAGCATTAAATGTACACTCCCGGTGTAATCAGCATGTAATCGGTCATTCGTCCGTTGTCCCAGTTTTCCATCTATCGACCGTGCTGCGTCTGATTTGTTTGCCCACATCTCTTAACAGCACTCCCATCCCAAATCTATGTGCATATTTCTCTTCCGTCCGATTTATTTACAGGGTGTGCGAGATTTGTTTACTCGTGTCGCATCATCCATTGGATCGATCAGTTTGTCGGAATATGTGAATGAAAAATCAGCTGATAGTGGAGCCACGCCACTGATTGAGGCGGCCAAGACAGGGTCAAATGATATTGTTCGAGTAAGTAAATGTGGTTACTTGTATCCCTCATTCTGTTCAGCTTGTTGACTCGTCAACCCGATCTCCAAACTGCACTGTTCGATCCTTTTTGTGCGACCACTTGTTTTTCTTTCGTTTTCATGTGTTCGTGGATGATCTGAGCAGATATCGTGCATGACTATCAATTGGATCAAAACACCCGAAATTTATTTCGAAGCTGGACTACTCCCCCCTTGTAGGAGACCCCCAAGCAAGCATTACTTCTAAGAATAACGCACTTACTGAAACGGTCCGTCTTAATTGCTGCGAACTGGTCAAACTGCAGTCTGTAATTTATGAAGGAACAACAGCATGAACGCGTGTGTTCATGTTCCGGATCATACTCCCTTTGAACGGTGCGAAATGAGATGGACCAAATGAATGCCTATCACTTGAACTTCTATGTTGCTATTCTTGTCCCATTGTATACCAAAAGGCAAACAGGTATTTTACTGGGTCGTCGTTCGAAGCGTCGGGTGTTCCAACCCCATCACTCAAGTGCGAACATGTTCACCTGTTTAGACGTAAAACTTCAGATGCGTCCAGCGTGCGCTGGTGGAGTATGGTAACACTCTCGCCTCGCATGTCAGATGTGTGGGGTTCAAACCTCGGTACGGCCAAGGATACGCACTGCTGATGACCTTCAATAAGAGCGAATCTCTAGTCCAGTGCTCCCCCCCCCTTTGGTGTGGACTCACCAGAATGATTGTGCCGGGACAGGAGGGCGATTGTTCAAACGAGAGTGATGTGAATGTGTATTCTACAGATCCTGCAACCACCAACAAATAAAAAACAGCTATTACCCTTTCATTTAGCTGTAATGGTGTTTAATTGGTGCCATTTAAGAGCACCCACTTTTTGAATTTCCCCCGCTTCCATTCAAATGTGAACATTCCTAATCCTTAGGACTTGTGTTCACTTGGTTTATGAAAAGTTTTGATCTTTTGTGCACATAACTCCTAAACGACTATGTCGCATGATTACGGGTTTCGAAACGCTCTACAGACCACCGATTCTGAGCTCCACTCGTCATCACTATTGCTAGCGACTGCTAGTAATAAGTATTGATGCCTACAGGCCATGCAACCATGAGGATGAAATGTAGTAATAGAGTTTGGAAAAAGGAGAGGGCGGAGACTTGCTAAAAAGTTCCGTATTCTTCTGGGAAGCGATCAAGAACAAGGCGTCTACACCTTGGAATAGCAACGTACACCGTGTCGGAGTAAGACACCATCAGTGGGATTGGCCTGTGTGTTTGGTGGTCTTTGACGTCTTTGGTGGACCTCATCCAACAGCAGCCCAGCATACAACGACAGACGAGCTTTGGTTAAGTAATCCGGTAGAAAGTGACGGAATGAACGCCACCGGGATCAGTTAATGTTTCTAACCACCTCCAACAAGTCTCATGGGGATCCCAGTCAAGAAGACTCAAACATCCTCAAACATCCTCAAACATCCTACATCCTACAGGTTGACTGTAGTCGCCTCCATTGCGCGCGGCCATGTCATGGCTTATCCGCCTCGGATCTTTCGCCAGCATGAGATCGGGAGGAAACATTGCTCCATCTGTGATAGAAGGTGGTTTAACATGCGTAATACATGCCCCAACCACTTTGGCCTGATAATTTTTCAACCACTGAGCTGTACACGTCATATGAGGTGTTCAAGAGATTTGTCAGTGATACTCCGGTATCAAACTTGCAATGCTTTTTATCGTGATCGACACTTTTGACGAGTTGTGTTCTCGCTATGGACAGTCAATATTTCAGTTGGGTCTAGTAAAATACAACATGTTGATCTTCACTTTGATGCTAATTTGCACACTCAATGTTTTACTCTATCTGCCCCCTCTAATTATCAGTTCACGGGTCATCGACTATCGAAGGAAGTGAAATGAAAAATTGGTCAGATAATACATAATACTTGTGTTATATTCTTGTAAAACCCAATGGCAGCAGACTACATTGCATGCTGGCTCGCCAAAAGGTTTCGTGGAACGGCCAACCAGTTATACTTTTGTCGCGTTTCGGTTAATTTGACTGGCAAAAATGGTCGAAAGCTATCGCGTGGAATTGATCTTATTCTACCTTGCAATCACTATCATCGTTCACGTAGACTTGTCATTCTATGCATGTATGTAGCCCATGAATAATCGCACCAAATATATGAATCGGAGACTGAGTGTGAGTACTTATCCTGCTGGTGTTTTGTCTGTATCCCAGTTATTGTTAGAGCATGGTGCGTTGGTCAATCTGCGTGACTGCGGTGGTTTCACCGCATTACACCGAGCCTGTCAAAAAAGCTTCGCCCATGTTGCCGAAACCTTACTCAGATTAGGCCGTGCGAATCCTCAGATAAAATGCCCGTTTTCTGGTAACACAGCCTTACACGAGGCTGCCATGCTTGGCCACGCAGACTGTGTCAACTGTCTACTGAGATTTCATGCTGCTCCTTGGGGCCGCAATGCTGAGGCTGAAATGCCGTTTGAACTGGCTCTTCGGTACGGGTTCGCGGATTTGGCGGCGGCTCTTGCTGGCTATAAACCCACACCACCCTTGACTACTCAGGTATGTTCGCGCGTTCTCCTTGCCTCTGTTCTAAATAAGTGGGTTGTAACGAATATCATGTCCATTTGTATTCAATCATTGTACTCTTTCCTGGATGTTTGGGTTGGATTTGACTGAGAGTAAACATGCAAAATATCGCATGTCCCGTCTGGTCACACTTTTTCTGTGGTTAGCCTCTGCTCATGTTTTTCCCCTGTATTCGCCAGTTTCGTTTTCGTTTCTTCAGCATTGCTTGAGTGTGCTGGTTTCGTCGTTTCAGGTGCCGTGCTAGGACGTTAATTCCACAACTTGCGTTTGCTGGGAGGGGAGTATAACTAGTTCATAGTCTTAAATAGCTAAGGGGTCATTTTCTGCAATTCATTTGAACCTTTGCGTTAAAGGAATATGATGTGCTCACCTACCGGACATCCTCCGGTTAGCAGTGCTGCGGAATGTTTGTAAATCTGGTGGTGTCATCGTCAGTTTGCTTGTGATGCCCCTCGAGTAGTCGCGAAACTTCTGCAAATTGATTGCTAAATTTGGCAGACATTACAACAACTAATCTTCTCACTTAATAAGGTTACAATAATCTTCTGCCTGATTATCAATACACTTTTGTCACACTGGTACATTCTTGCCTTCATTTTACCGGTTGCAGGCCGACTGGTATCACCCAAATCTGTCAAAAGCAGACACTGATCGAGTCTTTACCAACTCAGGCGCGACCAAGGACGGTGCATTTCTAATTCGACGTTCCTCTCAGTCTGAACGGAAATTCGTCCTGGTTCTCTACTACCAACGACAGACACTTAAATATCAGATCGAAGTGGTCGACTTCTCATTTCATATGGACACGAAAGAAGCGTACTTCATTGATAAGGTAAAACGATTTGCCATTATTTGTTCATTTCTTTGTTTCTATGTATGTTACTGTTACAAACCAGCGTATGGTATATGTACATCATTCTAGATCTTAAGTGTGGATAACAGCTGTCTGCTTAGTCCTCCTTATCTCCAGCGACTTGACGAACCGTGCGTAGCTGGATAAGTGTAATATAAAAGACAAGTCGTATACCGAGAATTGTCAACAACAAAAACAAAGTAGTTTCGTTGTTAAATTGCAAGGCCGTTGTTAGTAAATTGCACCGCAATGGTGGAACTGTAACGTTTCATGAAAAGTCCTGTTGTGTTCGTTACTCTCAATATCTCATCAACAGCTTCTATCAGTTTTTGTTGTTGTCGACACTTTGTGCCTGAGCGAAGATAGAACAGTGTTCTATTATTATACGAACTGGATGACTGTGTTGAAAGGTGTCATCTCTGGACTTGCTGTCGTCAGTCTGCTCTTGGTGACTGCAATTTTTGTAATGAAGGTAATATATAAGCTCAGTTCTCGCTCTGATTCTCCGAGGTTAGTGATGTCAGCAGCTGAACCACCAAGGGTATGCGCAGTGTAGTACACGCCCAAAAACAGGTCAAAAATCCATACACATTGTGTCGTATTTAATGTGTATGCAGCGCCAACATTCTGGAGATTCGGACGCTTTCCCGATGCCCAATTGGCAGCATTCAGCGGACACTGAAGCATGATTGGCTGTTGGGTCCACATTTTCGGCCAATCAGAGTTCGCCTTGATGATGGACCGGCAAACGGCCCGATCTTCCCACCAATCAAGTGCGAGTTAGGCCTGTTGGCCGTAGTCGCGCCTAATTGCGAGCGTTAGGGTGGTTTTGGTGTACGATTCCGCCTACTTGCTTCTCGACAACGCACACACTGTTTTGCATTGTTCTTCAGTTATGATGGTTTTCTGGGTCGATAAGTTCACTCTCGTATGACCATTGCCTGTGAAGTTGTGTGAACGTCTCTCTTTCTACCTTCCTTGTTCCCCCAGGGCCCGTTGCACTTATCACTGGAGCACCTTGTTGAACACTATAGTCGGTTTGCTGATGGTATCCCGGTGCGACTGCACTACGCCGTGTCTCCATCTGGCATGGTGCTGAATATTGAACAGCTTGTCCCACCTGGACTAGAGAAGCGGGGACGGGAGTTGAAAAAGTGCGAACCATCTACCGGGGGAACAGAGGCTTGGGCATTGAGAACCATCACAACGGGGCCACACGGTGGTCATATGGGAGCGCCGCTTGCGCTGCCCAGTGTACGTTCCGGGAATCCGAAGCAAAATCGCAGCAAGGTTAGCAGGTTATCACCTAACTCGTTAGCAGACTTTGAACCCTGCAGCACTCAGTTCGTAGTTGCTTACCGTTTTTCACGTTTTTTTCACCCGCACAGAATGGTAAAAATCAGAGCACTGGTTCGGGAATGTCTAACGCTTCTGTTTGCGTGGGTGGTCTTCTGCCTGCCACAGCCGGTTTGCATCTGACCTCCTCGGGAAGTTCGTGCGCTAGCACTGGTGAATTACGCCTTGTTCCAAGTGACGCGGTCATCCTCTTGTACCGGCTAGGTGAGGGGGAATTTGGTGAGGTTTATCGGGGTCAATTACATTTGGATAATGGAACCACTCAGGAGGTTGCAGTGAAAGTAAGTCTTTGAAGTCGGCAGTTTACTATACAACTCTTCAACAAAAACGTTGAATTTTCTTTATCCATTTGAGTAAAATAGCCATAGGATTTGCGGCAGAATTTCCACATTTGAAGCAGTAATTCGGTCCACCTGCCTCACCCAAATTCACAATAATGCGTTAGCATAGTACCGATCTGAAACCTACTGACCAAATACGACTCAAACGATGCAACTGCTGGAAATGATTCATGACTTCTATCAGTAAATCAGTATTGCTCAGATTGTCAACTGAGTGACGTGTAGTCAAGGGGCGTCCTGGAGTTTCTGAATGCCCGACTAGGCACTTAATGATCGTTTCCTCGATTCGTGCATCAAGCAATTCGAAAAGTGATCATCTGTTATGTGCTAGGGATGTAATTCTGTTCTGCCCATGGAAGTGCCACCTCGCCTGCAGGTAAACTGATAGATTAGATGGACAGCAGAATGATCGCGTCCTCTGGACCGGTTACTTTGGAGTGCGGTGGTTTAGGCCCCATGAAGATCCGTAAGTGCCCCGCTGTAGGTGGTGTGAAGTGCCTTAAGTTTCACACGACATAGACACCTTGAGTCGGGGATCCCTCGTTTCGAATCAGGATTCGTGGAAAACACCTAGACATTTTAACATAAAAGCAGTAGAAAAACCGTCTACATTATTCTGCTCAGGGACTCATTGTTGCCTTCTCATCGCTGTCAACTGTCCGACTGCCGTGATTTGCGCTTCCATCTAATGTTCACTTATTTGTGGCCGCTAGAGCAACCTGTATTGGCTGCATGACACGACAGTTTTGTGGACTGATACGAAGACATACTGCTGCTACTTGAAGTAGTATTAGTAGTGTCTTACTGCTCTCCTGTCTCAATTGATGAATATGGGTCATCCGACTTACGAAAACAGTTTATTCCAGTTCATTTACTTTGGCCGTCGGTTATCGGCTTTTAGTTGTCCCTGAAAGTTCATCGATTAGTGTCACCAATCCAAACACACTGACCAACTCACGTGGACGGTCTTCATGTTTGCACACTGCTCTTACTCCCATGAATGGTAGTCCATCGTTTACAAATTTATTTATAATGGAAACTCTAAAAAGAATAAAGTTGGCCTTTCTTCAAGAAGGGGTCGCACGCTATGTTTTGGCTGATGGGAAACTAACTTTGAAGCGAGTTACTTCTTAAGTTGAGTACTGGTGAGGCAGATTCTTCTCCCATGGACTTCTCTTCGCTGAGGACCATGGTTCTAAACTGTGGTGTTCTGCAAATCAGCTGCTTGGACTTAGCTTTATTTTCCCGTTTATAACCACATAAGCCGAAGTAGGGGATCTAGGAAAATAGACTGAAATGATACCGTCTTCTTTCATGAGTACCCTATGCATGTTCGTTGTAGTCCGTTATCGGGGATTTGTTTAATTGGATTTTTGTGCATAACGTTCCCACTGTCGGTTCCATTTTATCAAGATGGCGTTGCCCACGTGATGTTCCGTTCCGATATTACATCTGAAAGTTTGCTGTCACGTGGCGAACTGTTCATATTCATTCGGCAGTTATCAACTTGAGGAATTGAAACGCATTTCAGTGCCATATTTTTAAACGCCAGTTAGTCCCATACAATAGACCCTCTGTTCTTCTATACGTAAAGCTTGCACTTTTGCTATCTACCAGGTCCTTGTCCAACCGTCTCAACGCCTCGATTTTCTGAAAGAAGCCACAATCATGATGCAGCTTTCGCACCCACACATCGTCACCATCTATGGGGTGTGCGAGAACAAACGTCTGATGATGATTTTGGAACTGGCTGAACTGGGCAGCCTTCTAGACTATCTGCTCGACTACCCGGAACGATGTCAGCTACCCGAGCTATACAACTGGGCTATGCAGGTAAACTCAATTTTCAACTTCAGCTATGTCCCCTCACTACCATGTCCATGTTGCTGTCGGTAAATAGTTATGGTTTTTTCGATTGGCCGTACTTTAGTCACACGATCCTTTGTCTAGTTTACTCGTCTGGCAGACAAAGAACACTTCCAGATGTATCGGGAGAGAAGGGATTAACTTACACTTCGCCTCCTGCGAATGCCGGTGATTGATATTTCGCCGAATTCCTGTTTTTCCCCCTTCAGGTGTCCTGCACTGTTTGTCTTTATTCATGAAAAAAATGTATGTGCCATTACGATATGGTTCGATCCGTTTTGGTGCATACTTTCTACTGGCTATATCGTAACGGTTGCAGGAAGAAGCTGGTAGACAAACAGGGAGTTAAATTTACAAAATACATTCACTCGCAAAGCAATTTGGTTTTAACTCAACTGAATCCCATCTGAATCCATCCTGTATAGTATTCTTCAATCTGATGAACCCTAAGAAGGTTATGGGCTGTCAAACAGTTTTCAACAACCTAATGAGTAGTGTTTCTTTCCGCATTTCACATGCGGAGTTTGGTGATGATGAGTTTCCCGATTTGGTCACTGGCTACCCAAGTTGTCCAAAAAAGCTGGGTGATGCAAGAATAAAGTTACCAAAATACGGTGGGTGTGATACGATAGCAAGGGGCACTAAACACTGTTGTGTGCGGTTTACAGCTGATTGTGTTTGTCACACTTCTACAGGCCTTTGATGGCAGCCACGATACTTCGGTAGCGATATCATAGGGATTTCCCCTGCCGTTTATAGCCTGACATCATCATTTTGATCAGAAATTACACATCCCGGACAAGAGTGGAATGAAAGTTAACTTTTCCCATCGTTATTTCATGAGCAGCAAAACAGTTACCATAGCAACGTACAATGGGACGAATTGCTAATGGAATCAATTATGTAGGTTTACTTACACTAAACTCAACAAGGACAGCCTTCAACTAGAAAAGGCTTCCCGGACAAATGGAGAAGAACGGGTTGATTGAGTGACACAGTTTTGTTAGATCAACTTCTGCTATACAATAAATTGGACGAATAACTTGCCTGGCTGTATATATTCGACTTACTTTGGGTCACATCTGCGTATGCGACAGTATGAAAAGTTTGATCGTTCGTCACACCCGGTCGTTACTTTGCCACAGCAAATAGAACCAAAATCAGTATCAAGTACTGCGAGTATGGTCTGACATAAAACAACAACCAGCAAGTGATATCCTCAAATCTGGGGCGTGCACTTCATCAGCAAACTCTGAAATTCACTTCTATCGGCTTGCTCAGTACAATCTATCTATTCAGACTGAAGTCTGTAAGAGAGAGCTTGCTGACTAATCGGAATCGCTAGCGCAACAGATAAAAGCTGTCGCGCGCCACTCATTCTTAGCCATTGTCTACCAAAGAAGTTTTTTTCACTCTGCATCAGCATTGGCGAAAGATTTTCGATAGGTGGACCTAGATACCAGCCTGGGTGTGTTGGGACCTTCACGTCTTCTGTGACTCTCGTTGCACATAGTAAATGTTACTTGTCTCAGTGGCGGGCTTACTCAGCCAAGGTGTTTGTCCGCGTTATATGCTGAGCTCATGTTGGGTAAGGTTCGCAAAACATTCTGCGTCAGTCCCGCGGATGGCGTCCTACTCCAGTACGGTGCCCAAATATGTTCATTTCAGTACTGTTTGGTGTGACCTGGTTTGCACCAGGCCCCCCTCCTTTATTAGACCTTGCCTACAGTCTTCTTCCTCCGTGCTTGTATGACAGTTAGGCACCGGTATTTACTTCTGGTGTACTGCCTGCATGCTGATGACGATAATGAGCCGTCTGACGGGCATCTCGCAGCACAACCGGTATAAGACACTCGACTCGAGAAGTTGAACCCAGTGACAAAACGAGGAATTTTGTCTTTGAGTTGCGATTCAGTCGGAGGCTTTGGGTGGATTCTCAAATGCAGCCTTCATCTTTTCAGTTTATAGGTCCCTAACCGAGTAACCACCTTGACTGTGCCTGTGTGGTCTCCGTTTTGTCCAGACCCTCAAGAATTTTAGGCAACCAGTCGTTACTGGTAGGGAAATCTCGTGCCTCTAACTTGGTCAACAGTTTTCTTCAACAGTCTTTAACATCTGGTCCTACGTCCATTCACCAATTGCCAGTATTTCTTTCTGTTTCCTCTAGACTAGCATTCTTTTCGAAACTTTATTGCCCTTTCAACATTCGGCTTTACACACCAAAAGTGGATGACAGCAGGCGACTATTCCAAGTTCCCGAGTTGGCTGCTCGCCGTTTTCTCAATCATAAGTCATTTTCAGAAGGCCATGTTTTCGCTTCGGATCTCAATGTAGGCGCGTCATTTGGCTGTAGCTAAAGTGCCCAATTACTGATATCTTCTGCAGTTCTCTGGGACACTTTCAGTCCATCGCAATTACACTGTAGTCACTCGTAGCCTCAGCTACTTGGTTGTGAAATTCGTGAAGTCGCATCCAGCACTTGAATGTGCCTCAGAGTGAATCATGCGGAATCGACGAATGAGGTCAGCTTCAGTCATCAATCGATTTTCCCATACATCGCATCCCGTCACACGTCTGTAACCCATCTGAATAAATTCTATAGGTAGGCAGGTTTATGCTACTTACACGGTTTTCCAGCACGTTCGCAAACTCTAGGTTAAGTCTGTTGCCTAATCCGGATGGTGTGTCACAATTGCCGTTTAACGCAGTTACTGGTGAGCTGGTCGCGAAGGCTTTCTCTGCTGATATATTTCCTCTTAGACTATGAGGCACTCCTCTCGAGCATGTGAGAGGCTATCTTCTCAGTGCGAGCTTCCGTTGCAAGCATTTCAGGTCACACTCATTCATTGGACACACGTTCATTGGACCTTTGATCAACTAGCTAGTCTTGTGTGCTCACTTGGCCGGATTATAAAAGGCAGCAGGATAAGCAGTATTGAAGTAATTATCCATAAATATAATACTGTATTCTGTCAGGCTGCCGAACTTGCGTGCTTCGGTTTCAAGGTCAGCAACAATGGCGGTGTCGATGGGTTATGTGCTGCTCAAAAATATGGTTGTGCGCAGAAAACAGTCAGTTGAATGTCTTAGCAATAAACCATCAGATTGAACGCGTTACTAGGATGGGCATCTTAATTCTTGCATGTCTGCGTGTATGTGGATGTCCATCCAGCGCCCGCTACCATTCGGGGAGACACTACCGCCCAAATCAATAGGTTCTTTTGGTGTTCCCCGCTGCAAGCCCCTGAGTTAAGTTATCGTGTTGCCTCTGTGTTTGTCAATGTGGCCGTGCAGGGCGTTGAATAAACCAATCACATCGCTCAAAGGGAAACACGTTCGCCTGTTGAAACGCGATAATGCAAGTCTGTCCTGCGTGATTAGGTTTCGGTAACGCGTTCAACTCGCATATCAAATGTTAGGAGCTCAAACTTCCGATGAGCTCTAATAATAGCGAAAATTGAGTCCAGTTTTCCGCGCTTTGGTATAGAATTGCCAGAATTACTGCGTCAAAACAGAAGGGGTGTTCAAACGAGAGTAATATGAATGCAGATCCCACAAGCAGCAGTTCGTGTTGTGTATGTGTTGTATTGCAGCCGATCATTTTGTAGTACATTATATTTTATTGAATCTGTAAATGTCCCGCTGAACATTCCGAAATGCGAAGCCTACAGCGGTCCTAGAAGTGGTTTTCGATGACCAGCGTTGTACAAACTAACCGGATTGCTGGTTAACCCTAACTAGTCATGTGTGTGGCACAGGCATGTCTTATGGGTGATACTGACCACCCCTTAAGCTCACACTGTTTAGTTGTCTCCATATAATTTGACAAATATGGGGCATTAATGGGCTTAAGAACTGACCCCTTTTATTCAACCCCCAGTGTTTTTTCTCGCCTTTATATTGAATATAGACAGGGACTTTCAGCTGGTTTTATACGCTACTCAACGCAAAATGCATGTGCGGGAGTCTGTCGGCCTAGTTCGTCAGATATGACACAGGTTCAGAAACGGATGCCAGCGAACCATATACGCGGGCTAACAATAGTTCATGTCATTTCGGCAGCCACGGTGGAGCGAAGGTTATCTCTACTCAATCAAGTTTAGGGAATTACTTAATTTGTACCAAAATAAATTTTAATTTCCCGGCAAGTCTGGGGCTTCGAAACATTCCATTAGGGTTCACCCCTCTTGGGCGACTGCTTTTGACGAGTCCCATCACCGGTCGCTGCTGCACGTGATGAACAAAATGTAACCGCTACAGTATCCCTACAGACATGAGACAAAATACTCATCTTTAGTTTCCTTGCTACCTGCTTGGGATTGGGCAGCCTATCCTTGATGTCTGAATGCTGCCTTTCAGTCTTTCTAAAAATTGATCCAAAGCAGAAACTAAATTATCCATCTCCAACATTCGCAACGTTCTGATTATTTTCCATCGAACAAATTCACCTAATTGGTAGTTGACCAGGTGGCTGTTGATCTGTTCGCCGAGCTTGGCAATTGATTTGCAAACGTTTCATCACCATTCGAGGAGACATCTTCAGTTCACTGTTGGGTGGGTAGTCCCTCTCTTCATGCTTGCGTTTATATAGTTTACAAAGAGCAGCTTTGAGTTTAACCTGTTTGGCCATTGTTAATCATCGCACTTGGTTTCTGGTTGGTCCGACCATAATCTGTGTTGCCCGGAGAACAGATCAACAGCCACCTGATCAATTACCAATAATGCACCCGAGCTACCAATATTCCAACACATTACCAAATTCACTTAACTTAGTCGACTTTCATGTCCACTCTCATGTAGCAGCCGTTTTATTAGGCAACAATTAATAGCATTTTCACCGCATACTTTCTGTACGCAACCGAAAGTGGACATGTGGCGAGGTGTACTGATTGCTGCCTGACTGTTTTTTCGTATTAGCGTACGGTGTTACTATTGAACTACCGCTCCAAACAATCGCTTTGTTTCACTTCCCATCCAGATTGCCAGTGGAATGAGCTATCTTGAATCTTCAGGGTTCGTCCACCGTGATCTTGCCTGTCGAAACGTCCTCCTTTCAAATCAGTCATGTGCCAAAATATCTGACTTTGGACTCTCCCGAGCCGT
Organism: Opisthorchis felineus; assembly: GCA_004794785.1. Lineage (NCBI taxonomy): Eukaryota > Metazoa > Platyhelminthes > Trematoda > Opisthorchiida > Opisthorchiidae > Opisthorchis > Opisthorchis felineus. Next base: position 90,969 of record SJOL01002231.1, on the reverse strand, counting down.
CGGTGTTGAATCAGATTACTACAAAGCAACGCAACGGGGCAAGTGGCCCGTCAAATGGTACGCACCTGAATCAATATACTACAAGACTTTCAGTCATGCCAGCGATGTGTGGTCCTTTGGTATTTGCCTATGGGAAATGTTCTCTCTCGGTGAGCATCCCTATGCAGACCAGGACAGTTTTGAGGTATTGCGTCAAATTGAAGAAGGAGTACGTCTCCCGCGACCACGTCTGGCCACGGATGAAGTGTTTGCGGTGATGCACGACTGTTGGGCCTACAACCCTGACGCCAGACCCACGTTCAGCCAATTACTGATAATCTTCCAACATTTGGCGACGAATGTATATGAAAATGTTGAGCCACCAGAGGTTGGGGCATTAAACTTGAATGGGTCTCGCAAAACAATCGCAGTAAATGGTGTTGTGTGCTCTACATCTTCTACTGCCGCCAGCGGGACAAACATGGCGGATGTGCGCGGAGCTCCGGGCTCCACCCGTGTATCCGCCGATGTGGCTCACACTAATGGCACCTGATACGCCTGGCATCTTTAGCTCTAAAGTTCCACGACATAGGCTCGCCTACTACCTCCATGAAGTCATCTGCATCCGGAGCACTTTCCAAGACAAAAGTCGACCTTCTGCGCGATTCCGAAGCAATCATGTTTTCATTTTTAATCACTGTGTATCGTGCACCTTGTATTTTGCGCAGCTGTAGAGTTTCTCTTTCGTATGTACATTCATCCAGAACTTTTTGTTTCAACCCTTCCGCTCACGCGATTCCAGTCTAGTCTGGGTGTACTTTCCTTCTGGCCTGGAGACGATTTCATGGCATTTGTCTCAATCAATGCTTTTGTGTACAATCATCATTATTTTGACTTCTTTCAGTGAGTCAATGTCTGAGACAGTGTATTCATTTTCCAATGCATTTGATTTTCAAACGACTCACTAATCAAGGAATTTCGAATTTTTGAAAGGAAGGTCTCATCTCCACGTTTGGATTTCTGATCTCTTTTTTTCGTTTTCTCTTAATCTGTTCCCTTATTTTGTGACCAATTGCCTCGATGGTTTACCAGTGGTCTTGTAACTCTACCGTCTTCTGACTACGTATACGGTACGTATACGGTTCGTATACGTATACGAACCGTCTTTGGTTAATATGGCGGTGTACCTAAAGCGGAGTTTTGATTCGCTCTTGTGATATAGTCAAATGGCTTAAGTTCGTACTCCTTTGTAGAGATCACCTGAAGGGTCTGGCCAGAAATGGTCGTGCCTTGGAGGGAGATGACAAAACGAGGGAAAATACTTTCCATGAGAAAGTGTACTGCTGATGTTGATTGTGGATCCTTCCCCCTGGACAGCTAATCGTTTTTACTCGCCAATTCTATATTGTTTCCTTGCAAGCCGCTCCAGTTTCTCCTTGTTTAAGTTTATTCTGTGGTTTATCTTTTAGTGGCCATCGCGTCATCGACTTCGTCTGGCTAGCCTGAGTTGCCCTCAATTCACAGCGGGTCATAACAAGAATAGATCTCATAGGATGTCTGTCAAATGTTACATTAATGATGCTACAGGTTTTTACAGGACCTCGATGCGTCCCATACTGGATGAAAGTCCTTGCCCGATTGAACTGATCAAGACCCATGTACAAACATCCACTTATCAGATCTTCCATGTGGATCGGTGTTTAGTTAGATAAGCCTTTCGCGTCACGCCCTTACAGACATTATCTGTCAGTTATCGGTGGGTACTCAGTTAGAAGTTCTTCCTGAACTGGAACAAATTTATCAAATCTGCCACGTTTCGAAACACTCACGCATATTTTAACACAGGACCAGATTTCCACAAGCAGCAATAAGTGGCCTTGCCAAGCCGTTACGTGGTGTGTACAGCAACTTTCGTCGCAGTGCGACAGATGTGTTCGTTGTTGGGCGCTCGGCCAACTCTCAGACAGCGCTGATTCATTTAAGACGATCACTTGAACCTAAACTGGTTGGTTTAAGGTGCAATAAGATATTCAGTAATCTTCAGCGCGATCGGAATGACAGGGATGCTTGATTCAGACGGCAATGTCTGTGATTTGTCTCCATACCACACACGTGACTGCATATCGGACCCACAAAAGAGGAGACAATCCGGCCTATGCTATCCGTGGACAGTCTTTGAAACTCTGGCGCAGCAATCTTCAGTAACACCTAAACGCCGGATCCTTCGTCAGATAGGCGTAGTTGATCAATTTTTGTCTCTTCTGGGGGGAGGTGTGACCAATATTCCTTCCGACGATTGGTCTATCATCCCAGCCAGACTGCTCTTCCTCCAGGATTCTAAAATTCAACAGAAGCTGCATATCAATTTGGTTTTCACAGAAGATTCAAATGAATCTCTCGTTTATGTTATTTTCCAACTGAACGTGCTGCACGAAGGCTGTCTCGTGTTTTAGTATTCGAGATATCGCAGTATATTTTCATAAAGGAAAATACTCACAACGTTGCTGTAAACTCTTCGATAGCGCACGACCGATTTCATACCACAAACGATAGATTCACTTGCGTCTCCCGTGAAAACCAAATTGATATGCCAATGAGTGTAGTTGTCAAAATCTGCCCCACCTGGGTTCAAGTAGAACATAAGGTTGACGGGAACTCGAGGACTGCGCCTACCTGATGAGCCCCAAGAAGGGCGAAACAGGTTGTGGGCTGTCGAAGAGCTTTCAGCAAACTTGTAAGTAGTTTACTTTATGGAACCACTTTATTTTCGGTTCGGACAGTGCGAGATTGCAGGAAATTCGGGAGCAGTTCGCGTCCGATACTGTTTTGTTTCAGGCCAACGAGGTCGACCTAGTTCCAAGAATCAGAGGCAATCGTTACCCGTCTAGATGAAGTCGGAGAACTGGGAGAACCATCACATTCAATAAAATATGCTCGAAGCACAACTTAATCCCCACATCTTCACTGGTTAGGCCATCAGGCACGTGACTCGCTTCTGTCCGAATAGCATTCTCGGCGGCCGAATCATTCCTGAAACATGGGATTTACTTAACTACTCGGCGTTTATGCGATATCCATCACCACACACGTCGGCTCAACTAAGGTCTTCAGACCGTGCTCTCTCCCGCAGACTACCAGTTACTCGAAGCCAAAGCGACAGGAGTGAAGGCCATTCAAGGACAACACTGCAAACAATGGCAAATACGTAAGTTCGAAAAGTTACTTTCCAAGACAGCCTTGTAGCGAGCCCATAATGAGGCGTGAGTTGCCTACTAGCTATTGTAGCGCGGTAAATTTATCAAACAGACCGCTAAGTGAAGAAGAACGTGGTCTGTTAGAGAAGGGCTTGAATTTTGCGGTAAGTAAAAAGGTGATAAGAACGGAATGTATAATCCCCGGCGTTGAATCTGTGTTTCAGCCAATGGAGGCGGAGAGGCTACGGGTACAGCTGGTCACAGTCCTTAAGTCCCAGCAGCCAAGAGCTCCAAATATTACACCAACAAAGCGGGGAGTGTTAAACACCCTAAACAGGTGGACAACATAGTGATCACAAAGGCGGACAAGGGTAAGGCCACTGTGATCATGAACAAGAGTGATTATCTACAGAAGGTCAAGCAACACCTAGCTGAAAGTCCTTACCGGCGGATCAATAGTGGGAATATTACATCCATAGCGAATAGGCGTAAATCTGAAATTGGCAGGTATTTGCCGTCCATGATATACTGCTTAGGGCAAGGAAAGTGGTATCGATTGTGCCCTAAAAGTACAATCCAACCACTGCTTTATGGCGTACCAAAACCTCATAAACCAGATGTCCCGGTGAAACCGATAGTAGAGGGAATAGGTTCCGCACACCATGAGTTGGCTACATTCTTGGCAGGTATTCTAAAAAACCCACCGGAAAATCTAGTACTTACATTAAGAATTCATATGACTTTGCGAACAAATTGGCGGGAACCAGATGACATTCTTGTAAGTTTCGACGTCAATTTGTTTTATACAAATGTGTGGGAATCTGTAGAAATAACCAAGCGACTGCTACTAGCAGACACCACCCTTTCAGAACGGATACATATTACAGTAGATGAAATAGTGGAAGATATAAAAGCATGCCTGAATTTCACTCTCTTCGCTTTTGACTCCGTGGTTTACACTCAAGAGTAAGGTCTGTCAATGGGATCTCCAATATCCCCGGTTTTGGTAAACATTTTTATGGAAGATTTTGAACGGAAAGCTTTAACCGGAATTCCCATATTCTGGAGCTGTGTAGATGACTCTTTTGTCGTGATGAAACGAGACAAGGTCAGTGAATTTTACAACTATCTGAATGATCTGAATCCACATATCAAATTTAGCACGGAGATAGAGCCAACTTCGACTACACTGCATTTTTTAGACTGCATGACACGTAAGGCCGGGGGGAACGAAAACCACAGTGTATAAAAAGCCAACTGACACTGGCGATCTTGAATAGCTCGTCTGCTCATCCGAAGTCGGCATCCTCTAGTATTGCCTCATCAATGTTTAGGCGTATTAGGGTCCTGTGCACAGAAGCGGCTAACCGGACAGAGGCCCAAACTGAAGTAAAGAACAAATTTCGCGGTAATGGATATCCAGCTAGTTTGATTAGGCGTCGATTACCAAGGGCATTGGTACCGGTGGCCAAACCCAACAGGGAATGGATTGGGACTGCTGTTATTCCATGTAACCCAGGGAAATGGAAAGTCATTCGAGGGATTCTAAGCACGGTCAACATAAGAGGAGCTTTCCAGAAGGGAACATTGCACTCTACATTGGTGCAAATGAAGGATCGCCTCCTGGCGAACAGAATCAGGGACTGTGTCCTCAAAAATAGGTGCAACGACTGCATTAAGATCTATATGGGACAGACGGTCAGAGAAACTTCACACCAAAATCAGCAAATCAGAAAAATAAACAGGCCACCGACAAAATCAGATGAATATCGAGCGTTACTGAGAGGTTCAGCAATGGCGGAACATGCACTGGACACGAGACACAAAATAGATTTAGAAAATGTTGAAGTTTTGAGGCTGAGACTACGGTCCACGCTACAGAGACTGATGGTCCAGGCGGTGGAAATCGCCAAGTATCTCAGTGTGAATAGAATAGAAGGCGTACTACTGGCAAGCGTGTGGAGAACGGTTTTAGATCAGTTGAGCTGGCACGTGGTAGTGTCCGGTTATCAGAAATATGAGTCACCAACAGGAGTAGCTTGGATCCGAAGTGCACTTAATGTCACTCACCTCACCTCCCCCACAACTAAATTGTCCTAGCACTCACAGACCAACGAAATCTGCCAGTGGCACCCGCGGTGAACCATCAATCGAAACACCTTGATGTGGAAGATTGAGGAACCAAACGCGATCAAGAGTAATTTGAAATTCCTCCAACCCATCAACCGCAAGAGTTAGGCAACCACAATGACCGACAAGTCCCTTTAATTGACTTCAACACTGAACTAGTATGCCAGTCTAGAGAGGTCTTACTGATCAGTTCTTCGTCTGCCTTAAAACCTGGCCAACTTGGTGACCTGTTTACTTGGCCTGATGAAGCTTTTGTGACAAAAGCGAAACATTGCCCAGTTAAAAACTACCGACTGTTTAAAAGCCCTTCTGAAACGGAACTAACCTTATTTTTACCTCCTTCTATAAACCATTGGGCCCATTGAACAGAACTCTATCAATCTGAAACGTGGACCGTCCTTGGATTGAAGGATGACTCGCCCAATTAGACATCACATTAGGCAATAGGAATTCGTGGCCCGCTATCCCTCTCGTTAGATGCTGGACTCACTAAATGCCGGGTACTTTTCAGAACGGGAGTACTACCCGGGTTGGGTGTAAGCCGGATGTGGGGAAAACTGTTGTGGAAGCTGATGAGTGTGGAAAACTGTTTACTTGCGGTGACCTCATTGAGTTTGCGGTGAAGGCAGCATCTGAATTGTATACTGAAAAGGCTGGTGCGTTTCTGAGTGCCAGTCATCCGTAAAACATAACAGAAAACATTGGCGTAAATGGATTGGCCCAGCTAAAAAGATTTCAATGGCACCTGGTGTGTAGGTCCCCCAAAGAGACGTTTCTCCATGTGACCGACTTCGAATGTGATATGAAGGAAGTAGCATCCGTTCGTGGTATGCTCGAAACCAAGTTGAAAATTACATCTTCAAAGAAGCCGAAGAACTCTTCACAGAACTTTGTCGGCCGGAATATCTTGACGTATCGGTACATGTTTTTTTTCATGTAGTGCTTTGCGTGTACATAAATTTGGAACTCGGGTGCTTCTATCCACACCGAAATGTCATCCACCCTTTCCACCGTCTATGGGCTTCCGTAAACAGATTTTCTGTTGATCCTCCCCGTTACCCATCGTGTGTCACGCAAATCAGCTTCCGCCTATCACAAACTGTGACGCTATTGAAACACATCCTTATTCAGGTCTTGCTCAGCAATCATTAGTTGCAATAAACAGTCACTCAGCAAGATCATACGATGTCACAGCTACAGCCACCTGAAAATGTCATCTGCGAGGAACTATAACTATTATGAGTAGAATATCCACAGTTCGATACAAGGCTTCGTCAAGTTTTGAATCAGTCGTAAACTCACCCTCGTTTACTAGCACCCGTGGAAATTTCGTCTGTAAGTGAAGCCAATCTATGCTGAAAAGCCAAGAAGCACTGTTTCAACCAGCATTTGTTTGGCATGTTCTGTAGAGGGCGAAACTTGATTCGACTCATTTGTTCAAAAACTTTAGGCAGTTTGGAGACTCAACGTCCCGGACGAGCACTGCTACTCATCCTCGGAGGAATTGCTGTAACTTCCCAACTCATTCGTCCTATGTCAGAGGTGGACCTCCTAGGAAGTTCCGGCGTAATTTCACTCCACCCAGTCATCGTTTGTGACGCAAGATCAGTGAAAGAAAAGCAGGATATCATCTTCGTTTATATCTCCGGTTCTTCATGATGTTCTGTGACTGAAAATGTATGTTCTGTTGAGGAAAAAACTCAACGGACTCGAACAATTTCATCAACTTCTGGTAGCCACAGCTCCTATCAACTAAGGTGACGGCGCAACTTGCATGGTTCGTCCGTGTTCAATCATGAGTGCTGCTTTCCGACTCATCATCATCATCATCGACAGCATGACATCAGTGTTCAACACCGATGCTTCACTGCCGTAAGAGGAAGCTTTTTGAGTGTCTTTATTGGAAAAAAAGTAAAGCAAAGTATGGCACACGACATCAAGTTCAGAGGCATGTGTGTCTTCCGAAACCATATTCGTGTATGACGGCCAAAGTAGGTCGGGTAAATAGTGAGCCTTAGTTGGAAGGGGTTCATGATGTCCTTCCTATACGTGAGCTCGATACCGCTGACCCCAAAATGCTTTCAACTGCAGTAATATCGTACTACGATGTTTGGTTACCACAGAGCCGCCAGCTTTACTGCCAGGCAGGATGTTTTGAACAATGTAGTTTGTTGAGAGAAAAATCCGAAGGATTATGAAAAAAAACCATCCCAAACTCCCACATAGTTCTTCATGTCACAATCGTGGATATCAGTTGGACGGAGTCATGATCACCAGAAATTAAGTTATGACATACAGCTACGGCGTTCTGGTTACCGTGTCAAAATCCACGCGACTACCACCACACACATGTCTAGGCAGCGTGAGTTGAATTCACACATTCTCAAAAGTAGCTCGCGTGTTTTCATTTCTGCACGACCTTGAATGTTCGGACCACTCAATCATATTTGAATCTCCAGTCCTGCCATAACAATTTTCGTTCGGACAGCTGCAATCCGATTCGATAAGGTCAGACTTTTCAGTCCAGAATACAATGCCATTAGGTGGACAAAACGCAGCAGTTATACTTAGACCACAAATCAGGTGGTGGATTTCATAAAATGACTTGCGCAGACCAGTGTCAAGGTTGACAACCGGCGACTACGGCGAATAGCTAGTCTTGATGAACTGTTGATCTTCAGTCCACTAATCAGGTGGTGTCGGTTTCTAATTAATTCCTCCAATCAGAAACCCTCCGCGCTACAGTCGTTAGTGGTGTTTCTCAGACACGATTCATGTCCCCCCCCCCCCCCCCCCCTCATGTCCCCCCCCGCCGGGCCCGAAAGCGAGCACCCCTAAGACAGGCCAAAAAGCACTCTTCTTCACGGTTTCCTGTCTTCATCAGGAACGTTGCTTATCAGTTATTAGTTAGGAACTTCTCTATTTTTTTTCGGAATCCCGTATTATCTGCATTTATCAATGAAAGATTGACGGGAAACTGGAAATACTGAAATGAAAAGGACAATCAACGCAATACATATTCACAACAGGCTTTTCAATCTAAACGTTCTGAAACATAAAGTAGCATTGGAGTTTTCGGTCTCATTTTCGCTTCTCATATCTGATTTCTATTGTTGCTTTTGGTACAGTGCATATCCCCCCATCAAAGCTGAAGTCGTAGTATAAACTTCAAAGCTATATGATGCGTAGCGGACGGGGAAATGCTCCGTGGCACTCTTAGACTATGGTTTGTGATGTAAATGACATGTCCTCGGTAAACGACGCTCGTGAGGAGGCGTCAAATCTTTCGTTACTACTGGGTGTCTCGTAATCTCAACACAAAAAGGGAGCTTTGTTATGGAGGTGGATGCTCAGGAACCCATCAGTCAGAAAGTTGTACATAGCTTGTAAAGTACCCTGAGTTACCGAGTTGATGAGTGAGTTGACTGAGAGTTTCGGTGCCATCCACACGGACAGCAGTATCTGTGCCATGCATCCGGTGAGACCCAAACAGATTCACTGATTCTGAACGTTTCATTTCGTGGCTTTGAAGGAGTCAGCATTGGGGTTTTATATGGTTGAAATGAAGTTGCAAAAGGCATCTGAACGTTGTCTGGTTTTCTAAATTCAAGTTGACTACTGTGAGGGGGGCTGTAACAAATTGAAAACGTTTTTTTTAAATTGGGTAACTGTCCGTGATTCACTGGAGATTTCTACTAAAGAAGACCTACGAACTAGCTGGAAGACTATCGCTCCAGGTCTCTATGTCATACAATGTGGCTGGGAGGGCAGTCGCTCATTACATTGTGTGGGCTTTTCTTTGTCTCACCGTATTGTTCCCCACACCGGCGATTGAAAAAATCACACGAAAAGCAGACACGAGCAGTCTGCTGTGTTAACGGAAACCGTCGACAGTACTGCTCAGGACAGAATAAATTGGTCAGAACGGAATAAAGTCACGCAGATGAGGGCCCGTCTGGAAATTCCCTGGAGTTCACAGGTGAGTCACGCACATGCACGTGCGACAACCGAGCTGAAGAAACGGCCAGAGCAACAACAGAAACTTAAATGAAAGAAGACATATTACGGGGTGCAAGCATTTCGGCCATAAGAGTTGATAAACTATATTGTGGAGTGGGAAAATCATGGATAGTTTACGAAAAAATACTTGTGTCAAGCAAACTGTGGAAGTATTTTGATCTTAGCGGTTGATCAGGTGCTCGTACAAACCATCAACCAATCAGCACCAACCGTGCACCAATGATGTCCCCTGGACTGGCAACGGAACATCTACAAACTAATGGTCAGGCTCGGTGAATTTATCAACAGCCATCTGATCAACTACCCGTGAACGCATCCGAACAACCAATATTCTGGTGCATTTCCAGTTTTTGTATTTTATGACGCAACTACAAAGCGATCAGACTGCATGCCCCTTCCAGCTAACCTTATTTTGTTGTGTAAAGGCTGACTGTTGCATCATAACAGCTGTCTAATCACAGCACTTTTGTTTAGACTACTGGTTTGCAGACTTTATACTCACTGACTCCCTAACTATTTATGTGCGAAGCGATCGTCCACTCATTATCTGTGCATTGCGTAAGCAATGAAATCAGGACAGGTAAAATGAAACAATTCGTCTGATAGTGTTTCAAAACTGTACTTATTATCACTTCTTAGACAAGCGACTCTTGTCAGACATGTTCTGACGTGCAAGCCGTGCAACTCTCTCAAAGGGCTCACTGTCACACTTGAAAGTACCAGCCCTCAAACGACGCACTGATTAATGCCGGTTGTTTCGAATGAGCTACTTGAATGATTCCAGGTATGACGGCGATGATGAGGAACCAGTAGCGTTTCAGAGTGAAGTGATAGACGCCATAAACGAGTACGAGAACAGCGCAGTGCCGGATTGAACAAAATAATGCATAAATTGGGAAGTTTGTTAGAAGAGCAACTAGCTTGATGGTCAGTACATAACCACCCAAGTGAGGAAATGATAGCTTATCGGGATACTGCAACAAGAAAGTGTTAAGACCACGTGAATGGCACTTAATGTGGATAGAACAGACTATATGCGGTCAGTGGCGGTCAGGTTGTAAACTTATTCAGCTGTTGTCAACCAGTTTCCAATGAAATGGAACACAGTGAATCCAGCAAGGTCCTCTTAGACCTACCGAGACAAGACGTTTACTAGACATAACAGTATACCTGTATAAACTGTGATGTTTCGTATCACCCGGATGTATTTTAAAATCACAGGCGTGTTAGCTTATATCGTCCCTGTTTGTTCACAAGAGCTGAAGAGTAGCCTGCACCTGTCCAGCGCAGCAAGCGAAGATGCCTGTTGAATGATATTTCGCACGATGCAGCAATAACAACTTCCTAGATAATGTGGACAGAACAACTTGGGTAGGCATTCCGTTCGCTGACTCCTGTTCAGCTTTGTTCTATCACCCCGTTGACCAACGAATGGGAGGAATATTAGCTGTGATCATCGTAGCAGATGTTTACCTCCAGCTTTCGTTGCACTAGGGAATCTTAGATGAATTGCTTGGTTTGAAGGTGCAGTAAGTCACCGATAGCGTCTGAAAGTGTCCTTCCTGTAGAATCTTCTATTGAATATGACCATAGCTTACAGTATCATGAAGCAATAAGCAGCTCAGAAGAAGGATGACTTCACTGGATGTGTGAGACTTCCTTCTGATAGTCGTCACTGGAGGAGCCAGTCAGTAGGTGACCACGTGATGTGGCTTCCGTTATTGAAGGATGAGTGGCGCTATGTCCTAAGTGAGAACCAATCACACTGCTGATCAGCCACCCGTGACCAAACGGTGTTCAAATACTGGCTGGAAGGTCACGCATTCGAAACTCTCCGGAGTTTCGTGAGACGTTCACTGCTGATGATTCCCAACAAGGATGAAACAGCTGTACAGTGATTCTCAGCTTTCCAAAATAGATTTGCTTCACTGACACGATGAAATCTCTATTGAACCTTCTAATAACCTGTCCACCTCATTCTTCCCCCGAATATCATTAAACAAACTGAAACGGTTAATATTATATTCATAGGTAAAAATAATGATCGGATATGTACTTTCACTTCCGAATTAACCTTCTTCAGATGCCGCGGCTACTTGAACGACCAATATAACGTAGTGCGAACTAGATACTTATGGGCCGATTGTTTACCAAACCTCTCTAAATAGTGCGGACTAGGCATTTATGGGCCTCTTCGCCATACTTTTTATCATCAAAAATTTAACTTATAAATAATAGTAATAATAATTACTTTTTACTAGGTGAGTTAGTCAATGTCGACCTAAAGCTTGTCACAGATCCTTTCTGGCTTCGGTGTTTTTCTCATAGTGTAGATTTGACACAGCTGTCCTTTTAGAGGTTATTGGAAGCACTGCCATTTCTTTCTTCAAGGGTATTGTTCCGTTTCAGGAAGCGAAATGCTTCCAGCTGAGTCACCGAAAGTTGGTTAGCGTGTTAGCACTTCTTGCTATGCGAACCAAGTGGACAGTGGGCATACGGATGACTCCTGTTGTCCTTTAAACCAAGCCGTCGGGTCACAAATCAGTTGTGTGACGAATCAAACCGAACGAAAGAGCCATGCAGATGGCTGATGAATATACGAAAGCACATGAAGACTGCAACCGGTAGTGCACCGCTAGGTGGTTCGACTTAATTTGCGACGTTAGCAATGAGCAGAAAACATGATTAACTTCTTGGAGACAAACGCTCTTTTCTTCGATTAGACGAAACCACACCAAGTCAACTAGGCTTGTTGAAACATGAGGAATGGTGCTAAAAGGTGTTTTGTAAGGTCACACATACTTAACCAAGGCCGATAACCAAAAAGTCAGCTAACGGATTAACCTGCACGGTGGTTGTTTTTTGTGTGGGGAAGCTGGGAAGAAATGAACCGGTAGAAACTCGTTCTGTCAAACTTACCGTTTGATTACTCTTGTTTTGCTTCGGGAAGCAGCAGAACGTGATGTCCGGGAGGGTTGTAGAACGAAGAAACTCTCTTATGCGCAGTTTCTAGGCGAATAGCAAGTAAATATGAGTTAACGCAGGAATTGAGTTTAGAATTCTGTGCAAGCTGATAGCAGTAGTTCCCGCCTGTTTTCTCCATACATAAAGTTCCGGGGAGCAAACAGCGCACTCTGGCCCAAAACGAATCACATCCACTGCAAGATGAAATGTGTGTGACATTTGTCACCATGAGTAGGAAGATGTGGACTGAGGGGTTCAGTCCGGACAGTCTAGCTGGACTGGGATGCTGGTAGTATGAAATTATCAATAGGCTTTCAGTAATTGAAGCTAGTCATCCGGGTGGGAAGTTCTTCTCGCTGGAAAAGCTAAGCCTGGGTGATAAACGAACGGCAGGGGTATGCGTGTACACGCCCAACGAGTGAAATTCAAACTCAACTGAAATTTTAACAAACCAAACTGGGTTCCAATATTAACGAAATACACTCATTTGCAAACAAATTTGGTTTTTCGAGAGACTTACCTGGAACCCAGCTGAATCTCTCGTTTATGATGTTTCCAGGCAACTGAATGTGCTGCACCAGGCCGCCTCATGTTTCAGTTGCTACGATATTCGAGATAGTGCGATGCATGTATATTCGTAATGTACTACTCATAAGGTTGCTGAAAATTCTTCGACAGCCCACGACCGGCTTCGCCCTTGTTGGGGCTCATCAGGTAGGCGCAGTCCCCGAGCTTCCATCAACCTTATGTTCTACCCGATGAGCCCCAAGAAGGGCGAAACCGGTCGTGGGCTGTCGAAGAATTTTCAGCAACCTTATGAGCAGTACATAACGAATATGGGTTCCAATATCTTAAAAAGACTGCGCCTCACTTTGTTTAGTATACCTCCAAAAACTCATACCTGTTGCTTCACAACTTCACCCTCCAAAGTAAAGACCACCTAAGAGAACCAACTCCTGAGGAGCGTCCTTGCACACATTACGTCGAAGGTTTCGGTAAAACTTTTTTGTCGCTGGAATGGTCATCCTCAGTTTCATAGAGAGTCAAGAGTGCTTAACCCGAGGAGCGGATTTGTACTTACAGGAAGACCAGGAGCCCAAAGAATTTTGAGGAAAATATAGTAATAACAAGTTTGTAGGGGCACATGGCAATTTTGAAGGATACAACTGTGATCAATTGAATCGTTTTCGGCACATTTACTAAAATAGTATGTATCAGAACGAATAGGTGAATATTATATATATATATATATAT
>SJOL01002231.1:56497-72324 GCA_004794785.1 Opisthorchis felineus | reverse complement strand
ATATATATATATATAAGGAAAGACAGAGAAGAGAAAAGCAACAAGATACGGGGTATGGTGGACTGTTTATATTGAAATGGGTGAGCGGTAAAGCTTTAGCTTGTTCCAATCTGTTAGACTTGCCAATATGAATAGTTGTGTCATTTTGTGTGGACCGTGGCCATGGCAACCACAAAACGTGTACTATTTTTGAATGCATCGTGCAGAATTGAGCAAGCGTATGTATGCGGCTCCTACGGTAGTTAACAGGCTTTCTGTCCATCCTTTCGACTGGTGAGGCACGACATGCTGTCCCCCCCCACAGGCGATTAAGGCTTGTGTCAATGTGAACTCAGAACCAATTTATCCATAGACTGAAGTTGAGTGGACGACTCTTGGATGATTTGCAGGATTTCTGAATCAATGGTTGATGTCCGTTCTATAGTACGATGTAGCTGTTAGTTGGAAGTAAGTGGAGAATCCAAGGAGGGTGCACGAGATTTTAAATGGCCTAAATGTAAGATTTACACCATTGACTAAATCTGTAGTAACAAGTGAAATGGACCGTCACAATTGAGGTTAATACATATGGACTGTATCATCATCATCGTCGAAGTCATCATCATCATCACTTTAACCCACGTATCGAGGCATTTCCAACGCCTCAACTCTTTGTATGTCGTGCTGCCAACACTCCCAAAAAGCTTCCATGGCTGTGTCATTGCTTTCGTCCCAATCACATTTCTTCTCGTACAGTCGTTGTGATAATCGTTTGGGTGGAAGTAGAAGCCTGGCCACGAATCCTAGAGGGTCGTAAAGTGAGGCGATGCCAGAAAGTATGCCACGTTTGGTCGCTGGGCGTGCTAATGTATCGGCCTTGAATTGGAAGCAGTCAGTTTTGATAGACCGGCACAGACCCAATGTCTTGTGCAAACTCTAATCTGAAATATCGAGGTTAACTAGCTCGGATGCTTGTTCCTGATAGGGACGATATTCAAGACTTCCGGATTGTTGCATACCCACTTATGCAAACGAAATCAACCCAGGTTGAACATCGAACTGAGTTCACAAACTAGTTTTTTGGCTATATCGATAGGTTCCACTGATACAAGGCAATCATCTACGTAAAAGTTTTCGTTTACTGCAGAAACTGTCCTTTCGTCGAAAACATTTCACTTATCATCAGTAATCCTACGTAGAGCAAAAGCAGCACAAAACGGGGAAGAAGTGGCTCCAAACGGGTGCACGTTAGGATGATAGACGTCTGGGGATTTCTTCAGATCGTCGCCAGTGTACCACAGAAAACTGAACGCTGCCCTATCCTCCAGTGGTAAGCGTACTCGTAAAGATATCTCTTCTATGTCTGTAGACAGCAATTTCGTGGGGTCGAAAACAAAGTAAATGCCGGGGATGTCACCAGCAAGGCCAGGTCCGGAAAATAGGCAATCATTAAGGGAAACACGACTTTTCGCAGCGCAGTCGAAAACTATGCGGACCATCCCGGACTTTCGATGGTTGAAGACGGGATGATGTGGAATGAAGCGCAAGCCTTCTGTTGAACCAACTAGCGGCCATCTTACAAACCACTTTCTTTCGTAAGCAGGTAAGGTCTCGGTGTAGTGTCTAAGTGGGATATCATCCTTTAACAAGCGACCTTTCAAATAATTGAGGCGTTTCTGCTCTACACGCAATTTACCAGGCAGGTGCTTCCAGTCAACCTTACAAAGAAGCGGCACCTGATAGTGGCCGTTCACCAGGTTAACAGACTGCTCGGTGGCTTTTATAACCTCTTTGTTCTCTAGGGACAGTGATTTACCTGTACCCTTACTTTCGTTGAAATCCGATTCAAACATCCTGAGTATGTGATCCTCAACACTAGATTCCGTACTAAGGCAATTCACTGATATTCATTTGGATCCTGCAGGGGCGGCTGGTTCAAAAATTGCCCATCCAAAGGCCATTAGATATGCGTAGGGATATTTCGGAGAACTCAGACGTTGCTCGATAACCCTGTGGGCCTCTGAGACATTAGTCGCTATCAAATTTGGGACGTCATTTCCAGTGATTCGTGCAAGATGAACATCCTCAAGGTGCGTCCACTTCCTTAGCAGCAAATCACTCGGGAATGAAGCCTCGGCGATGGGAAGTGAGCCGATAGTGTAAGCACAGTCGACGTTCACAGAATACCCGTCGAACAAAGACTGTATACCAAGGCCGACTATCATGGTATCCTTGATATCGGGGCCATTTACCAATGATACTTCTATGCGCGTTGCTTCCCCTTCTATCCCAAGCTGCTTTGCTACACCGGCCGTTGGTAGAGTAGTGTCAGAACCGTTGTCCAACAGAGTATGAGTTAATGCAGTGCCCTTTGGTCCAACCAGCAGAATTGCAATGGACCCGAAGAGCTATGGCGACCCCCAACAACCGTTGAGTTGACATTGGCGCCTTTTATAGCCTTCCTCACCATCCGATGTGTATTTTGAAGCAGACGGTGATGTCACTGGTTGCAATCCTATAAGTCGCAAAGTGTAGGGACGGGACACGCAAAGGCTCTATGGTTAGCCTCCAAGCAATCGAAGTATAACTTGAGGCCTTTGAGTCTATTCAGCTTCTTGACTTGGTAGCGAACACTTCACATTTTGAAAGGTCATGGGTCTGTAAACAGTGAGGGCAAGCTATACTCGCTTTCATAGCTACGGCGATGATGCGGGCTTTTCTAGGTGGACGTTCGAAGCCTACTTTGTCTATTTGATTAGCATATCTTCTTGGGCTGGCAATAACACCGTAGCAGTTCGAGGCGAGGGAGACATTTATGTGAAGAAAGGATACTAGGCGTTCAAATTCCGACTCTGATCCCGAACGCAGTATATCATCTGCCGCTTCAGCCCAACTTTGTTGCAAATGCCGAGGTAGAGGTTCTACTATTCGCTTAAGATTCGTTGAGCAGTTTAAGTCTGCCATATAATGCATCTGCTCAACGCCAGATCACAGTTCACCATTTTCCTGATCAGCCTTCGTAAGGTATCGACGTCTCCAGGAGCAATGGACCCACCAACCAGTAGTTCATTCATGAACGACTGTGTTATGTCGTGTGGCCTGCCGAACTGCGTCCTGAGGAAGTCCATGGCTTTTTGATAGTCTGCTTTTCCAGGAAGGAACACGCAGTGTTCGATGGCCTCTCTCGCTTCCCCACAGCAATAATGGAGAAAGTACATCAACCTGTTGCCATCATCAAACAGCCGATCAGCTACACTCATTTGAAATGCTTTCACAAACTTCCGAAATTCCATTGGATTCCCGTTAAACCTATCTATTTCTATTTTCGGCAGGCTGATACCCAGCACTGTGGCATAGTGATCAACATGCGGGCCGTCCATTTCGTACGCCGCGGTTTGAGTCCCAGCGACAGCATTTCTAGGCAGATTCGTAGATGACTGTGCGTATTCCGCTTCCTCTGGGTTGGCTTTTGCAACAAACTTCTCGACCTTCTGTCGACTGGATGAAAAGTCGCGTTCACAGTCGTCTGATATCGATCTTTCATCATCAGAGGACGCATAAAACAACAGTATCTACTTCCGGGACGCTAAATTCCGCTTTCTGATCTCTAGCTCCTTCATCTCTGTCGCGATCTCTTCCTCCACTACCTGCTCTAGCCTAATTTTGACAGTCCCTACCCGTGTACCTGCTGGACCTTACTCTACCAGCCATACTTGGCCTACGGGGAGACTGTCGATTCAATAAAGGAGGCTGAGAAACGCCAATGTCACGGCCAACAATGTTATCATAAATATCATTCATCAAGTTATCCAGTTCTGGGTTCGACAAGCTTTGAAGTAACTTATCACTTCGTGTTCTGGTCATATTGGTTTCAAAATTCCAAAATTCCTATTCGGGTGAACGTCTGGGATCCATGGGATGATACTTGAGATTTGAGTACGATTGATTGTTTTCAGCAATCACTTGGGCCATGTTCAGTTACGCGCAAAACCCCAAAAGCCAAATCGTTAACATGGAGGTTTATCTACAAATGTGATACTATGGATACAATAATAAAATAATAGGACTATACAGACCTCAAATCGTGGGACTACGCTGGCTTCTATACACCGCTTTAGGAACTGCTAATCCCCAACCGGATCTCAAATTCCACATCGACTCAAGGCAAGATGGCCACAGATTGCTAAACCCACGTGTTGATTTAAATAACAAGTGTGATGACAGGGTCAAAGAGTGGTTTATATTCAGGTCAAAACAAGGAAGGTGGTATAGGCACAAAGTGGAAAAAACAAAACGGGAAATGACGTTGTACACAATAACACTAGAAGAAAAGAATCAACAATAAATAACAACGAAGTTCAGTGCAGAGCCATGGCGATTCTGTCAACATTTCCCATCACCATAAACACACCTCGCGCCTTAAATTGGTGCCTATAGATTTAACCAGCGAATTGGAGTAGGATTTCTCACGACGTGAGTAGGCTACCTGCAAAATTTGGTGGCTCGGCTTTGAACAAGAGCTGAGCTAACCTCGGCGCACTGGGCTAATTCTAATGCATTTGCCTAGCATGGCATAGATTTACAAGAAACACTTTGAAGCGTTGCATTGTGCGGACAGTTGAGAAAGCACAACGTTTCATTTTTCCGAAGTTTTTTGCAGCCATTCTACTAGTATTCCAAGTAACATTTCACTTTAACGAAAACAAACATACTGAAAGGATTCATAAGATAAACGGCTAATGGTGACTACGCAGACAGCCGAGATGACAAATACTTATTCCTTGTGACGTATCAACAGATTTTTCTCGTCCCATCTGACTGCGATAAATACAGGTGCACTGGAATGAGGATATATGAAGGTCTGACGCTCTTTAAAAGTACTACTCCGAATATCTGTTGGCAGTGTAAACCTTTTAACCAGAATAGTGTCACGACTTCCTTGCGCGAACATCTGTTACGTGAGAGCCGTCAGTGTACTTTTGTCTGCTAGTTTCAGGTTAGATGACCTCTTTTTTTTAGCCCTGTGGTCTAACTATTGTTGTATAGCCTACCTATGTACACGGCCAGTAAAACAAACGCCTCAGCCATGTGTCTATGTTTGTGCAAGTGCTTTTTTACTGGAAGTAACCTGATCGCCTCTCGTGACGGCAAGTGCGATGAATGAGATCATTAACCTCCCCTGACACATCAGTCCTAAGTCTTGGCTACTCACATCAGACAACAGGAACTGTCAACTAACATTCAGCACTGATTTCTCCTGCGAGTTGAGACCGGTGTTGCTTGTCAAGGGATTCTTCCTATATCTGAAATTGAACGTTCAGCACATTCTCATACAGCTCCAGGTAGCTCTGCGGTTAAGGCGCAAACTTAATGACCGAAAAGCCTGTGGTTCCAAGCCAACCGCGGCATCTCGACTACTCCTATCCAGGTTTGGACAATCTGGCAGTGCTTCCTCTGGGTATCATGACAGCTAGGTATCAAAAGGATGCTACAACTGAACGATTTTTCTCACACAGTAATGGTAAACTGGACTGACGCTGTCCCATGTCAATTCCTCCTGTTTCTGACACCAGACGCAGCTGGAGAAACGGATATGTGTGTGTGCCAATATGGAACGGATCTTGTGGACTAAGTTATCTATCACATCATCAATTACATTTAGGAGGCTTTACACACCGTATTGCCTTTGGGTTTTGACTCAGAACACACATCAGTGAATTGCTGCGTGGTATCCACTGGCCAAAAGGGACTCCTTGAGAGGCTGTGGTATACCGTTTTCACAGGGCCTTGTTCATAAGTCATCGGATAAAAACCTCAAAAACTACAAGCACTGGCCAATCCAAATCGCTTTTTGGTAAGCTGAGCGACTTATTGTCCCGTCTGCGCGTTTACTGACGCGCAAATCCAAGGCCGGAAACGAATTTATAAGATGAAGAAATGTTCGCGTGAATGGAATCGAACTAATTACGTGCTAAGTCAAAGAGAGATAAACAGGTGTAAATTAAACTATCTTCAATAAATGTTCAGTAAAAAAAGGCGTTTTGCTATGTTATCCGAAAGTTGGCATTCGATCATTCTTACAAAGTCGGCTGGAATTGGCCTTGAAGTGTTACCATGGTGAAACTGACACTTCCTTCATAAAGAACAGATTCAAAAACTAACTGCACGTTCTACATACGTGAACAAACGGGAATCGATATGTTGTGGGAAGCAGTCAAATCACATAACTGTAAGGCTGTTTCACGAAGGGGAATGTTAGCGAAACGGGGATCAACAGTCCCAAACCAATTGTGAACTCATTGGACCATTCTCCATATGTTGTGAATGTTCGAATGAACCTCCTAAGCAAAACTGTCTTAGTTGAAGCTTTGAATCCCTTTCGTCCATCTGACCTGAATCGCGAGGTTATATAAATACAATAATAATCGTACAACAGTAACCCCCATTCGACGCAAAGGTCCCATGCTACCCGAAGGGAGCACGAGGGCTGTGATACTTCCTAGACAGGGGCAGTCAAGATGCCGTGGCTGAGTTCCAATCACAGATCTTCCAGTCTGACGGTCCGCCTTAACCACTGAGCCTCCTCAAGCTCAGGACACCTCGGGCGAGGAAAAATACCTGACGAGATGTTAACACTTCTTTCGCATTCATTCACGCTACAAATGCTTGTATAGGATTAGATCATGGTAGCAACAAGGAAAAACATTTGAAGACACCTGAATAGGTTATCAAAGGTGGTTCATAATAGATTCTACAATCGCAGGTAAAAGAGAGAAACTAGCAGCCATCTGGAGCTCACTTCTCTGGCAACAAAACTAGGAATAACTAGCCTTGAGAGTTCAAGCCAGCCAGCCTCGAGAGACAAATGTTTCTGCAGCCCATTTCATCCATCAGTTCACTCACCGTTCAGGTAGCATACATTGGTAGAACAGACGAACGTTTTTCTCCCAAACAACACACCAATCACCTGATATATGCGATGACACGAAATCACATGGTTGTCAACCCACAGACCGGGTCCAGCACCATCGATGGTAAGGCTCCAGCTGATTTCAGGTCATTTCGTTCACCCTAGATAATCATTTACTGCTCTGCTCTGTAGCCGAACACGGTATATAACCCTGTTTGTTTTGCGCGTGAGACAGATGAATATAAACAAAACGTCAACATCAAGCGACGCTTGTAACTCCTCATTCTTGTTGAGTTTGAACAAGTATTGCCAACCTCCACAACAACCACATTTCTCAGCTTGTCGGCTGGATATGACGAAATCTTCAGGTTTCATTCAACAACGCATACCAGTTGAAGAGGACCCTCCTAGCTGACTTGTTTCACCTGGTTGCATCAACCCGATACCGAATGATAGCGTGTTTCACTCGGAATTGCGTTCCTCTGTCAAGAGAATACCCGGTTCATAAGGTAAGCCCAATTGAATCATAACGAATCTCGCTACATTTCCTTCGGAAGACAGTGGAAAATGAACAAATGCAGCTTCAAAGTTGCACCATTCCGTTGAACTCCGTCCAGTTAAACCAACCACGTTAATCGAGTAAATCACTGAGCATTAATCAGTGGACAGAGGGGCTGATGGAGCAGAAATGATTTTTCAATGCAATATGACGTTGCCAAACGCAAACATTAATTAATGATAAACGTAACGCATTACTGATAACGTTGCAGAAAATTCTTCTTCGTCCTTCTTGGGGATCATCAGAAAGGCGCAGTCCCCGAGATTCCGTCAACCTTATGTTCTACTTAAAACCAAATTTCACGAAATTAGAGGAAATCACGCAATTGCAAACACATTTGGTTTTGCGAGAGACTCACCTAGAACCCAGTTGAATCTTTGACGAAACTCTACCACCGCAACAACGTAAATCAATCATTTGCATTAAATTGGCTTCTGTGTGCAAGCTGTGTGAAGCATTTGAAATAGGGTCCATTAAGTTAAACCGAACTGAAAAACACCCGTGCAAACGCAAGCTGATACCTTTCGATCTAATCCCGAGAACACTCATTTTCAGACTAATTTGGCCCCCCGTTTGTGTCTTTCTTCAGATAAATGTGCTGCACAGGGCCGTCGTGTTCTCTTTCGCCCCTCTTGGGGCTCATCAGGTAGGCGGGGTCCTCGAGTTTCAATCAACGTTATGTTCCACATGGACAACAAATTGAACACAATTAGAGAAATATTACATTATTATTATTATATTATATTGTACTGGTGTTCATGGGATACTCGAATGAATCCCTTGTTTATGGTAGTCTCCAACTGAATGTGCCGTACAAAAGACGCTTCAAGTTTCACTCGGCACGAAATTCGAGATATCACCATTCATTTTGTTGACCGAGCACAATACTCATACGGCTGACCAAGTGGGACAAAATCAGTAGTGGACCGTTAAAGGGTTTGCAGGAATATCGTGTCAAGAAAATATATTGCGTCATGTCGAATGTCGCGATGACTGAAACAAGAGACGGCCTTTGTGCAACAGATCAAGATGAAGAACATCGCAAACCAGAGATTAATGAGTCTCACGTTGGCACCAATTTGGTTTACAAATGAGTATATTTCACTAACAAGACCACGTCATTCGCCGTCCCCATTCGGCCATTCTCACAACATCCAAGGAGCTAAATTCAATAATTGAATATCTGATGATGTTGAAGTACGTGGTCTCTTGAACTCTTCGACAATTTTACCGCACACGAAGAAAGTAAGGACACTAAACAGAGCATTTCCCCATACAATACTAGTCACTCGCCTTATTGTGCAAGCACATTTCCCGTGATCCGATACCTTTGACGTGTGGTGCACTAGAACGTAAAAAAGCATCGACGTGTTGCGCGTCAACAACACCGCGCATTTCTAGCGATTAATCCATCACCGATGAAACCATGGTGTCCTTTTCGACAACAAATATAGATTCCGGTTCCGCCATCCTACTCAAATTAGCCTTAAAAACCAATGGATTGGCACACCTGGCGATAAATTTTCAACCAAGCCGAATCCACATACTTATCATCTCAACCACACCTTGAGAGTGTACCTCCATCTCCACGAAAACGCCAACCGAATCAGTGGTGTCGATCCACGTTTAAAGCAATAACTTAGCACAGCAGGGTAACCCGGAAGATGTCCTATGCTGGTATGGTACAACGAGTTAAGCTTAACAAAGGCCAGCATGCTTTTGTTGCAAGTTTGTTTGTCAGTTCAAATCATACTACCGATCACAGAACAGTTTCAATCGCCCAAGCTCATTTTCATATGGATGTAAATGGAACCAAGTCTCTGCTGTTCACAACCGGTGACAAGCTCTCCATTGTTCGTACCACGTCTGAATAGTTGCATCGATCTGTTCTTCCTTACGAATTCTGAGACCCGTTATTTCGTTGGTAACAAATGTATGCACTCCATCGTGAACAGTAAGTAGCGCGAAGATTATTCTGTCATTTCAAGAAACGCTGTTCTGTACATCATCATCGTAAGCACAATTCAATTTTTCTCCTCAAAATGGACGTTCGCACGACAACAATATCTTCCGCAGTGGAAAGACACTATGGTAACACGGAAAATTACGATTGACTTGTTTGACATCAACGGCCAATCAGAACGTACGCTAAGATTGGAGTACTTCCGTGCTTGCAATAAATTAAAAAAATCCCAGGGTTGCTACCCTCACGGGTTTAAACTGCTGGTCCAGTGTGTTACCTTTCGTTTGAATTGCAGCTACACATCAAATACCTAATGCTTGGATTTGCCTTCTTGATTCAACTTCGTACCGTCTTAAAACAACTTGACTTCTGCCCTGTGGGTCCTCCCAATCACTTAAGGGAGACAAGTGCGTGCACCCGTTAGCTTTTCAATCACGTTCTTGAACGGAAAAGGAGTAAAGAATAGAGTCATTTGGAATTCTCACAGGGTAAATTTATAACAAAAGGGTTCGCCACGGCAACCAAGAACTGAACACTCGGCACAACGAACGATCTGACAAATAGCATGCCGTCTCTACACTGTCCATCGAATAAATAAATTTGAAGAATATAATGGATGAGAGAACCAGCTAGGATTCATTCGCCCGTTAACGTCAACTTAATTTGCAAATGAGTTAACTTCTCAGACCACAGCCTCTAATCACCAGCATGTGGTCGGGAGTAACTATCATTTCTTCAGCCGGTGCGGACACCTGACTGAAATTCTTTGATATAGCGGTGCTGGTGAAAAACTACCACCATTTATCATTGAGAAGAGGGACAATCGGCGTCCGGTGGGATAGCTAAAACTTTATGGAAAACCGGCAATACATTTATTGTTGTCAAGTTCCCGTATACACTTGGACCGGGAAGAAAACAGACATTTTAGTCCTGTATAATTTCGGCGTCGTTTTGTACCGAACCTCGTAATCAGCAACAACCACGGGCAACATACAGTTCGAACGCTCCTGAAGGGTGTCACTCACAAAGAAGGCACAAGTATTGTCCTCAGCGCCAATCTGCCACTGCGCTCTCACAATGGCCTGGACAGCTAAGCAAACGTTCCACATGACCATACGGATCAACCATAAAATCAGTCTTCTGAAGCGTTTCTCTCTGCACCCCATTTCATCGGCTGTCTGATTGGTGAACACTGTATGGGGGAGTGACTCCGCACAGCTTCTTGAAGCAATTAGTGAGGGTTCGAGTCCCATGAGGGCGGAAAAGACCCACGGTGCTTCCCGCTTGATGTACCCATACCAATACGAGCAAAATACTTTGGTCTGACATTGAGAATCAGAATCTAAGGAAGACCACGTTAATTCGAGAAAATAGCGAGACCACTGTTGTCTTTGGAATGTACGCCTACCGTAGCGGTTTCTTTATCTAATTTGACCTTAAACCATGGTGGGGAACAAATGCTGTGAGCCTGGGGTAGTTCTGGATTAGTCCTAGTGTTGACACCCACCCCTGAAATCCCACATAACCTTCCACTAGACTGCGGCAGCTTATCGGTGCATGATGACTCTTGTTTTCCTCAGGTTTTGTTACAAACACACAGCTCAGTTCCATTCAATTATTCAGCTACAAACCGTGTACCGAAGTACAGCGGTTTTACCTACTATAACTTCGTTAATTGAGGATAGGGGAATTAAGAGAATGAAAGCCACGCGTTGGAAACGATGACCCGATCAGTTCATTCACATCAAATGGTTCTGTTTGTCCGGTATGGCAGGGATTGATAGCTACGCAATGAAGGCGATAGCTTCGATGCAAGACTGCCATAGGCTGCGTGACCCAGCTATAGCCGTCAGGGCGACTAACCATTAGTTTATCTCGTCCCGCGGTCGCCATCCGGGGAGGTGACAGTTGCCAATGTGACCGAGTTGACTGGTAAGGGCTTTCATGCTTTGTTTCCAAGTCATGGACTCGCCGCTTCTCTGTCGTCTCTGCCCGACATAAGGCTGCGTAAACTGTCCTCTAACATACAAAGTACACGGCTTAGTCAGCGTAGCCTGTGGACAACGACCAGCTGATTTGTCGAGGAAGAGTGAACCTTCCCGAAAAGCATCTAGAGTACCTCAGAATTACTGGTCCAATGTTCTCACCAGACCCGTGTAATGCACCAGAGGCTTCGGATGATTAAACCCAAGGAGCCTTCGAACCGTGCACCGAAATTGGATGCAAAGCTAAACGATTTGACTTGAACTCACGAGGCTTCCGTTTTTTTAAAACTCGACCGTATGGTTATTACGCATTTATGGGCGTTTCGCGTTTTACGTGCAGAAAAAGAGAAGGCCCGGTCACAGATAACGTCCGACATACAAGCGCGTACATCCGGACTGAGATTCGTGACAGGTGAAAGAAGCGTGGCAGTGAGTAGCAGCAGCAGAAACTATGAAAGAAGGCGCATGAGATCATGTTTGCATGTGCACTTGAAGATCAGGAACTCTGTGATGTCTAGATTCAGGCTGCAGTCCGCTTGATCACACTGGACAACTTGGCAATGCTTTCCTGCGTTTTGGTATAGGAGTGCGTCGGATGACTCCGCTGATAAAGTTCCAGCAGATTGCGATACACCGTTTCTTCAAAGGCTGCACCCTGTTCCATCAGGCGATTAACCACCGTCTGTAGAGATATGCAAGAATTTCATGTAAGCATGACTGACAGCGTTGACTAACAAATATGGAATAACGATGGTAGGAAAATTGCATGTGTACTTTGCACACAGCGTTGGAACTGAAGTCTAAAATTTAGAGTGACTGCTACTAAACGAAGTGTGGTGTTTCCCGTCTGGTTAGACAGTTAAACTAGGCTAAGAAGCGAGCTACAAGGGGCTTCAAACCCATGTTACAGTCGGGCACCTTCAAGTTGGCCGTACCTTCCAACTTTAGAATTTCCTCTACAAACTTAAAGCGGATCACCTCATATCTCATTCTGCCTGAACCGTGTTTTACTGAATTGTTCTCAGGGTCATGGTATTCACCATCAGCGCATCATGTATTTTTTTTTATTTATTTATCTATTTTATCTCGTAAATGTGCAAGAGTTCAGTCACACTGTGAGCGATTGTCAAAAAAAACGTTTCCATAACTGGTTAGGCGAAACAAGAAACGCCATACTGGTGAGATCGTTGTACTCAGGCGTAAACACCCAGAAAGAGTGCAACTCATTTCGGTGATCTCGAATAACGCCTGTTTGCTGCCTAAAAAATAGCTCACTTTTCTCCCAAAAGTAATAGAGAAATGATGGAATTGTGGTGCCTTAAGAGGGGTTACACTCAGAGTTACACACATGTACTATCCAGCTATGGTTTATTTCGTGTCGATCGTCTTGTCAGTTTTCGTAGCAGAGAGTGCCGTATGAAGTCAGTGCAAGGAGTCTGGTGTCGTTCCAAACATGTCCGACAGATCTACTCTACTCGGTTGCTTAAATCTAAAGGCCCGCTTCATAAGCAGTTGCCAATCGATTGTCTTCACAGAGATAAAGGTTACACCTGATAACCCAGTTTCAGAACTGTATGAATGTGTTGAATCCGTTTCTGCCACCAGCATTTGGATCGATCACTTTGTGTCCGCCATGACTGCTTTTATCTGACCTCTTTGGGGATAAATAATATCTTTTTATTTCGTCCCACGCCTGAAAGTTCAAATAAACTGTGGGTTTGTAAACGACATCAATTTCTTCAGTGATTGTGGACGCGCTCCATTTGGTTTCTATGATGACTATTTTAGGCGTTTCCCAGAAGAACTAGAGGTTAAATATGTGGAAAGATTAAGACAAGCTGAAAAGGTGGCTTTCACCAGCTGACGCCATTCAACTGAGGAACATGGTTTGAAGCATCGACTTTTTGTCACCACCACTTGACTGAATATTCCATCTACGCTGCCCCATTGAAAACATCCACACCAGCGCTAACAGGTTCCCTTCTCCACTAACTGGGCAACTACGGAATGGAAAACGGTACGCTTACAATAGAAGAAGGTGAGGCAGAAGTCAGAGAGCTTTCGCGAGAAATCAAAATGGGGATAGGACGTCCCAATAGGATATATATATATATATATATATATATATATATAACACGCAGCAACTTAATTCAGACAAAGCTTATGGAGCTCATCATCTATCGCCGTTGTTGCTCAAAACGTGTGCTGACATTCTCTGCGAAGTAATATCCGGTCTTCCCACTAATCACCTCTCCGACTGTCGGCGAGTGAATAAGGCCGGTACCGAAAAAAAGCTTGGTCAATCTTTTATACCTCTATTCTGCTCTGGCTATTTCAAAGAGTTAAAGGTACTCTGTTGGAGGTAAGATGGCTCAGTGGTTAGAGCGCGTATTAACCGACCGAAAGGTCCGTGGTTCGAATCCGACCTCTGCATCTCGACTTCTCTCGCCTAGGCCTGAGCAACTTGGCAGTATCCTATCCCTTGTGGTTCTTTCGGGTGGTATGGCAGATAGGCACCGAAAAGATGTTACAGCTGAACGATTATCTTTTTTTTATTCAACTCTGCGGGACTAAGACTCGTACCAGTTTCACTACCGTCAGTCTCGCTCCTTGATAGACGCTGTTATAAGCATTTAAGGCGCGGGTTTACTGATCGGATAGTCCGCGGTTCGAACTCTGGTTTTTCCATTGTTCGTGTCTAGGCTCGGGTAACTTGGTAGTATCTCAAACCTCGTGCTTCCTTCGAGTTGTACGGTAACTATACAACTAGAAGGTATCACCACCGCACGAGTATATCGTTATTATTATTATTGGCATTAGATGCTGTTACACACCCATTTCACCCCGTCACTCGTGCTTTGAATACAAATACTGTACTATACGTTTATACTAATGCTGTACGTACGATGCTTTAGGTAGCGTGGACAGAGAACGATTATCACAACCTTTTACTGATGTGCGTGGTGAGCGGAGCCTGGCCGATAAAAGCAAAGACCACTTCGCTTTCTTACTATCAACTATCAGCGGTGTGCCCCAGGGTGCTATTTTTTCCTTTTTGGTTTCATTGGCCCCCGGGCCTAACTTCCTCATCCAGTGTGAGTACACTGATGACATAGAGACTGGCTGTAGCTATCGTGTGCCTACAGTTAAAAACTGTAAAAAATGAAATTGTTACCTTGCCTCGATGTCCCGAAATGTCAAGAGATTGTACTTTCTCTCAACTCTGGTCAACGTCACAATGACCGGATTCGTAGCCACCAACCTTCATGGTTTTCAGTGCTACTCGCCGCGAAAGTCCTACATTGAAGCACCAAGATATGATCCTCTCCCGATCCCAGGTGTCTGTAGCAGAGTTCGGTATCTAAACATTTAGGCTATGAGAGTGAGAACCCTCTCTGTTCCCCCACCAACTTTATCCCTCGGTTTGTAGCCGCCTGTATTCTGCATCACTTGGTGTTCCCATGTTCTCTTCCTTAAACTCAGTGCCCTATCGTCAGGTTGCTGAAACCCCCTTAGGTACAGAGGAATCTCAAGGAATGTCTTCAGTGACGACGTGCTAAGCAAGCAATTTCCAAACCTCACACATTTCACGAAGTCATACCAATGTTTTCTATCCTATCTACCAGCTACACATTAAAGTCAGGTCTACCAGAGCCACTGGTCCCGTAACTCTCTGATCCCCTATTTGGCTCGTCTTCCAGTGAGTCCCACGGCCCTGTATAACAAACTTACATCTCAGTTGCTTGAACAAAGTGTCCAACGATGGGAGTTTCAAGAAATGTTTTCAGACGTACTTCGAATTGTTTTATCGTTTACGTTGGATACTGTTGTAAAAGGGTACGTCGAAAATTCTTACCAAGCTACATGAAGCTTTGCCTTGAACTAGTTATTGAAGCGCTCCTACCATTCTACGCGCTTCATTCGTTAGTCAAGTACTCATGGACACAATGGGTCACGTGACAGGCGGAACTAGGAACGAGGGCTTTCCAGACATGAATGCCACTTTATAGTTGTGTTGCAGTGAGTGCATGCAAGACTTTCGTCCTCTCTTTTTTCATTACTGATATTTTCAGATGGAAGTTGTTCATATTTAGGGGCAACAGAATCCATGCATTTGAGGAAAAAATGCGGAGGTTTCGTATCAAGAGAGCTGGTGGCACGACGATAACTCACCTCAGGTGTCAGATGGAACAGTTCGAACAGCTGCTTGACGCGGATCAAATCGGACTCGTGTGTCTCGGTTAGACTAGCCAGAGCTTGTTGAAGTCGGTACACATTGCGGCACCTGAAAGTCGAGAAAATACGAGCGGGCAGCTTGGTTACTGATTGTTTACCAAGCCCTTCTGAAACAAGTTAGTTACCGTTTGTGAGGCGGCAGAATGTAGGATAGTTTGGAAATTCGAAACATCAGCATGTACTTCGGGAACCTTG
>SJOL01002231.1:0-52938 GCA_004794785.1 Opisthorchis felineus | reverse complement strand
TAATTAGTTCGCGTAGTGCAGTTCCGTCAAACATAGTGACAAAATAGATGGAAATTATAGCACCGCGTAGCTGTAGGCCATACTGTTCTTCATTGTACGTTTATCACTATTCATAGTGATGACCGGCGGCACCGAGTCCTGGCTAGAAACGATCAAAGGAGCAATCCACTGGCAGTAATATGATAGGTCTAGCTAGACCGTCTGACACGTTAGGAGTAACGGTGGTAAGACCAAACATCTGTCGATCCATGCTATTCTGATTCAGAAATCAACAATATGTGGAAACCAAGCCACGCGACAACAGGTTTAATGCGTTTGCGCAAACTTTCAGCTACTGAAACCAAGTTGGATTCTAAAGTGTTCTGTCCGTGCTTGGGCTATTTTCATCTATCGACTGGGAGTGCGAGAGATATCCTTCATCAATTAGGTTTGGGACTCAGCATCGAGTTCTTAATCAATTGGATATAAAGCATTTGGCAAGCGATCATTTGGGTTTGCAGGTCCCCATGCGGGTGGTCAATTTATTGCTGGAAACTCTTCAGCAGCGCACCACCACCAGTTACACCAACCTTAATTAAAAATGGGCGTACTTCGCGTAATTTGATGTTCATTTGGAACATAAGGATGATGGAAACTCGGGGACTACGTCTACCCGGTGAGTCCAAGGGACGGCAAAACTGGTACAGGAATGTCGAAGAGTTTTCAGCAGCCTCATGAATAGCGTATGTCAAGAGGATATTTATTCTTCTGTGTTGGCTATAGATAGAAACCATCATGAAAGCAATCCGAGCTGCTTCCATTTTATAGCTTTGTCGTCAAACGACATAAACGCCTCTTTTGGATCACCCATATTCAAACAAATGTGACAAACCTGAATACGCTCATCCGCTCATCGGTCGAATCGAGAAGTTCGTGTGTTTGTATCATGCAACGACGATTGACTCAAATAACCCCAGTATATCACTCGTGTTACGCATATATCAACACAAAATCGGTTGACTATTCTCTCCAGTTAACTAGGTGTGTTATTCATGTAACCGCTTGTTGTGGCATCGTTTCGGAACTATGGCAGCTTATACATGCATCTACTAGTTAGTGACTTGTTTCTGAGGTCAACAATGGTTTGGAAAACCATTTCGAAAGTGCAAACTTTTCATGACTTAACGATACCCGACTTAGAAAAGTGTGTTCAGGTGATCGGCCGCAAAACCTGCTTGGATTTTGGGTTTACCTACTGTTGTTATGGTTTTGAGCGATTTGGCAAACTGAAGCCAGAATTTTTCTTAAATGTAGTTATTGCGGAATTTGTTTTCCGATCCTTTCTTCCAAAGTAGGGTTATTTCTACCTCAGAAGACCGAACGAATTTGTTCGTTGTCTGGAGTTGGAATGCGGACGTATGGTTCACCTGCAGCACGCAGCATTACTGTCCTATTATGCGCGTCATCTCATCTGCCACACCTCATTAGGGCTATTCGATTTTACCGACTTTTTCGCTCCGGTTCAACATGCAACGATCAAAACTTTAACTTACGCACAGCGAGCATCTACTGAACTTATCGGCTTCGGTCTGGTACTTACAGAGACCACCAAAAACAAATTTGCGTGTTGACGTGCGAAATCTTATCAAGGTCACTTTAATGGTCCAATGCTCTAGCGTACCAAGATGGCATCGACATGCTAGATGCTCCCAGTTCCAAGTAGTGATGCTCCAAAGCAATGAACGAAGCGTTCCAGAATGCGATTAGCACGCAATGATGAGTTACGTTCTGAATATGAGCGAAACGACAATGCACTTGCGCCGGCCGCAAAATGGCACGTGTGCCGTCATTATGGTTGGTGGATTGATGGGAAGTTTTTGCCTACAGAAACGTCGGGATAAGTCGCAGTTTCAATGCTAACAGATGCGTCCGATATAAAAGTTTGGCGAGCGATTTCTTCGATCAACCTTTTGGAAACCGTTCCAGGGGGAAATCGATTCGTCAGTGCAAAAAGAGAAATTGCTCAGGACCAGATGAGTGGGTCAGATAGGCCAGTATTCCACATTTGATTTTGGGGGTTATGCGGGGGACACACGAGCATGAAGAGGGCTACCCGGCTGAATAGGAAACACGTGAAGCTGAGTCAAATTGATAGTGGACCACAATAAGAATGGAAGAAAGTGGTGGTTTACACTGTTATTGGTACTGAAGCAGAAGACATTATGGAGGGCCTGTAATCCGAGATGTCGTCTCTGTGGGAGATAAAACTCTTTGACTTGACGTTTGACCTATGTTTGAATCCTACATCAGGACAATCTTGTTCCACCCTTCTGATGACAGCAAACTGACATGTCTCGACTCGTAGCGTCCAATTGACGAGATCGATGATTCTCTCCAAGAAGAGTTTATTGTTCAACTGTATCGAAAACATGACGGATCGAAAGCGCCTAAAATGTGTGACGTACTATGACAAGGCATGTGTCTGGTCGGAACAGGTTTTCGGAAACCGTTCATGCACTTAACAAAGTAACCGATGGGGCATCAGAGAACCTTAGAATGCAAGTTTTGCAGAGGTATAGGGAGGTGCGAAAAGGATTGTATTGATCGCAACTAAAACGCACATCCTGAAATATTCCATCTCTCGTTTAGTTTTGGCCGCCGTCTGAGGCGTACCCTTCCAGCACTCAATATGATGTGTTAAGATCCACGTCAGAATTTAACCGAAGTTTGGCAGCTAATTGCAACGGGTAAAGGACGCTAAAAAATCGGGATTTCTAATCTGAACTGGAACACAAGAAGTCACGGAAAACTGGCAGACTTCATAGGATTCCGCATGTGATAATTAAGATTTTCATCTTGTTAACACACGGATATTCGCAGACACATGCATGGAGACAGGCATACTCTGTCGACCCAGGAATTTTGACAATCGTCCATTTTGAATTCGGTCACTGGTAGACAATGATTCGGCTATAATATCGACTATTCGCTGTGTGGCGGTGCTTTCCGCCTGGTTCGCGGATGATAAATATGGTTGTGTTACATCGTTGTTCTGCGAGCTAAACTGTGGGATCCAGACCATCGGCAGTGCATGTATTACACACAGGAAAACTAATTCTATGCTGCCAGACTAAGAACGTGTTCGTTTTTGTGTTTCTTTTCCTGTCATTTATCTTTCGGTTAGCTTGGCATTGCTGGTGCAAAGTGCCAGGGCTGAACTATCAAGTTCCCACAGGCTGGACAAACCCGCACACTTAGGAAGAACATTCTTAGAAGGAGCATTGTGTACTTCACGGCATTTAACTTGGCCTCGAGCTTGGGATTTTTCACACCTTAAACAACAGTACCATAATGTTGTCGCGAACAGACACAAAGAACCTCCAGGACTCACATTTTTCTGTTCCCATTCCTGTTCATCCGAGGAATCGTTGGAACCAACCGGAGCAGTAGCTGCGAGATAAAATCTCCAAGACCGTCGAAAATAAAACTGCATCGAGTACAAGGGGTAGGGCACCATGAGGCAAAAATCAATTGACGCACACAGACAAAGAAACAAAGGACATAGGAAAAATAACATTTTGCATACTTTGGAATCAATTTTGACAGCTTCCTGGGTAAACAAAAGGTGACAGGTGATGGGGTGGTGATGACGGTGTAGATAAACAATTTTGAGGGGCGAAGAATAGAATATTGAATGAAGGTGTGGAACCCATAATACGGACGAATTTGCCACCAAATTCAAAATGGTTTCTCCAAACAATCCTGACACGGTTGAAAGCGACGGTGTTTATAGCCACCGC
Source organism: Opisthorchis felineus (assembly GCA_004794785.1). NCBI lineage: Eukaryota > Metazoa > Platyhelminthes > Trematoda > Opisthorchiida > Opisthorchiidae > Opisthorchis > Opisthorchis felineus. The sequence continues at coordinate 49,159 of SJOL01002231.1, read as the reverse complement.
ATTGAACCGTGCATCATCGTACTAGGTGGTAAATCTACGCGAAAGCAGAATACGGTTGCTTTCATCAAGCCTTGGAGCGAAAAAACCTTCAACGATGCAGTTTCATTTTCTCAAAACTTTCTCTGTATAAAACTGTTGTCCAGGTGTCTGAAATTGGGTGGCTTTTCTGACAAGTAAGTAAAATTGGTACACCAACTTATTGATACGGCCTACAGCAGGTATTCATCTTCAGAAATATCATACTGGAACATTCGTCTTCACCCATCAGTAAGACTGGCCTCAAAAAGAAAGACCTGCGAAATCCCTACTGTCTGTCGGAAAAAATGCCCCTCTCCTATAGTGAAACAGGCTTGAACTGAACGAGGCTCATAGCTGTCCCCTCCGGAGCCTCATACACGTTCCCTGAGACTTTCGGTGTTACAGAGCAAATTCTGGGTCTGCAACGAGCCAATCAAGAGACTGCTATCGATTTATTAAGACTGTCTGTCAGATTGATCGGCTTTAGCATGAGTAGACACGCATGGACAGTCTCCTGTGTGGGACAAATGCAGCTGCTCAGTCTGGATGCACACTGGTTTGAGATGTAGGCGATGCGCGCGTAAATGCTTACTTTGGTGCATGGATTTTATGCGGCAGCAATCAGACAAAAGTTTGTATTCAACGAGACGATCAACCGAATGAATGATACTGATGCTGGTAGAAAAGGACGCAATGGCTGCGACCGTGACATCGATTTCAAAGCATGGACCACTTCCCTGAACATATGTACGCCTAACTGTGTTCCTGGAGAGACATTGATTCGAATTTTCTTCATTTAACACTTCAGGTATTCGCCATACCATCATATGCTCACGCACAGTGAATTTGTGTTACACGATTGTGTTCGTTGTGAACGTAAGGCTGCGGGTGCGCATCCATCCGTCTCTTAGTCTATCCGTAACCCATGCGGTCTGACAGTCCTAGTTTAGCGCCCACTGTCTCCATGTTCGATCATAAAATAAAATGTCCGTGGAAGACCTTCGGTGTTTTGGGACAGACAGTCACGTCTCCTTGCCCCACTAAGTGAGTTCATTTTTTATGCACGGTGTAGACGTTCCTATTCTCCGCCGCTTTACACAAAGTGGCCGTAATTCCAGCATTGGAGGGGTGGCTTACAGAGAAAGAGGTGGCTTCCTGCAAATAAATGCACGGAAAAATCACCTGAACAAAATGACATCCAATGTTACATCTAGATAAAAAATCCATACAAGTCCTGAAAAGCAACAGCTGATAAGAAAGCTGACACACGACGTAGGAGAGGCGTTCCCTGGCATAGTTTTTTTTAGGAAAAGAGACCAAAAGATCGGTGTGACTGTGTAACACGATAACTTGGTCTGAGTGGTTACAAAAACAGGAAGAGTGGGGCGAATGTAAGTTTGTGGTACAGACACAGCCGACACAAATAAGAATGAACATTTGCCATAAGAGTAATAATGAAATAGGGAAAGGAACGTCCTGATGATGAGAAATAGGTTGGAAACTGTTGGACACTAAGGGAGGTGGGAGGAATGAGTCAATTGACATTTCTCTGGACAAGGTCAAAGACTGAGAAATAGGTGAGCGGAACTCCACCCCCGAAATGACAGCAGTATTTCAGGACGAGGTGAATTTGAAATCTACAGAGCATACAATGCTGGAGGGGGAAAAATACCTGTAGGTTCGGTAAAGGAAACTTGTCTCCTTGCACGTATTTGGCGATCAGCTTAAAGCGAGTGAACTAAGAAAGGGTGTCTGCAATTTCTAGACCCAAAAAAGGGCGAGGTTTAATAAAGACGGGGAGATCCGGAGAAACTTGGGGAAGATGAAGAAAATATGGAGGGATTTGGAATTAATAAATGACGCGGCCTTTGCCGACGTGCAAATTTTGCTGCTTGTCTGTATGCGGTCGTTTGGATGTTGACGACAGACAGTGCCGGGAGGGATAGGGTTGTTTGTCCAAGCTTACTGAACTCAGATGTCCAAAACTGTGAGATATGTCTGGACCAGCAAAGGTGGTCACGCAGTAGGGTAAAGTTTCTCTAGACCATGCGGCAACTGTTCATCCAACAGAGTCCGGAGTTTGGATAAAATAAATAATATAAACATGGCAATAACTGTAGAGATTTGAGTGGGCCCCATACTCGAGAACATAAGAGACTGGGCTAGCTTCAAGGGAGAGAATACAGCCATAGGACAGGATAGGAGCCACCTGGGGTGCGCATTTCTGAAAAAAAGGAGAGATACTATCAAGACCAAGAGTTCTGGGAATGAGGATGTTTTGTATCCGAATGGCCGAGATTTTGGAATGTTATGCAGCATAAACGGGGACAAACGTTGGAGTCCTGAGCAGGAGATATCAGTTCTCTTGTGGAACGGATACGAAGATACAATGAGTGTTGGAAATGGGAAGGTATGAAAGGGTTCAAAACTTGCGGAAGACCCCAGAACGAACAGCTGTTGATGGGCGCTTTTGAGAGTCCGTCAACTATCGATGGATGGTGGGAGATACATGACTACAGCGGGTGGATGGGTAAGCATTATTGAGCGGACGTTTACACATGCGATTCTCTCGAGCAGTGCGCGGAGGCAAACATTGTTACATCACTTAAGACAAGTAGTTTTACCAGAGTTTTGAGTAATTGGAAACGGAAAGGTGATTGATGAAAGGTCGTTGATGAGGGCTTCCTTGAGTCATCCAGTCAATGATGAGTCATGCAAGAGAAGATAATCTTAATCAGTGGAGTAGTATCTAAAGCAAACGCGATAGAAAGACACAGTAGGGTGGTGAGATGCGACCAGGTTACAAGTTGAGGATCCTACGAGCGGGAGGGGCCGAAATAGACAGCAAAGAGCTTGGGTCGACGATGAGGAAGTGGAGTTTGTGGGAGTGGGAGAGTTTGTGGGATACCGCCGTCCAGGTCTGAGTGGCGAATTAGAAAATTCACAAGTCGGGAAAAACAACTGGTCGTGGAGAAGCACCCTATGTCAAAGCTAGCTTGCTCAGTGGCGGCTGAGCACGGAAGCCCCTCAAGCTTACGAAGACTGAGGCCCCTAAGCGCGCACAACTCAGCAGTGGAATTGGGCGGAAGAATGTGTTGAGAATGAGTAGTTACCACCGTCATTGTGGCATTGAAAAAATAGTTACTTCCGGCCAAACATAATAAACCGAGAATAATTTATTTGCAGCTAATGATGTATGGATGTAGGTGCCACTCTCAAGGCGAGAAGAAACAAACTGGGAACTGGAGATAGTTAAGTCGCTGTGTCCAAAGATTAGCCCCAGTTAGACAGAAGCAACACGGAGACAAGAAGAACAGATGATAGTGGACTGAGTTAACACTCTTGTTTAGGTTATTTATGTTGCAGAAGGGGGCCTCGAGCCGAGAGTGACCCGAGCTAGCACTCATCTTATTGATCGGGAATCTGACCCATGGGCTTGGAGCGAGGAGCCATATTCATCCATGAAAGGAATCTACCAGTGGAACGTTTGGTTTTTCGGTTCATGTAGTTGAACTAGAGTTGAACCGAAATAAACAACTATGACCCATCTTACAGTGGGGCAGAGGTGAACACTTGGTGGAAAAGTGAGACAATAGAAATAAGGGGGAAACCATCTCAGCACATTTGTTGGTTCAGAGATTGAATTGGCCATCGCGCACTGCGATATTCAGTGTAACGAATCACGTGGCACTATTCTGGTTTGTGAGTGAAGTGAACACTGAGCTAGACAGAACAAAGAAGAAATTAAATCGGCAGGAAAGGAAGCAGTAAAACAAAACAGTAGATGGTTTACCGGAACTTGTGTCGACTGAATGTGTGCATCAGCAGATCCTGCACACGTTCCAGATAGACAAGGAAGTCGGTGACATACTTGTCCGCATCAACATCATCCACCGGACACGAGTAGTTAACGTTCTCCGGCAGCCCTCCAAAATGATTGTATGCCTGAATACGCACTTCCAAGTAGACCATGAGGAGGCAGGTATCGGCAACCCGAGTGAGTTCTCTGGAGCATGCGGCGAAAGGAGTGTCGAGAAACGTTGTCACAGGAGTTTTGGATGAACTTCCATCTGAAGAGGCTTCCGTAAGGTGATGCTGTTGAACCATACGTCGTCGAAGTTGTCGGAGCCACGTGTCCAAAGAGAGAACGCGGTTAGCAAGCCAACACTAAAAATAGGGGAAAAGTTACCGGATCCATCGCTGATGTAACAAGCACACGCAGCTGTGATAGTCCGCGTATAGTTGGAAAAATGGATAACGTAATACGAGCATACCGAAACTCGTCGAAAAGAGCCATGCTCTTACGGTCGATGATGGTGGGCACAAAGGATTGTCCGTTCTGCTCGTATCCCATGACCACCATTTTTGTTCCATTAGGAAGGATAAAGTGTCGAGTAGAATGCAGTTATATAAACTGATGCCAGGAGAAATCAAAGTAGGCATTTTCATCCTGTGGATGACTCACCCTGCAACAAACACTTCTCAAATAGGACCGTATGAGACCCTGCGAGCTCGTTAATTCTCCCAGATACGACCAAATCCCGCTAGAGGTCATAATGGAGAGCCAATGCTGCACGTGAAATGACATCCATGCATTCGCTAGATTGTATATTCTATTCGTCATAACAAGGCCACGAACGCCATATCATCTCCCCCTTACTAGAGTCACCCCATGCAACGCCTGCATGGGGAAAAAAGCCAAGGAACTGCACACTACAATTGATGAGTATAAGAGAAGGACAAACAAACCACCAAAGAGTGCGGATGAATACCAAGCGCTGGTCAAAGAATCGGCGATGGCGAGAAATGCGTTAGATACAGTACATACAGTAGATCTGGAAAACGCGGAAGTTTTAACACGAAGACTGCAGTTCGCACCAAAGCGGCTGATCACTGAGACGTTGGAAATCGCCGAGCATCCCAGTGTGAACTGGTGGCACAGAGCTGCCGAGTCTATGGAGAGCAGTCTATGATAAACAGAGTTGACACGTGATGGTGCACAGTTGTCAATGAACCTGGACTCATTAGCAAAACTGTTAGAAAGCCCAACCAGACAAAAGTTCACATAGTCCATCTCCCTCACACAACTGTCGTCGCACCAGCTCAACACAAACGGAAGAAAATTGTAAACGACACTCAAGAGGGATCTCCACGTGAAGCGAACCGGAAGAACTAGATTCTATTTCCGACCAAAATCCACATAACTCCCCCCTAGCCCATCGGTCTTAGCACTTGCCGACCCACACTAACGAACAAAATTCCTAAGCCGACACCTAACACTGATTTAACCTGATGGTAGAAAGAGATCTATCTAACTGATTGGCTTTCCTTCTGCCTTAAATTTAGACCAACCTCTTAAACTAGTCACTTGATCTGATGAAGCTTCTGTGTAAGAAGCAAAACGTTGCCCAGTAATAAATCCACCGATTGCTTTTTAAACTCTGTAGAACATAAAAGCTTTACTTTCGTCATTTGGAGACTCTACATTCTACAGTTTGTCGATGAAAGAAACCTAGCAAGTAAAGTTGAGCATTTGTTAGGCGGAATTCCGCACCAAAACCGCTTTATGGCTGGCAGTTAGACGCTGCTACAGCCAAGAAGCATATCACGCACGCGACTGGCTAGAAGATCGGGTCGTTTGCCAGTCCAGCATCAAGGCGAGCTCTGATTGACCGAAAACCTGAACCCAACCGCCAATCATGATCCAGTATCCGCCGAATGCCGGTTGTCAATGCCGCATCCAGAAGCCGTCGGAATTTCCAGAATGTTTTCGTCGCACACACTTTATATGTGACGCGCTGTACATGTGCTGTTGACCTGGTTTTGGGCGTTAACACACGTTGTGCAACTTTGCTGGCTGCTTTGACGGGAACGCTAACTTGAAAGGTTCGGATCGAGAACTAAGCTGCGGAATCGAACGCTGCTTAAACTTTGTTTTCATCACAACTCTACAGGCGAATAGGTAACAACCTAAATCGGGTGTTCGCTCGAAGGCTTTGTGAGTGAGAACATCTTTATCTAGAAGTGGCTGCTTGTAACATAACCGCTCGACTGGACGATGACTTCACCCAACAGTTTCTCGCCACAATACGCATCACGGAATTGTTGAAGCCATTCAACGCTGGTACGAAATTGAACTTTCCAAAATTATGACTCATAATGTTGCAGCTTCAATGGTTAGCTGATAGGAATCCAAGGATGAACTTCCCTTTTTGGCGTTGTTAACCTCATTGGTGGTAGTTAGGATGGTCAGCCACGATGAAGCAGTCTGCAACAGCTTACAAGCAAGGACCTTTCAAGCGCACCTGTTGTGTCCGTCTTTCTATAGTGTCAGATGAATTCAGCGAGGCACAAATAACGAGCACTGCCTAATCGGGAAATCACAACAAATAGGACATACCAGTGACTCGCTAAGACGACCGAGAATTTTCAGTATTTGAATGTTTCGGACGACGGGCAATTGGTATACACCTTTGTGTTGCGTCGGCTGTTGACTCTCAGGTATTTCATCTTTAATCATGTGAAGCAACTGTTTGGTTTCCTTGGCCGCTAACCGAGTGGCTTCACGTTCGTGTAGAAGACCAGGCAAATGCTGCTGAGAAAAATTGAAACCAGTTAACCAAAATGAAATCGGCTGAAAACAACGGTTTTTCGACAAGGTTTTCAACAAATTGGAATAAACAGAATGACATGATACTGATCTTCCCCTACACACACCCGAGATGGGAGTGCATACCACGCAAACTGTCCGGTACGATCATACTCATGCGGTTGTCGAAAACTTTAATTGTAAACAACAATTGCATAGGTGGAAAAAAAATAAACAGAGTGAATTTCTTGAATGTGGCCAATAAATATATCCCGGTTGGGTAAAACGGTATCAGTACGAACATGAAACATAGTTTTGCCTAAGCGCGAACGAACGCGAACGCGTTGATTTTGAGCTCCAAATCACTTTTAGTCCTTTTCACATTCTAGACTAAGCTACTTCCACCCAGGTTGTTGTAGCAGCCGAAAAGAAATTAATTAACGGTGTGACTGACAGTCTGGTAGATGTAACCCTGGTCTACCCATCCATCTGGATGCATTGTAGTTCAGAATCACAGCTGATAGCATACTCTCATCCCGCTGGTCCACCCTCGGAGGTTTCGCGGTGACATTCTGACGGCCGCATGCATGATTCCTCGGATTCAACTTACCAACTGCTTGGGATGATCAATAAGGATAAAACAGCTGTACGGTGCTTCTTGGCTTAGGTTGGTGGTAATTTCATGTCTGCTGCAATATAGTGCCTGATTTCATTTCATCAACTGTTCTGCCAAGTGTCGTATCGGTAAACACCAGATAAGCGATTGATTAAAGTGTGAAGTAACTGATAAACTGTAGTGCATAACGTGGCTTGGATGCAGCCGAACAAAAAAACAATTAATCTGCGTCAGAGGAACTACTATTGGGGGGGGAAGCAGAAACAGTTGTTCTAGAGACAGAACAGCTGAAAAATCTGTGCGATTTGCCAGACAACTAACTCAAGCGATGTGAGATTAACCATTGATCGACACTAAGTGAATGAATCTGCTTGTCTATCACAAAACAAAGCTCTTAGGGTGGCTAAACCTCAAGTGGAAGGAAAACAATTCCAAAGTGAGGCAGCTATTTTCTGGAGACGCCATGTTTTTTTTTAATCAGGTGCCGCCGAAGGGCAATTAAGAAGGGGAGCTGAGTGACAAACTTATAAGACTGCCAAAATTGAAAAAAAAACCATAAACATCTGCTCCACTCTCCAGCGGGTGAGGGGCGAGCAGGTTAAGCGTAGATGATACATCGTTCAACCAGTGTGTAGCTAAGGAAATCTTATTGTTTTCTTATGCATCGAATACAGTATTTTTCAAGTAATCTGACGCACGAGAGGACCTATCGCTATGGTTGTGAGAACTGAGATTGAGAAAGGAAATTCCGGTCCTCAGACGTTCGATGAATATTCTGTCATGTCCAGCACCTGTGCTTTTTCTCGTGGGATCGATCTACGCAACTACGTACAGTGATTACCCAAGGTACCCACCAAACCCATTCTGTCATCCATGGAATTCTATCCAGAACGGAGTTAGGTTTCTCTACCGCGAATAAGTCCAACAGAGTTTAACCTACCAATGTGTTCACGGTTACCTGCAGCAACGCACCGAAAGATTTATTTCGATCAGTCTTTAGTAGTCGTATTTGAATTCGTTAAAACGGATCAAGTGTCATACTGTGATTTTAGTGCTATGTGATATTCCATCTACCGTCATCTGATTAGTGTTCAGTTTTGTACTGAACAGTGTTCAGGTACTCGGCTAATACGACTTGTATGAGTGATTAAGGCTCACTAAAAATGAAAAAAGGCAGAACTGCAGGTGCTCGCTCCAAAAAATGATAATCACGGCTGTAATACCCTTTCAGTGCCACCCGAAGGAAGCACAAAGGCTGTGATACTACCAGGTTGCCCAAGCCTAGGTGGGGACAGTCGATATGCTGGAGTTGGGTTCGAACCACGGACCTTTCGACCAATGAGTGCGTACCTTAACCACTGAGCTATCTCGAGCTCGAAGCAACAAAATCAACTCACTCGATGGAGGTATCCAAGTGACATGTAATCGAAGTTTGATATTGGTTCACCAGTTTCTTTCTAAAACCAAGTAGCTTGTCACAGCACAGTTCGGTTCAGGTTGAAACTGACTGGTAAAACAAGTTCAGCTAAAGGTGACCTCCGTAAAACCCAACGCATGCTCTGAAATGGTCTTCTTGCTCTCCAGAGGATATCTATCATGTTGGGACAACGTAGGTAACCCAAACGATCCATTGCAAGCACTATATACATATGGTGAATAGCGATCGAAGATCCTCCTGTGCTGGTTGTTCGCTCTAAAGACCCATAGTAAAAAGTCGAGACCGAAGGAAGGACGTTCGTCGTGACGTTCTCTTTCCGCAAGGACCACCATAGTCGGTACGTCGGCACGATAATGTTAGTGTGTGTAACCTGACAGCATCTCAGCTCTCGTGTATGTTTCGAGTTAAACGGAGCCTTTACAGCTGAACAATTATCCTCCTTTACGTCGAAGTCATCAATTGCAACGGCGCGGCTTTCCGACATAGGCCCATAGCAACACACTGCTTCCAACTCAGTGTCACTGGCAACCCGCTAAGAATTCGTACTAGTCAATGGATCTACCTCAGAGAAAGTTTCGGTCAGGCAAATATCCCGTCTATCTCAGAGCACGTCCTGATGTGGTGCAATCATACCGATAAGCTTATCAACTGACTTCCTAGCGAACTGTAACGTTTATCGAATTGGGGGCCGATGGGCGTTCGCCGGCAAAACAAGATGGGGCAACGTATCGCTCAAGACAACAGCAGGGTAGGTCATACAAAGGACAAAAAAGAAGCTATTGAAGAATTGCTTAGTTGTACAACTTGAAGAGCACATTAGCATCTCAAAGTTACGAAAATTACCGTAAAATCAGAAGTGTTATCCTTCGCGTCCTCTGTTTCTGCTGGTCCGCTGCGCCTCTCCATAGCGAATGGAATGACGAGACGCGTATTTAGCTGTGATTCAGCACAGCCTGCACTTCCATCATAGTCGTTAGCTAGTCCCAGCGTAACAATTGTGGCTGGCGAGATGCGTCTTGCAGCGTCACTGTCCCCAGTGTCGGCTTTCTCATTTCGCTGAGCCGAATCGACCATGCCACCCAGGAGAGCCCAGCTATCTCTTTGTGAGGTCATCAAGGTCGTGTTCGCCACAATGCGGGCTTCGTGTGCAGCCATTCGAAGCCAAACGGGAAATTTCCTATAGAAAAATCAACACTACATAGAGACGGGTAATGTCAACTCGTATAGCAGTTCTCACAGCCCGATGTAATATCATTTTTTCCAGTATCGAATCCATCAAACTCAGAAAGTGACGAATAGCGGACAGAAAATAATCAAGCGATCTTATCGGATACAGGCACCATCTTCCCACCCACACTCGGCCTAGTTTTAGACGGTGGTCGTAGCCTAGTTTTTGTCATACGTCCTACTATCCTGGCGAATCGATTCACCGACCGCCCATTATGAAATAAAAACCGGTAAGAGGAATAACACGTCAGCTACATCGCATACCGTATCCGTAAAGGAACTCTATCGCAGGATTAAGCGACACTTCGGACTACTTATCTGCCATACATTTTGTCGTTTCAGGTCTTTCCACTTTGAGACCTTCTCAGAAGTAGTTTGGGACCACAGTACTTGTAATATCTCGTGTGTTCTTCAACTACTACTCGAATTATCCTGGTCTGCACAATACAGTTCAGTGATCAGTGAAATCGACATTTGTCCTATCCAACTGATCGCGGTGAGAGGATGTGCCAAATCAATTTGGCACACCCTGACACACGTGTGTAGGTTACAAAAGACTATCCGTGAACATATGAATTTATCCAACCGTCAAGCTCGAAACAAGGCGAAACAAGGCCAATCTTAAATTACACACAATGACTGAAAGCGTACACGAAGAACGCCGTGCCGCTTAGTCGGGGTGAGTCTGATTGGAATTGTGGTTAAGTGCAAAGTTCAGTAACAAACTTGAAGTACATGATTCAACAAGTGTATATCTCCCACAACGCGATAGCAAGTACGTCCAGAGACATGAGATGGAAAGATTGCTGAACACCTTCAAAGAATTTCGCACTTAATGCCTCGAAAAATCCATCCAGCTCAATCGGTCACTATTTGCTAGACTGCGGCGAATGTAGGGGACTAAGATGGTCGTTCAGAATGACAAACTGTCAAAACAACAGTCTTCTATTACGTTCCCTTGAGGGAGTCGTGATTCGGTCACAAACCTAATTTATTTAAACGACTGAAATCTCTGACCAGACTCGCCTCCTGGGAGGGCCGCAATTGAATCATATCTACGGCCCCATTACCGATAAGGCCTCGGGTCTGATGACTTTTGCTTGATGTAAAAATGCCACTGGTTTATGAGTATGTCTGTGTGTAAACCCGTTCACGATCTTCTCGAGTCTTTATTTCGAAATTCAGACGGCTGATTAGATACGCGACTTTTTTTGTTATCATCCAGGGCTTTATAAAGGGAGCGGGAAAGTCAAACGTCAAATTCTAAAAGAGACGACAACTGGAGATTACATAAAGGCACTGAAGAAAAACAGACTGGTAGCACTAAAAAATTAAAAAATAAATCGTTCAGCTGTAACACCCTTTCGGTGCCTAGTTGCCATGCCACCAGAAGGAAGCACGAGGGCTGGGATACTGCCAGGTTGCCCAAGCCTAGACAGGGGAAGTCGACAGGCAGAGGTCGGGTTCGAACCACGAACCTTGCGGTCAGTAAATTCGCGCTCTAACCACTTCGGCCATCTCGCCCGAGCTACCAATAGGTCAACACATTACTGATCGAGACATTATAACTGTTAGAAAGTAAAAGTGGATGTGATGGGCATTGAGGAATCCAGGTACATGTACCACGAACGAAAAGTCATGGCTGGGAACGAACTCGAACAGCTGAGCACTGGTTTGCCTTCCAATAATTTACACCAAAGCCCCTTGAGTGACATCAACATCTGGTCCACTGCGGAATTGACATAAGAGGCTCACTAGTGTCGGTGAGAGATCTCCACTGTTAATCCATCAGACAGGAGTGTGGCGAGTCAGCTGTGAAGTTCGGGTGCATGAACAAGAGCGTGAACACGCTCGCCTGTTCAGGCATGAAAACTCAGGTGTCCAATGTGCGCTGGTGGAGTAGTGGGAACAAGCTCGCCTCGCATGTCAGAGGAGCGGCATTCAAACCCCGGTACGGCCAGGGATATGCATTGCTGATAAGCTCTAATAAGAGCGAAACTCGAGTCCAGCGCGCCCAGCCCCCTTAGTGTGGGCTCGCCAGAATAATTGCGCCAGGACAAGAGGACGACTGTTCAAACGAGAGCGACATGAACCTGAATTCAGGTGCATAAGCGTGACGAAGGGCTAGCGCCCTCGGTAGCTAGGACGGTGAAAGTTTAGTCCGGCATAAGAGAGAGGTCAGCGGCTCGAATCCGTCCCCACGTTCATACTACGTGTAGTCGCACCTCTGCTTTCGACACTCATAATTCTTTGGTCATCGAAAATCCCGACTAAGCGTAACAACTCCATACAAGGGAAAAGAGTGAAGATGGGAAACTCCACCGAAATAGACAATAAACCTGTCGCCATTTTTGCAAAACAACGTCAGCATGAAAAGTAATCTAAATCCTGCACATCTTAACAACCAAAATAGCCCATTTTAGTGGTTCGCCTTTCGGTTTAGACCAAAACTGATTCGACTTCGTTCGTTATAGCATCCATGGAAGGGTCAACGAAATGAACGGCGTGGTTGAAGGTTAGACGGATCTAAACAGATCATTCAGACGAAAATAGAACACCCATCCATCCGCGTGCATTGTAGTTCGCGAAAGAACCCAGCTTTTCGCTGGAAAAAATCCCCGGAGGTTCCCTACTAACATTGGATGACCGTAGACACAATTCCTTGAAGTTGACGACAATTCCATGTATTGCAAGTGCTGAAAAACATTACATGGCTTTATTTTACCAACCATTCTTATAAGGGTCAAATAATTGTGGTGCAAGACCATCAAGAAACTTAAGTACACCATTCAGAGTAAGTGCGACAGGGCAAGCCCCAAATTGGGAAGTGGGAAGTTCTCATATCTTTCTGCCCATAATGTCACGGTTCCAGTAGCACTGCTCCACGTATGATCATCGCTGGTCACCCTGTAGTAGCAGTCGAGTTCTTCGTAGTTGACCTATGTGGGACTCACTTGGTCTCGGTTAGAAGTAAGACCCAAAGCGGAAACTAACTATACAATAACTGAGCGCTACTTTGCCAGCGCGCATTGGAAATCCTGTAAAAACGGACAAACAAAAGCACTTGAAAGTCGAATGTTATCAAACGCTCCTTGCGTTTGTTGACTGCTTCAACTTTGCAGTACGGAAACGATACAGGCCTTAGCATAAGACTCCCTCAATTTCCACCATCCTCCTCTCGTAGTTTTCTGATCCGTACAACTGGACGAGCAGCCGCTTGTAAACCCTTCTCTCAAAAGGAACGATGATACTGTGTCTAAGCGGACAGAAGCCTGCTGAGGTTTCGTCGTCAATCGAGGTGACATCGCCAATGTGTAATGATGTAACGGAGAGTCATGGTCCAGCCGTACATCTGTGTGCAGGTTCCCTGAACTTCCTTACTCCACTAGGCCACTTGCCTACCAGACTGACTGGTTCACTTACAAGCATAAAGTTCCGGTCTCTTCACTTTCAGTCTGTCATTACTAACCCACAGGTCAACAGTAGCGTAGAACTTCTGCCCGACTAGTTCAAGTTCCGCATCTACCCCAGAATTAGGAAAATGCGCATCGTCGATAGATCATGGATACGTGTATACATTTCATTTTCTTAAGACAACAAAGCAAAAATCGGAATTGCAAGCTCACCCCCCCCACTCACTAGTTAGAAGATCTTAGCTTTGGAGAATGTTGACAAAACATTTTTCCCGCAACAGAAAGGCAAAAGCTGTAAGATGCCAACCTCGCTTCTCGAACACTAAGAGAAACACGGATGAATTCAAATTGACAGAGTCGAACTAATTAAATACAAACCGACCAATGGGACAGGTCCAGGACAAATCGATCGGTCGAAACAGCGTCGCTCAGATGCCTAAAATGAGTTTAATCAATAATACTACCAGTACCGAATACACTCCAAATGAGTGTTGTTTGAAAATGACGGAAAATGTGGATGTGGTGGTGGTGGTGGTGGAAAAAATAAGCAATCGTCAAAACAAAAATGAAGAAGTTCGGAAAAGTGTTTCAGTGACTATAAATGACTGAAATGAATACAATAAAATAAATAAAAGTTGAAAAATAATGTCGAGTGCTGATCGGACATGCAGTAGCCACGGTCTCTAGGACAAGAATGGTGTCATATTTCTAATTTCTGCCTATCGGACATTAAGTCTGACCGATTAGCCTGAGCTGTTAGACTTCATGAATGAACGCGTCAGGCAGCTACTTAGTGTGCCGTTGGTCAGAACTGGCGGTGTAAGGAGGAAACCCCCCCCCCCGCGGAGCTTCGAGAAAACCACAGGCTACTCGCATGCCTTATCAGTAGTACCCGCCGTTACACCGGTACCACGAAAGAGACCTATGCAATACAGCACATATCGTTCGGTGAGTGGTTAGAGTGCACAAAACGACATGGTCTCAAAAAGATAAACATACTTCCAGAATCGGCTGACGTCATTATCTTGAGCCCAATCGGAGCTGGGTACAGTGACCCCTGACTTGTCGACCTCGCTGAGACCTGAACAATGCGGAAATGGTGAACAGTTTTGAACATGTGTAAGGGGGCTGTGACAACAAGGTGAACCTAATCTGCAAATAGAGCCCTGTGGCACAGTACTGATGAGACCCCCCTTCCTTGGGGTTTGTAATGTAGCGCTTACTGACTGACTTTCCGCTATAGAGGAGAATTTATAGTGACGGGCTTTATAAAAACAGGCTCAAGATAGTAAGCTCATAAATATGCTCCGTAGTTAGCGTCCAAAATAGTTGCAAATTTCGATCACGCCTAAATGAGAGACCATCACGTCCAACCTGCAAGTGTTCAGGCGGAACTGCAGGGAACCAATGCTTCAAAATGAAACAGTGGCACAGGTGGGGACAGTAAACAAAAGGTCACAGTCAACTGATACCACGGAGAATTTGCTGCAATAAACTCGTCAGGAGTTTGCCCTTGACAAGTTATGGACATTAATATTTCCAAAAAGATAATACTCTCGAACAAGCAAAGAAATCCCGAAGAGGGCTGCTTGTTTCGGGGTAAAAAGCATATGTAATAGCAATGGAGAGTAACAAACGTTTGCGGTTTTCCACTTTCCGTTTTTTTACTATATCTACGTTTTTGCCACATAATGGCTGTAAAACCAATGTGTGATTATCAGGTATCATTGTTAGCACTTTCCAAACAGAAAAGCACGTCGTTTTGTGTAGTAATTATTTATTTATTCATTCCACGTTGTTAGAACCACAATATCTTAGAAAAGACACCGGATTTCATCAACCCAGTAACCGGAACAGACGAGATCGTGTTTATTCAGACGGACTCAATAGCCTTCAGTTTGGTCACCGCAGTCTCTTCACACAAGTTGAACGCCAACGCAAGAACCAGTTATGGGAACTTAGCTCTAACGGCACTCTGCAGCATTGTCAAAGTTTTGACCATGAAAAAAGACCCCGTATTTGCAAACAACTCACTTCGGTAAACCCGCCACATGGCGCCAATGAACTCGTTTAAAAGGCTTGTTCCAATCTTCATGACACCATCACCATAGTCTGGCAGCGCGAGAAACATGCGTTTGATTTCGACCAGGCACTCGTCCACACATAGGGCTGTCTGAAACAACAGACAGCAATACACACGCCGTGGAGAGAAGCGCAAAGAATCACTGGGCCTCATTCCCGTGGGATTAAAGAAAGCAACACAAATAAAATAGACTTAGACGGAAGATAACAAGAAAACAACTTCCTGGACAGTCATATCAACCTTGGGGTTGCTGCACCGTGGTACAACAACCATCGGATCGGTAACTTCAGGTCTTTGTTACAACAGACAGGAAGAGGAAGGTCAGGAGAGAAAATATAATAATAATAATAATATAATCATTCAGCTGTAGCAGCCTTTCGGTGCCTAGCTGTCACCCAGAGGAAGCACCAGTACTGAGATACTGTCAGGTTTCTCAAGCCTAAACAAGAGCGGTTGATATGACGAAGCTGGGTTTGGACCAAGCATCGTCCAGTTAGTAAGTTCGCGCCTTAATCGCTGAGCTCAAGGTCAGGATTAGTTTGTTCCACATGGAAAAATTCATCAAATGATGGACTTGGGATTCACAAAATCACTCAAATCAACAACTACCAGCTGGTAAAATTCCAATGTGATTTTCATGCTGCCACCCATACTGAAAAGCTGAGAAGCATTGAACGCCCGTTTGACCTCATCTGAGATTGCCAGCACTGCATAGTTTGCGCGGATTAAAACCAGATACCAGTTGAATAGCTGGGGGGACTGCCCTGTGTAATAAACGCTCCTCAGGCATGGAACGTCCAGCTACATGTGCAGAGGCCGTAGAAATCAAATCAAACAGCCATACGATGTTCCTTGCTTTTCCATCATAGCTGCGCATAAGCATACGATCGAACTCGTCATGTTTTCTGTTTGAATTTACTACACAGTTGAATCTCATGGGTTGGTAAACAACGAACTACTGAGGGACATGTTGACAGCTCAGATTGTGTAGACATCTGGCTCACCGAACACAATGCCAGCCAAGCAACGAACTCAAGCGGAATCAGTGTAATTGCGAAGCACACACAAACCAGAGTGACCAAGCATAGTGTCACCGCAGAGTACGGAAATCATAAGATACATATGGAATGAGTCAGAAAGAAAATAGAGACAACCAACTCACCATTAAAATGGGACGATTTAAACCGAGTTCACGTTCAACTTGTTGGGAAACCACCGAGTTAAGGGAGTCCGGTGCTACGAACAAACGGAGAAAGAGTGATAATGGAAAACGGTATGAGGGTTGGTTAGCCCAAAGTAGTTGTGACACACAGTGACTTGGGTCGATGGCAAGCGCCGTCAATTCCGAACACCACGCTGGTAGGTTGGTGACGTTTCAATTCAGCCGATTCAATGAACCATATCGACAACGTGTAGTGTATCCAAAATACCGTAATTTACTTAAAAATAGGCAGCTCATCAGACTCAAAATGTGGTCAAATCTAGAAAGTAATCCACCGCGCATTTCGGACTGATTGGGATTCAGTAGGTGGATGTAACAGGATCAGTCGTGTACCTTTCTGATTACCAGTTTCACCTTTTACCGGACCACAAGCGACTGGTGACCATACCTAGGGGTAGGCGATCAAGAAATGCATTGATTTTTTGAGTCAGCAATGGAGTTGGTAGGACAGCTGAGTACACCTGAGTACCGAAGTGCACACACTATTGGCTTTTTCACAAATCCGATGGGAGATCCTGCAAAGACAAGCCTGGCTGATCCGTCGTAATCAACACGAAATGGGTTACTTGTTAGGACTACCCACATTCTACCTCTAAAGTTATCACCTTCAAATCGAAGTCTCTCCAGATACTCCGAAACGATATGAGAAACTATAAGAATGACTATTCCAAGATTTTCCAAAGGATTTTTCGAACTAGCAGAAACGATTTTAATATATCTTATCCTGAAAATCAATCCATAAAAGTGGAAAAGTACCGTACAACTATTTCCTCCATGTTGGAAGTCACCATCAGTGTTAATCTCACGAATCCCTATAGAGATTCGAACTCACGACCTCCCGGATGGTGGTTCGGCTCCGAGTGGCTCGTCAGCGGACTGATCAAATCGCACTTGAACAGGCAACACTTATACTTCAATCGTACGTAGTCACCATCATCATCTGGTCACATGGTGACCGGTGCCTTTTCAGGTGGGAGGCTCATGGAACTTATTGAATGTTTTGCAGATCACGTATAGCTTGATGGCAGAATATGAGATGACTTAGGAGTTGACTGTGACTATAATTTACCTAGATATGTAAGCAGCACGCCGCTGTTTTTGTTTCTAGGATAACAGTTTCTGATCATTTATCGGAAAATCTACCGAAATGCCGTCAGTTTTTCCTGTTTGCCGCAATTCGTAACAAGAGGCATACTTGCCCGTGGCAGCCTAATCGATAAAACTGTGGCGTAGAAAAATTCTCCTCTGGTGGAGAATACGACGATCTCCACAGTGAATTATTACCATCGGCTCACAGTCAATACAGGATTGCCTCTTTCGAGAAGGAAAAATAGAGAAAAGAAACCCTGGTAGCAATGTAGCGATGGCATCATGATCATCACAAGAACGAGAGAGCATTAGAGTATTATCGATCCGAGCCAATCACTCAAAAAAAGCAATTCAAGGACGACTGTAAACAGCTGAGTAAAAGTTGTGAGAGAGATCTCAGGCAACACTAATAACGAGTGCTATTCGGCGAGCAAATGCATATTTTTGGACGACCAAACAATCAACTTAAACTGCTATCAGTAGTGGCCAACACAACTTGCTCCATGTAGCGGCATCGATTCAAGTGGACTATGAAAACACCACACAAGACAACAATCTACCAACAGTGGCGACGGGGATTGATTTAAAGTCAGTGTAGATAAAACCTCAGAGCGACAGCATCATTTCACAGTCGATGAAACGCAAACTCTGTCGTGCCGCATTACCAGCATATTTCATACAATCGTATGCACCTGTGCTGTCACTCAGAACACAAAAATCAACCTTAGGTGCTTACATTTCGGTAGGGTAGGGGTTAGTTGGTTGCCGCTTCCAAAGTACGTTAAGATAAACACGGCTCAGCAACAAACGCTTCATTATTGATCACCACTTATCAACCAGATGAAACTAGAGTGCCATATTTATTGTAACCATAAAACCCTATGAATAGCCCTCATCAGAGTTGCAAATTGCATTTGCAAGTTGATTCTGACTAAGCAATGTTGGTCGAAGGAGGGTTGTGGGATGCATCAAACTACTTTTTCTCCTTATAGGACAAGAGCTGCCTAACAGCCGGACGGTAACAATAAGTACTGGAATATAGCGCATTGGTTGGGGTGACTTGGGGTGACTTGCCTCAGGAACTGAGCTGCAGAAAGAGGTATTGTTCACCTAGCCAACCAATTACTCCGATTTTCCCTATTTTATTATAGCTCACCTGAGAGGCTTCGTTGTAGTTTCCGACGTAATGCACTCAGTGCCCCGGGCAAGAAAGTTGTGTCGACGAAGTTCATGAGATACATCCGTAGAAGTGAGAGACGCTTGACCGATGTGGGACTGGTGCTTAAAGCGTAAAGGGAATGTAACAAATAAGTCAAGTGAAATATGAGTCGCTAGAACATAGTCTTGAAAAGTAGCTGGAGTTGGTACCACGGCTAACCAAAAAAATCGATGAATCCATGTCGTGGTTAGGTATGTGAAAGCACTGCCCTATGCAGAGGGACATTTGTCAGAATGGTAACTATACATGGTTTTTGTCGACAGAACTTCCGAAAGGCGATAACGAAGAGGGTTTTGGTGAATTTCATTGCTTGCTTTCCAAAATATTTCCCGCAGTGGTTTTGGGATAAGTAGGTGGCGTGTTCTAGAAAACCTCAGTCAATGTTGAACTGTAGTCCCCTGTCTAGTTTGGTCAGCTATTCTTATACTAATGGCAAACGAAGTAAAGATTTCAACTTCGAAATAATCTAACCAGGAAGTCATGCTGCGTGTTTCGTTTGAAAGGTTGACGTTTTCAACACAAGGGATTCACGCAGGGTCCCTATGCCATGATGAAAATAAGTTCCGATTGGGAGTGAAGCCAGTTATGAGTATTTTCACCGTTAAATTAACGGAATGACAGATTCACGTCACGACGAAAATGTCATCTTAGCCCCAAGGCTATCTGACACGAATCTTCACTGCCGTTTCATTCTCCTCATGTGATGTTTTGCTTCATTTTCACCGAGGACGGAAGTATATTGTTTTTTTATTGAATCCACAGCTGGAACTAATAAACGACTGGGGGAAAAGCTAACATCGCAAGGGTTCTGGGTTAAATTGGATTGGAAGTTGAACTGAGTTCACTTGAAGGTGAGATTTGTTTCATCGAAACATCTTTAACCCACATGGCCAATTGCTTCAATGTAGCATAACCACATCACTTCAGTCGCACAAAGTAACATCGTGAAGCACGAATAGAGACGAGGATGGTACTGGCTTTCGAAGGGTTATCAGCTTCAAATGCTCCATTTAACAAGATGTGGATAGCCGCCGAATAGTGAAGTAAATGAGATAGAAACCGACAGCAAGTACAACAGTGGGATCATATGACGTTTGTAGTCATAACACAAACAATGCAACTCCCTTCTGAAGGGAGGCCACCATGGGAAAGGAACTTTTTGACCGCTCGTAGAGTGTGGTCCATCTTCGTGAGTAATGTGTAGGACCCAACATCATTACAACACAAAGTGAAAAAAATCCAGAATAGCCATGGGCTTCCATGAATGATCGCTCTGAAGACAACTTTCGTTACTCTTCGGCTGAGTTTGTCTCCTGATATAAACATAGCACAACTCATGTGGAATGTTCCTTCCTGATTTTAAACACAGATATCAGTCGTGGCTTCAAAATAAACTGCTTGAGTCACTAGGATGCCCGAATGGCACCTGTTAATGTCAGTCCTTGATCCTTTCTTGCTTTGGTCTCACTTTTTTTCAAAACACGTCCATTGGAGTCTTCATCTTGGTATCAGCGATCCCTGTCTGGGCTTTGGCAACCTGGCAGTATCCCAGCCCTCGTGCTTCGTTCTGGTGACATGGCAGCTGGGTACCGAAAGGGTGCTACAGCTGAACGATTTTTTTAGTATCAGCGATACCGTAATCTCAAGCAAAAAAAACGAGTTACAAGAACATTCAATATTGTGCGCGATCATAAAGAAATAACCCTAAAAAAGCTGCCAAACGAAAGTCAGCTCCCATCTTAGATTTAACTAGTTTCGGGGTCACATTGCATGCCTTGCAATTCATATCTTACTCAACTCTCCAGAAAGTGTACCCCAAGCAGACTTTGGCCGTCATCATCATCATTTGTGACAGCAATGCAAAGGTAATACACACTGGTGCTTAGCTGCTATACAACCACGAGGGAAGAAAGCCATAGTAAAGAGTGGAAAAAGGGAAAGGTAAGGACTAAGTGAGAAGGAGCCCTACAACCTCAAAGAAGACGATCAAGAATAAGATGCCTACAGCTTTGCGCAGCATTAAAATGGACACATCTGAGCATTATGTCGGAGTAAGACGCCATCAGCGGGACCAACTCAGCGTCATTTACGAACCTCACCCGACACAAGCCCAGCGTACTACGGCAGGTAAACGTTGGCTAGGCAATCCGGCTAGGAAATGACAGCATTTGCACAATCGGGATCCGTTGCGTACCCCGTCTTGCAAGGTTTCCAACCACCTGCAAGCAGGCTGTACAACGGCAAAAAAGAGGTGCACCCGGAATGTATTGAAACTTCAAAGATTACTCGCTCATAAAGTCGTTGAAGACCCTGGGCAGCTTTCTTGAGACACATCGGGGAGGCCTAGGCACAAAATCCAACTCAGCCTTGCTTCCCACATGAACACATACTTGGGCACTTGCTGGTATTCTGATTTGGGAGACTTGGTCTCCCGTGTCAACGTAGCATGCTTGATGAGTAATGACTGTTCAGCTTTAACACCCTTTCGGTTGATAGCTGCCACGTCACCCAAAGGAAGCACGACGGCTGAGATACTACAAGGTTGCCCAAACCTAGACAGGAGCAGTCTACACACCAAAGTTGGATTCGAACCACGGACCTTTTGATCAGTGAGGTCGCGCCTTAACCAATGAGCTATCTTGAGCTCCGTAGCAAGGAGATGGCTGACAAAGGCAAAATCGTAACGAAAAGGCGTGTAAACCGGTAATGAAACAGGATCACCAGACAAGCAAACGGCTCATCAAGTCAAACAACTGTTGTTCTCCACTTAAGACCCTCGTTGGTGAAAATTTCACCACACAACAGGTGGTGTGATATGGAGGTGTGGAAAGAAAGTAACTGCACCCAAACAGAGTCCTGTGAGATTTTTGCGCTCCCTGGCAGCGGTCGTGTGATTATTCGTCCATATTGTTGAAAGCGCTGCAGGCCATTATAGATAACTGATCTTATCGGCTAGCAAGTCATCACTTCCTATCCAGCCCACCAAACCAACGCTTGTCAGTTGAGCTGGGTTTGTGCTGAGTCCGGTAAGCAATATGTGCTGGGTCACTCCTGTTGATCGTTTTACCCTGATATGATGCTCAGTGTTGAATCTAACTTGACCCCAAGATAATTTCCCATTCATTTGCTTACTCCGCCTATGTACTTTTGATCTCCAGTTGTTTTGCTTATCCGTACCCGCCACTCACCTTGCCGCAGAGGCCGTCGCGCCTAACACTTGTGTGTTGGCATGTGTGAATGTGTGTGAATGTGCGCAGCTGACCCACTTACCCATGCGCACTCATGTCCCGTTTGCTGAGGCTGCCTTGACTTGTTTTCTCATGAGTTCCGTGTGATCGCACGGCCAATGACAATCACGAGACTGCCGTCGGAAGGGACGAGGCAACCCACACTACTGAGCCATCATTCCGCTCGCCGTTGTTAGGTATGCGGACGTTGACTGTGCCGGTGCCGGTGCCGGTCAGTGACAGACCTGTGCACTTGTTGACGCTACGAACGTGAACAATTGAGGTTTGTTGTACACATTTTCTTACCCTTGTGTAAGTAGTACCGTAGAACTTCGAACCCAATTCTTGCTTTTGATATTCGGGGTTGTCGAACCTACGCGTCACTCGAAGTTCCGTATCGGGAACCTCAACACTCAGGTGTAATTCTTTCAACACTGTTCGAACTTATAGACTCTTTCCAACCTCTTGAAAACTTTAGCTAAGGACATTCGGTTTTTTTGCACCACCCCCATATAGCCGATCAGCCGACCAAGTTAACTTCCCGTCTTAAAACTTCCGCATTCTCCAGATCTAATCTATGTCCTGTGTCTAAAACATGTATTACCATCGCTGAGTCTTTGACCAGCGCTTGTTATTCATCCGCATTCCTTGGTGGTTTGTTTATCCTTTTCTCATGCTCGCCAATTCGGGTATGCAGCTCCATGGCTGTTTGTCCTATGTATACCCTAATGAACTCATTGCATTTAATTTTATACGCACAGTCCCTAGATTTTCAACCGAGAGGAGATCCTTCAATTGCACCAAAACTGAGCGTAACGTTTTTCCATTCTGGAACACTACTCGAATGTTTTACACAACCATCGTAGCACTAGCTCATCCACACAGACGGACGAAAAGTGCAAACAACGTTCAACAGGAATCTTCACGTGAACCGAACTGGAAGAACTAAACCCTAAACTAGACACAAATCCATGTAGGTCTCCCATCGGTCTTAACACTTAGTGACCCACCCTAACAAACAAAATCCCTTAGCAGACACCTAATACCGATTCAGCTTGACTTAGCTGATTGGTTCTCCTTCCGCCTTAAATCTCGACAAAGTTCGTAACCTAGTCACTTGGCCTGACGAACCGTCTAGGTCAAAAGCAAAACGTTACCCAGCAAAAAATCTAGCGATCGTTTCCAAAACTTTCGCGAAAACGATAGCTATTGTTGCGCAATGTACTACTCATAAGGTTGCTGAAAATTCTTCGACAGCCCACGACTGGTTTCGCCCTTTTTTTTGCTTTTTTTGGGAAGAAAAGAATAGACATCACAAACGAGAGATTCAGCTGGGTTCCAGGTGAGTCTCTCGTAAAACCAAATTGATTTGCAAATGAGTGTATTTCTTGATAGCTATTGTTGTGGTCTGAGGGCAGTTGCCATTTGAGTGATTGAAGTATCCCGACCGAGTCAAAGATTCCATAAAAGGTTGCCTCAAACTATCGTGTTTTATGATATAACATGGTGGATAGAACAGGACGCCAGGGACCAACATAGGGATCGCAATACTGTTAATAAGACACAACAAATGGCGATGGGAAGATGAAATTTGCCAACGCAACCGAGATTACTGGTCAAGAATTTCAGGCTCCATTGTTCGGTTATAGAGTCATCACCTCTGGATTGACTCTAAAAGGCAGAGTCCTGAAATACCGCATCAAGTCGTAATACCAGTACACAGCTGACACATAGACCGAACCAAACCAACTTTCCTAAACCGGATAAAAATAAATGGATGGATTCGAACCAGGGCTCTTCAGTAAGGAACTCGCGTACTAAACCCAAGACTAACTCTAGCTAGTTAAGGTCAGACAGGAGACGCATTCACTGCCAACTCCAATGGGATATGCTATCTCGCGTTGACCACCGACGACTCCGAATTCAACACAGTTGGAACTCGTGTAGCAAATACCATTGCTGACTTCCAGTAGGAAAGAAAACGTTGGACAATGCTTATCAACACTTCAACATTGGCCAACATCATGGGTCAGAAATTGGTTGCCAACATCTAAAAAGAAAATGTCAAGACACTGGAAAAAGCTTTCAACAATGGACCGTGAGAACTACTGACTACTGTTCACTCCTGAGTTCGTTCTAGCTACATGATTGATTATTCTCGGAGAATATCACACACGGCTTCCACCGGGACTGTTCGCCCAAACAATAAACGAAAAAAGGCAGCAGAAGAGAGTGTATCATCATACTCACTTCTCCGTGTGATTTTCAACTATATTCATTTCGTTCTCGGCAGCGGCCACAAACTCCATCACTTGTCTGTACACACTCGTAATATTGTCATAGGAGGGTCGACACACCAACGGGTAGGAGGCCTCACTGGCTGATGCGTCGTTCGGTGAGGTACTCACATCTGTTTCGGTCTGAATAATGAACGGGGATGAGGAAAACAAAATGAAATGGCTAGAAGTCATTTGAACACTGCACACAGAGCATCCCGACTAGCCTAATTTCAGACACAAAACGCGAAGAAAGAAGTTGGAATTGAAGGGCCCGGTACCCGGAATTTTCCAACGCTATTCTGCTGTACTCTCAATCAGAATCTTGGACCAGGATTTGTTTGAGTCCATTTTGATCCATCAGACTTGTGGAAACATATGACGCACATGTTCATGAACTTACTATATTGCACAAGTCATCTTTAAATTATAGTATCCCTTGAGACAGACCTGTCCAAGGGAAAACCAGTCCAACTGAAGAGGAACGATAACATTCCCCATCAGCTGCGATTTGATGTGAAACTCCTTTCACAAGGAAGGACAACTCTCTTAGAAGAGCTGTCTCCTCTGCTGAGCGGATTACTGTGGCCACTTCGGGGGACAAGGATCGTATACTGCTGCATGTCTAACGGAAACTTGTTGTGGATTCCAAGTGATTGGCTTCTGTTCAAAAGGCTATTTCTTTGGGGTGTTTTGTAGCATCATACTACTAATTAAAATGGCATAGACAGAAAGTTCTTCGTCACACGATGTGACTCTCGAAGACTAGCATCTCAGTCACATAACAAATGGGGTCACGTAGTGATCAATGAGTAGTGATCAAATTCGTCCCACAAGTGGAACCAAGCTAGACTTACGAATAATCTATGTTCGCGCATATACGAGTTCACACTGAGAAAGTGCGACGTGTTAGAGAAACTGAACAGCTCCACACTGGGTGACTTGACATCGCCTGCTCCAACAACACCGGAACCTCCGGATGCCGTGGTTCCTGCCACGGAATCAGGCCTGAATGAGGGGGTGGCAATAGAAGCGGCAGATGCCAGATTGAATGGACCCGCACGTCTCCGGCCCATCAGGCTGTTCAAATCCAAACGACTAATATCTACTGATCCAACTGTCGTCGAAACTGCAGAGGTGGTAGACGCGGTCATTGGATTACCTGCGACCTGATCAGAAGACTGCTGGTTCAAGTGTACGGATAGTACAAGTTCGATCTGCGCGAGGAAGGTACAGGTGAACCAGTAGAAAAACACGATAAAGATGTCCATATTAGGTCAGAACAACTAGTACTGCGATAACGATAACGCCCTAGCCGGCGAGTACAGTTATAGATATGAATGAGAATGCGATAGACTGAAAAACAAAAAGGCTACGAGATTGTCAAGATAAGAGGTTCGTCATAACTGATCGGAGTTAATGGTATTTTGGGTGAGGTTTTTGGTAACACAGGGAGTTTTGACCAAGTCTAATGGAGATCAAACGAGTGTATTGCGACGGATGACCTGAAAACGATTGGGTGGCACTCGGTGAATTGACTGAATGAAATGAAGTAACACTGCAGCATCATCAAAGCTTGAGATAGCACAAAGAATAAATTGCTGTTTCAAGACTAGTAAGCTACTTTTTTCGCATGAGAACCATACACAACCCCTTAAATGATAAATGAATATTCTGATTTAAAGGCCGCCTACAAATCGATTTCACTAGTAAGACAGAGACGCCTGGTTGTGTAGGGAAAATATATCACTCAATACCTCTAATCCGATTGAGTTGCGTTCATTTTTTCCGGGAAAACTGAAACTACCGAACGATTTTGTGTCTAAGTTGTGAGGATCTTTCGTAGTCGTGGTAACCTGAGACCCCAGACATATTCACAAGAAAGGGAGGGAAGCTGAAGTTGAACACACTGTAAGAACTCACAGTAGAACAGTGAGCCCGAACAATATAAGTGTGATCGTATGATGCCGTGGCGGAGTAGCAGTCACAGGGCGTAGAAAAAACCATCTCCTACAATAAAACTGATGAACTTTATCTAAGGCACTTATCTTGGGAAAATTATTCCAAAGACATATACACAGTATCACATCGTTCATCGTTCAGATGTGGCACCTTTTCAGGGCCTAGCTGCCATGCCAACGGAAGGAGGCACGAGGGCTGAGATATTGCCAGGTTGCCTAAGCCTAGACAGGAGCAGTCGAGACGCTGAGGTTGGGTTCGAACCACGGACCTTCCGGTTCGTAAGCTGGCGCTATCTGGAGCTATCTCGAGCCCATAGTAACACAATATCTGCCTCGTAGGTACAACGAAGGGGACTGAATTGAAAAACGGCTCAATTGCAGTGACATTTTGGTCAGAAGTGTCAATTCTAGAAAGGACAACTCTCTAAGTCAAGCAACGGACAGAACATAAGCAGATATCAGGAGAGTCATTCCACTGAGACCACAACTGTCCACTTAAACCGAGAACATGGTAAGGCAGGACAAAGGCGCGATAAACCAGGTCAAGCGCAGTCGGGGAGGAATCACCACCGAGTCTCTATTTGTCATTGAAACCCACCAGGTTTGGTTGCCGGGTTTCCGACAATTAGTTGCAACCGTAATTTCTACAATACAACGTTACACTGCCTTCGTTTACTCTTTGTATGCGCCAACATCTCCAGTGTCATACATGAGTGCACATGAGTGCAGCGATGGGGGGGACTTTTCGAACGAAATGAAAGCGAGCTATAAAAGAGGGATTGACTGACTGGGAAAATGCAATGACTGCACTCTAATCGAAGCTGAGATTAGAATGTAAAACGGTATAACTGGGTTCCACTGGTCCTGTATTCGTTTCCTTGGGTTACTTCAAATACGTGACGAGCTAGAGAGGAAAATATTACAAATATTAGAGCAATATGCGGGTTAACAGGACCAGATATAGCGGGAATGTTGGTTGCTCGAGTGAGCTAGTTGGTTATGCGAGCTTGCAAAGATGTTTCGCAACCATTCATACAGCTATTGTCAGTGCGCGATTGGGTGGGTGACTAACAACCAAACAATCAAATACAATGCCACAAACAGAGGTCAGGCAGACAAATCCAGGTTCATAAGGTTTTAACTATAGATTTGAGCATTGTTGATTGTTTCCAGTAATCAGTTGGGCCACGTTGAGTTACGCGCGAAACCCAAAAAGTCTAATCGTTCAAATGCAGATTTATCAACAAATGCCGTACTATGAATATAATAATGAAATAATAAAACTGTACAAACCTCAAATCGTGGGACTACGCCAGTTTCTATACACCGGTTTAGGAACTGCTAATTCCAAACGGGATCTTAAAGTCCACATTAATTCAAGTCAAGGTGGCCACAAGATAGCGAAACCCACGTGTTGGTTTAAACAAGACGTAGGATGAAGATGGTCAAAGAGCGGTTTACGTTTAGGACAAAAAAAGAAAGTCGGTATAGGCACAAAACGGGGAATGACGTCGTACGCAATAACAATAGAATAAAAGAATCAACATTAACCAAGGAACCGGCGGTCCCCGGAAATGTCGTACAACGAGACAAACATTTTGGGACAGAAGTGATCTACAAAAATACGACGGAGTTGAACACAACGGTACGTGATTTCCAACTCAAACTGCATGGATATTGAGGGTGGACAGCCATTAAAAGTCTCCGATTACCTAAAATAGACTATAGATACATAAAACCACCGTGATCAAGACATTTGCTGAAGAATAACACATGAATACAACACCGTATTTCAGACTGCAAATAGGTCTGCTCTGAAAGATAGCCTCTCTGATAGGTTATTCCCCGCGGACTTTCCCTCTGATATAAAAGAAAATGTTGATCTTTCAGGTTGTCCAGCTGCTGATTGAATAGTTCCCTGGGCTTGGCAATCTGTTTTATCCGTCGACAATCGCGGGACAACTGAATGTCAGCGCAGCACGCATGACCTCATGCTGACCCGAAGATAGGTGTGTTGTCGGGTGATCGAATGAGATACGCGCGTAGGCTGACAAGTACAGTGAGGTAAACATCCTGGCGGTAAGCCGATGGTCGCACGAGATAGCGTGAAAGAACCATCCTCCGCTTACGATGATGAGGATCAATGTGATGATTTTACAAGGCCAAACCAGAAGTATTTACTAGTCGTGCTGTTATATAAAACTGAAAAACCAATGTTTTTTTATTCGCTTTATCGATACCAGTTTCGCAATTCATATTCTGGGAATGAACCACGCAATAGTTCACCGAAAAGGAAGCGAAAATTAGCTAATCAGTACTTTTATACCCTCTCCCAGACCCCCGGCCCATTAGCCATTTAGGCTGACTTGTGTGGGAGCACACGGAGCATTTTTGAAATCCAGTACAATTTCGAAATGTCTAAGGCCCGGAGTAATTTTGCTCTGTAATTCAAGATCCGACTTTTTCAGAGGAAAATGATAAACCAGGAACGATTATCAAGAGCAATGATCAAGTTGGGATACAAGCACAGTTCAGCTGGGTGAAGCACTCTCCTTGCTCACTGGAGTTCGGCTGTAGCACCCTTTCGGTGCCTAACTGCCATGCCACCGGAAGCACGAGGGCTTGGATACTGCCTAGACAGGGGAAGTCGAGAGGCAGAGGTCGGGTTCGAACCACAGACCTTCCGGTCAGTAAATTCGCGCTTTAACCACTGAGTCATCTCGCTCACTAAAGTGGTAGTGTACATATCGATTCCTCTGCCACACTGCCTACCGTCTCTCACCTTTCTTTAGAAAACTACACACACACACACACACACACACGCCTACCTTTATCGCCAGTCTACGTACTACTTCAAATCCACCAGTGATAGATGTTGCGTACCGTACTTTTGATATAACGTCTGAACAGTCCGATACTTGAAACTATTTCATTCCAAACCGACACAGAGACGCAAACGTGCCTATGCTGGTGGATTATATATCTGGAAATTGACTTCTCATAGGCGCCGAAGGCTTGCGTAAACCCAAAAATTTAGTGGAAAGGAGCAGAAACAAGTTGGGTCTGTGTGTAACTGATCTTGATCTTCGCAGAGACCGCGGATATTATGGTTAAGAGGCTGACATACGGGGGCGGAAGACGCAATCTGTGACAAAAACAAAGCAAGAGAAGCCATGATGAGATTTTCTGTAAGTCAATCAGCCGCATAGATTTGTCCTGAACACAATCGAGCGAGAAAGATGAGAGAAGCAGAGTGAGTGGTGAACAGTCGCTGAACAGTGCTGAACAGCAGCCAACAGTAAGTCATTGGTGTAAAAAAAAATGAAAACATTGGAGTTCATAAGGAAATCCTGTGTCGGTGTTTAGAGTTTGAGAAACCATGCCTTCAAGGATACACATTTGACCAGGCAGAGGAACGCAATATATATATATAACGCAATATATATATATATATATATATGGAACTTTGGGAGGAGATCCATAATATCAAAAGGAACCGCCTCTGTTTAACCAAATGACTTGGAAAGGAATGATCTTACGTGAGATACACAGGCTAAAATGTTGTCATAGCGTCTGAAGCACTGTTCACGACCGCTGGAGAGGGAGACTTCTTCCAGATGGCAGAAAAACACTTGGAAAGAACGGATTCAAGGACTTTGAATAAGAATGGGGGACTGGACCTGAAAGAATTATCATTCAAAACCACGTTCGGGAATGGATACGGCATAGGAATTCTTTCAGGACGACGGGAGACGCCTGAAGATGAAGTAAAGAACGTTTTTTTGGTAATTTAGGCAAGTTCTCCAACAAATTTGAGGATCACGTGGTTTTAAGGTGCTGAGATTTGGCAAACAGTAGCGAATACACCTCGTGGTGACCGAAGACAACTGGAATTGGGTTGGTGAAAGAGGATAAGCAATTGAGGGGTTTTGAAGTGCATGAGTAATGTTTATAAAAAGGTTAGTGATGATTTCCGCATTTTCTGTTGGCAGGGGATGTGGAATTGCAATAAGAGTCGAATATGCCGTGAGAAAAGGAAGGACAGACTGACTGTTTTCACCATCTTCTAGAATGATCAACTTCCAGTTGGTGCGTTCCACGGTTGACCAGACTTCCGAATGATGAATATATATTTGGCTCCGTCGATTACAGCTGTGCCAGAGTTACGAGAGGCAACGTAGTCCGTGCGTGGTAAATAATGGAAATTCGTTAACCACTGTTCAAAACCATACGGATATATCCAGGAGTAAGCCATTCAAGGGATAGCATAGTCGCCAGACTTAAGGTGGGGAATAAACTGGACCATACCACCACAAAGAGCATCCATGACCTCCTCGGTGAACAACATTCCCAAGGACATGAACAGAATGTCTATTTTCCAAGTCAGTAGAAAGGTATCGAGAGAAAATACGAAGACATGAGAGCATGGATTTTACGAGTAAAAATGGACAGAAACGTGCGATAAGACAAACGCCAGAACCCAAGGAAGTAGAACAGAGAACAACGTAAAAAGGACGCTTCATCATAAAGCATTTTACAAGTTGAGCAGTGTCAGCGTCCCAGACAAGATTCGTGCAGGAAAGAAAACAAGATGGTGACAGAAAAGATCTTGACCCCACGGCCCAAAGAACCTGTTTCAGGGGAACACAGCTAACAATTCGAATTACGGAGGTTAAAATCAGGGAGCTTGAGAGAGCTCTGCTGTCGGGTAGGACTGAAGAACGTACCCACAAATGACGTCTCACATTGAACAAAAGAACCAACCACCAGATGGCTGAGTGGTTAGAGCGCGAATTTACTGACCGGAAGGACCGTGGTTCGAACCCGGCCTCTGCATCTCGACTTCCCTTGTCTAGGCTTGGGCAACCTGGCAGTATCCCAGCCCTCGTGCTTCCTTCGAGTCACGGGGTATTGAACACTTCGCTGGATAAGCCACATCCACGATGTTTGTCTGTAGTGGCTAACCTCTCTTGATCACTCATCCGACATTGAGGAGAATAAAAGTAATGCACTTAAAAAACGTGCAGGACTCAATGCCCATGTTCACACGAAACCAGTAGTGGACTGTCAAACTGATCAAAGTGCGGGCAGGATAGAGTTGGCGGATTTACATATGCAATACGGAAGCACAACACTTACCTCACGTTGAATACAAGACCATACGTAATCGCCACTCAATCCATCAAGATCACGCAACGATCTGTTTTTAAACTGAAAAGGATAAGAGCAATTACCAGCGTGGTTCGCAAAACTGAGAGGATGACAACCATATAATGCAAAAGTTAGGCCGAATTAACAAAATCTAGCGGCGGAACCACATGAACGGTCACGCGGTATAATATGACAAACTATCAAAGTAGGTGTGGTTCAAGCGGTTCGGACAAACAGTCATCAGCCAGGTGGTATTTATGTCCGAATTTAGAGAGCGATATGAACACTGGCGGTACAGAGTGACGGCGAACTAAGTGATGTTTCCGTCTGTGTCTAGAAACATGAATATAAAAATCGTGGCTGAGAGCGACCGCTCCAAATAATCAGCTGAGATGAATCACGATCACCCCTGACAGGTCGTCTGCTTTAGTAACGAGAAGAGGTAAGATAAGTAACGGGCAGTGAACTGGTGCACAGATGTCTTGTCTGGTTAACAAGCCGAAGGTAACATACGGGTGGGTAACAAGCTAAGGGAGATAGAGGTGAACGGCGTGAATCATGTAAAGTGGTACCAAGTCTAGTCAATTTATCGCACCAATTACAATAGACAAAGAGAAATAAATGACCTCAAGAATAAGGAACTGGTGAATTGAAATAATGATGCGAGTCAGTTAAGGTTAAAAAAAGAAACAGGCAACCAAATATGATTCCACAGGAAGGAATGCGATCCGGTAACAAAAAAGCTATAGTCGTGCAACTCGAAATGGAGAATTAGAGAGGACAATTCGTCACACAAGTTGGAAAGGGCAATGGGGCACGTAGTCCACACAAATGAACTTAGCGGATATTTTGTCTGAGGGAGAATGAGTCGAGAACAGCATTAACAAAAGTCAGTGTGAGAAGATCGAAACCCTCAGCATCCAACAAGGTGGATGATTCATATCATGAAAAGTGAGCAGAATTCAATGATTATGACGATGGCGTTTCAGAAACCAGCAGTATGGTCATGATACCAGCTGACGCCGGTGCGGGCAGCCACAGTACAATAAATTCACGCAACATATCGATCAGCGTATCTCAGTGGAGGAAGATGTGTATAGACAGGGCATCCTGAGCATAGACTACTTGTCGGCGTACCCAAAACGGCTGTGAAGCTACCAGGAGTCACACAGCCTGGATTCAAACATTGTAAGAGTTATTCAATTCGTTTTTCAATGAAGACTGCTGTGTGAGGGTTGATCCTAAAGATGCAGAAGTATCCAAACTCAATCCGACATCGCCCAGAACTAACTGTTATGTAAAGATAAACTAGCTTTATGGCAAAGTATCATTCGCTAGAGCATAGTATGTGCGTAACTTGATGAAAACCTAATTCAAGACTGTGCCTCAGTCATCGCTTTTAACGCCGCTAGTCGGTGACTTCTCGAATAACAGACGATGCCGACTAAATCGACGCAGGATGTTGCTGGCCTACACAAACCGCCGCCCTGACCCATGGACTAGATGGACAACCTGTGCAGAAGGTCCACCATGGGCGAAGCAAACGCAACAACAATGCGCTGGAACTTACCACACTGGCTACCTTCATCGTACGGATGACCAGCTGACAGGCTCGGGATTGCATGAAAAGGGTATCAAAAACGAGTTGCAATAAATCGACCAAATAGCCGGGCGAAGCAATCTCGGAGAGTAGTTTGACATCACCTTGTGATATAGCCCTTTAATAGAAGAATTCGGGGAAAAAACTAATCGGGCTATACAACTAGAATGGAATGGCTGGTAATAAATTGAATCTTACAAAGAATACGCGGATGGAATGGGTAAAGCAAGATACAGCAAGTGAGGAAAGCAGAGGGGATAGAGTAGGGCAATAAATGATAGAGACCGCTACTCACTTGGATTCGACCACGCTGACTGCTTTGAGTACAATGAACCGATGTATTTCGCCCAGGAGACCTTGGCCGGGAATAAGGGGTCCTGAAAAAACATCCGTTTTTTGTGGGGCACTTATGGCGTGTTGCAACTGGGCTAGGTGAGACTGGGGGCACCAGGCGTTCAGAATCTGAGCATAAAAACGATAAAAATGAAGATCACTGAGGAGTAGAAAACTGAGCCTGGACAATGCAGATACAAGAAGTGTTGGATATAGTCGAGATATCCCCACTAACACACAACTAACATGTCGAAGTACGGTCAGCGTATAGTTTTGACAATTGTAAGGTACTGATTCACTTGAAGTCACAAGAACTGTGCTTAAAACCATAGCGGCTGCAATTCACAGTACATAGGACCTTAAGTTACGCTGTTAACTGAATGAGAATCTGCCGCCAGCACTATTGTTGTGAAGGACAGAGAGGCCTCCAAGTATGATACTGTGTCAAACGGTGCCGAAAATAGCTCGATATACCTACTCACAGCTTGAGGTTTCAAACGTGCAGCACTTGCTGCTAAAAGTTGTCATAGCAACCAAGCTCAAATGCCCATCAAAAGAATTGATAAAGGTTATCGGGAATGCGGAGTTTCACAGTCTTCCAAATGGGGAATGTGAAAGGAATAAAACTGAGCAAGGTAAGTCTGGTGTTTTTTCGTGTGTTACACAGCTGATCCCGGTTGAATAGAAGGACCAACGGTGATCAACTAGGATGCGATGCGGGTAACACACAATCTCCCCTATACTTTCTACATCTAACAGACTTTCTGCCTAGCGATGGACTACAGACGTCACACTGGAAACATTCGAGGTCAGAAAGACCTTTTCTAGACTTGAACAGTAGCATTGGAGTGCACGCTTTCTGACGGGGAAATCGGTTTTCAGAGCCTCGTGTTTTCCTTAGATTTAACTCCTTCAACTCAAAACGGTTAGGAGTATTTCCGCTTGGAATGCAAGTTTGATCCCAGTGCAAGACAAACCGTAAAGTGAGGAGACAATAAGTCTGCCGTCAGGCGCATAGGGTGTACGCAGCACATTTCAACACCGTGTGGTGCTGAGCCCCGTGGTGGTAATCCGCAGACTGAAGGTAGCGACAAACTGGGGTATTAGGATTTCAAAATTACTGTCTAATTAGTCATACGGTTGGGTTTCTATTGATTCCTAAATCTGATGCAACTGTTCGCGCCCCTGAACTTCCCTATCACATGGGTGCAAAAGGCTCGACGTAAATTGACAGTTTCCATATCAGTCGACTGAGAACAGCTCCAGAGGCTCGTGGGGATGAATCTGGCTCAAGCGTCAGGACAACTAGTAACACCATCTGGTGTTCCATCTCTTGATAGTTTTTGCGGAGAGGTGACTAGACTATAGCCGATTAGCGAATATATCGAACTTCAGTGCCGCGGGCGAACCAAGACTGATTGGTAATGGAAATATTGCCTACTTACAAAGTATTCAGTAGCGAAAAGACCCGGCACTTACAGCACCACCGGTACCACAACTCCGGCACTGAGACTTCCCGTGGGCAAACAGGCAGTAGGCTTATGCTCCGTCCTCAACAGCATCTGAAGCGGAACTCCAGTCATCGGACGTGTCATGCAACCGCGGTTCCCGCTACTAAAACGGCACATGTTAAACGCATCTAAATATATTTGCAATGCAGTGAAGGTCCCTCCATCCAGTCCCATTTAAGAATTTCATGACAGGACAGATTGAATTCAACTATTTCGTGAATCACGTCAGGTGTTTAGGTAAAATCAGATTCAAGGTTAGGGCAGGATGACGGATAGATAATTTGACGGAGCAAACGTCATCAGACACCGGAACAGGATGGTTAAAATTACTAGGGCTGTAGGCATGATTCAACGTTGGCCTTACCAAGCCAAAGCAAGGTTGGCCACAAGTTCCAGTTGTTTACAAAAATTTGGTTTATAGCGTCTAATCGCTGCCATTTGAGGAAAACGGGATACATGATTGTTTTTCTGGCAGTTTATGATTGAATAATTCTCTCGGTTTTTTGCGATCGTTGCAATCCGGCAATTGGGGAGCGATTGCGCTAGACGGGACTTTGAAGCTATCGAGTGCCAAGTTCTTTGGAAAGTGCTTAGAAATCCTCGTAGATAACCTTAGCTTGGTTGTTCCGACTCACTTGCAACCACAAGTACACCGAAAAGAGTATACACAGGAGAATATAACCAAATAATTTGTTTTTTCTTGGTTAGTTTCTTTAAGAACTCTCTTCAGCACTAATGAAGTCAGTGTTGAGTGCTCTTGAGGTAGTTTGACACAATCGCAACCACACACGTCTATCATTCTAGTCGCCTTTGAACGGTGATGTGATGAAAACCGTTTCTCATACTGTTCAAAAGTCTTCCCCTACTAATTGATGAGGCTGGTGGGATAGCCGATTTCCTGTAGTACGGCTGAGATATTCGCGATATCCCTTCCTCATGTCTCATCAAAGAGAATTTTCTCCGGAAGACGTTTATACCTCATTGGACAAAAACTTTTGAAAATCTGGATGTTCTTCTGTCCAGGTCGTTTTGTTGAATGTCGATCTGATGAGTGACCCATCTTCTTTTCTTATCATCTGGGCATCTAAGAAGTGGAAAGACCCTCCTTCTCCAAGTCCAACCGTGAATTCAAAGTGTGAGTGACATCGATTCAAACATTGCAGCATCTGATGCGCATGTAAACTATTATCCAGTAGAACAACAGAACTGCCCATTCAGTTGGAGCGGACCACCGGTAACGTGAGAATCAGCTGGATTCAGTTGGATCTCCTGCCAAAACTAAATGTGTGTGCAAGTGAGGATATTTGTCGATATTATCTGTCCAATGTAAATATAATAAAAAAGATAATAGTTCAGCTGTTACACCCCTTCGGTGCCTAACTGCCATGCCACCAGAAGGAAACACGAGGGCTGGGATACTGCCAGGTTGCCCAAGCCTAGACAGGGGAAGTCGATAGGCAGAGGTCGGGTTCGAACCGCGGACCTTCCGGTCAGTAAATTCGCGCTCTAACCACTGAGCCATTTCGCCAATGTGTCCAATGTGAGTTCAGGTAGGACATAAGGTCGACGGAAACTCAGGGACTGCGTCTAACTGATCAGCCCCAAGAATGGCGAAACCGGTGGTGGGATGTCGAAGAGTTCTCGGA
This sequence comes from Opisthorchis felineus, assembly GCA_004794785.1. Lineage (NCBI taxonomy): Eukaryota > Metazoa > Platyhelminthes > Trematoda > Opisthorchiida > Opisthorchiidae > Opisthorchis > Opisthorchis felineus. The sequence goes on along the minus strand of SJOL01002231.1, from coordinate 12,540 downwards.
AACTTTATGAGTATTGTGCTACGTCTAGAACTGAGCACCTTTAGTGCGTAAAAGAAGCAAGGGTCAGAGGTGATGGGTATGGCTATTCAGTACACTGGTATGTGTCCAGTCTATCAACTGTCTACTCAAGAGGAGAGTTTGTAAAAACGAAACACACATCATATGATGCCGTACGTTTCTGGGAGACGTTCAACTTTCGCATCGTATCAACGTACTCAAACAAATCCTTTAAACTGTATGTGGCTAGTTTACTTGTGATTTGCTGAAGCGGTGGCGGTTCAATGCTACAGACCAAATTTGCGTAAACAACTGGAATCTGTGGCCAGCCTTATCCAGCCTTCGTAAGGCCGACATTGAACCACGCCTATAGCCCTAGTACTTTTATCCAACCTGTTCCGGGGTCTGATGGCCTTTACTCGTAATTTTTTCACTGACCAGTGCTTGTCCGTCGAATTATCTGTCCATTATCCTGCTCTAATCCTGATTCTGATTGTATGTAGACAGCTGACGAGCTACGCGAAATAGTTTGATTCAATCTATCCTGCTTCTTCTCGCTCCCTTTAAATTTCGGTGATATAAGTCAGGGACCTCGAACGACGATCAACTGGGTGCCCTGTCGACCCACGATCCACTTGTTCGGAATTCCGTATCAGATAGTGATGGGAATGCATTATCTCCATGAAAATTTTATTGCCCTTGGGCATAGTTTGGGTTTCGTTGAACCTCTAACACGTGCAAAGACCTTCATGCGTTTGAAAGACATAACCACACGAGTTTAACGTGAGCTAGCACGAGAGCAGCCATGCACTTATCTCAAACATTATGTGAATGGAATTCGAATGTATGGCTGGAAATATGCAACACTGATCCCCACTAGTAAGGAAAAAACTTGAATATAAATCGGTCCTTTAATATAACGCGACAAAGGCAAAGCCGTCATGTTCACAAGACCTCTTGAGACATGGGGCGTTCAAAAGGCAGAACAATTCATGAGCTAAGGGAAAAAAAACATAATATCGTGACGGGCCCACCTGTGGTAACCGGTCCAGCTGTGCCAGGCAATGCGTTACAGCCACCAGTTCACGAATCCACTCCGCTTCGGATGATTGTGCAGTCCGTTTAGGGAGGGCTTGGTCCATACCACCACCGTCGGCCGCCGCCGCGGCGCGTGCAGCAATCGCTGCGGAAACAGACTGAGGATTTTTGCGCAGGTTCGGATCCGCTGTTGGTTGAACTACGCTGGCAGTATGCCAACTTGCCAGGGGTAGCGTAGCAAATCGAGCCGGGTCGATCGTGCGAGATAGTAGGGAACTCTTTTCAGTGTTTTGACTAGATGAAGAGTTAGGGAAAACGATGTAAGCCGGGAAGAAAAGAAGGATGATGTAGCGCGGGATTCGGAGGATACGCTTGTGTAAGCCATGAGAGCACCGACCAACAACTTTACAGTTATGTGGATAAACTCGGATGATACAAGAAAAATTTAGACTGGTGGACAGGTCTAAATCCTGTTTAAACTTGTACACATAAACGTTGCTTGCGTAGTAACATCAAACAAGGCAATAAACAAATGAGACGTTGAAACCCTCTGGAGTTGAGGGGGATGAAAAGTCATTGAGTCGTCAATCATCACACTACGAGGAAGAAGTCACGTGACACCCATTACGGTTGCGCACTCACAGCTACCGAAATTCAATTACCAGAAGTTTGGTGTCGACTGTGATCATGAGTGCCTGTTAAAATCGGACAAAATTCGGTCAGTTCCTCGGAACCCCTTGAATTTGAGACTAGCTGAAGTGATGGTTAATTTGCACACAACTATTCGAAATGGTCTTGTCGCTAATCTAGAATCTTAGGCACTACTATAAAGAGGTCTCCAAGCCCATAACCAGCAGAGAAACCTTATTCCGAAGACGAATTCTCCACGCACCAGAGACCTCATTCAGACGTGGAGTCCAGGTCTGACCAGGTCACCTTGAGTAGACAGGAGCAACCAAGAACTCAGAGACGGAGCTCGAGTCGCGACCATTTTCATTCAGTTGAGTACGCACCGGGACCCTCGTCATTCGAAAAGACCTCGACAGCGATGTTCTCAAATGAGCATTTTACACGGTTAATGAGAGACCGACAGTAAGACCCACTTATTAGGCCAATCGTCCAGCAATCCAATAATGTATGTGACGGTAGACTAAGCCAGAGCCTGCGATTGCAAATTTTTGAATGGCTTCGAAATTATGAACCCCTATTCAACTTCTGAGTGAGGTCAACGGTTCGTCAGTTTGGGTTTACATATTTACTATTGAACAGTAAACCCAGCAAACACGTCGCTGTCTGAAGAAAGACGCCATGAAGGAAATTTCTCTAGTCCTTAGTTTCTTTACAATGTTCAACCATCGCCCGGTGCACACAGAAGTAGCCACTAGATGGAGAAATCAATACTATCAATCAATACAGCCAACTGCAGCACACCTACGAGAATGTGAAAGTAATCCAGCACATATGTGCACGCGCCGGTTGAAGAGGCAGCATTGTGAGACAATACAGTGAACAAAATGACCACTATGGGGTTTTTTGAACCTGATCACCTATTACAATCAGCCGCTGCATGCCGAAGACTTTCAGTATTTGACCATCGATGTCTTTGGAGCATTGCCCGAGTCTGGTGGGAACACCGGATCAGTAATGCTGAAGTTCGTCGAATAGCTTTCGGAAGAAATAACTGGCCCACGATAGATGAACTGATCACACCGCATAGGTTGCGCTGGCTTGGCCACGTGCTGCATATGCCAGTCGACCGACTTCCTCGAAGGGTTCTTTTCGCACAACGACGTGAAGGATGGAAACGAGCCAGGGGAGGTCAAACAATGACTTGGCAGCGAAGTATAAGAGTCATTGCCAGCAAACTCAGCTGCGCTGGTCACTGCCGTCTTCCTGGATGGGGACCCCGAGACGGGCCACATCAATGGTTAGAGACACTGTCAGATATGGCCTTCAATGCATAGCTCCCTTCCCAATCCTCCCACTTGACAGTCCTGTATTTATGCACTAATTTATCAGCACCCGCCTCCAATGCGCAGCTACCTACCCTGCCTCCCCAAATCATCGGTGAACGAAGCTGTGGCAGCTACAACCACTGTATGACAAGTACGCGGTTCTTACGGCTGACAATTATGATGATGATGATGATGAACAATCATCGTATTCCTAGATGTCTGGCTTCCTTCAGAACATGCTCGACAGGTAAATGAACAAAAAGGCAAGGTAACTCACCCTGCGTCCAGAATTATCAAGATGAGTGTTGAGTAAGCAGCTTTTAGCACACTGGTTGTAACAACTTAGCGTTGTGCATTCGACAAGTTCAATAGCAACTTACACTTGTCACATAACCGTAAAGGTCTGACTGGATCACTCTAACGTGGGCTTTGTGACAATAGTCCTGATACATGCAATCAATAACAAGCTAACCCTCATGCCCATACTGAATGTTTCCAAGAACATGCAAAATAACCTAACCGTCGAGGCAATCCGTCCGTCTAAAGCATTTCTTCTTCAACTGGCTGGCCCGACAGTTGTACAAACGATCACAGTATGGAAAAGCTGTTCAGCTGTAGCACCCTTTCGGTGCCTAACTGCCATGCCACCAGAAGGAAGCACGAGGGCTGGGATACTGCCAGGTTGCCTAAACTCAGACAGGGGAAGTCGGGAGACAGAAGTCGGGTTCGAACCACGGACCTTCCGGTCAGTAAATTCGCGCTCTAACCACTGAGCCATCATGGTATGGTTACGCTGAAAACTTGTTATCAGGAACCCCGCACCAAAACCCCTTTAGCACTGGCAGTTAGGGACTGCTACGGCCCAGAATCCTAACTGGCATGTGATTGGCCTGAAGGTCGGGCCGCTTGCCGGTCCAGTATCAAGCCGAACTCTGATTGGACCCAAAAGCCAATGATGACTCAGTATCTACCGGATTCTGGTTGCAAATCGCGCGTCCAGAGGGCGTCGGAATTTCCAGAATGCTGTTGTCCCATGCAATTTAAGTACAACTTGCTGTACATGTGTTTTTAACCTGGTTTTGGGCATTCACTATACGCGTTGCATCTCTAGTCGTTCTTTTACGAAAACGCCAACTTGGATGTTCATACCGAGAACTGAGCTGAGGCAGTACTGTTATTACGAAACTACAGTTTGCGATATGGAATGGAATCCGAGTAAATGTTACCCGGTAAACTGGATAAACTATGAACACAAGTGCCTCCAGCCCACAGGAGTGAATCTCCCAAGCTCGAATCCCACTTGGAATTACGTAGATTTCTCCAGGGCCATCTGTCTTGCACTACAGTAGACTAACTCAGACCGGTTTATCCTTGAGGGATAACGCAATTGTCAGCGAGAAAAATTGGAACTTTGAATAACAAATACATAAACAGTAAGCGAAGAAGTCGGCTTCCTCAGGACTTACGATTTGTTGCTCGCTGAGAAAAGTCCACCAGTACCCGGCTTTTTCAAACGCTTCAGATACTTTTCCACAACCAAAGCAAGTGGGCGCTCGTAGATTAGAGACCGGAGTTGCTTTTGCAAGTGATCCACAATGAACTGCGAGTAGAAGATGGTGAACATCAAAAAGGTAGATTATGTCTCGTGTCAGCACAACGGGGGGGGGGGTCTAGAAGAGAAACCATGTTTGTTTGCCTATGGGCGAGAAGTTTTCTTGTACAGAATGCATCATGAGACACCATTTGGTTTTGTGAGAAATATGAACCCATAGGTACCGACCTGGCTTATCTAACTGGTGTTCTGTGGGTTGTGAACGTCAGCCAAACTTTGAGCAATTCCCATTATGTTGTTAGGGACAACACAAGCTGAGTGAAGAGGACCTTTTCGATATACTGCCATCAAACGCATATATTGATATGTACATGTACAGGTAAATGCATATATATAAACATATATTTATATATATATATATTGAGGACAGAACAAAATTGACAAAATGTCACAATGTCAGTCACAATGATGTTCCATGGTCAGAGACCAAATTGTGGTTAGTTTATACCAAAAGAAGGCGCACGGATCGCGTGAACCCTATTCTTTCAGGACCATGAAACGAGGGCGAGAGTTGGAATGATCCCCATTATGCGGAAGACGTCATTCTATTCTAGAGGAAAACATAAACCTACAAGAAATATAGAACAACCATCCGCTTAGTTCGTATATCACGCATCTACCAGAATGCCTCAAACGCAAACGAGAAAGACTAAGGCTTGTTACCGTTGTGGCCGACGCTATTTGGATAGATATTCACACAGCACCACAGCTGTGTCGTTCTGGTATCCTCATCGTTCCCAGTCTACATCTGGCGCATACAAAAAATAGGAACTCACCTTATGTTTATGAGCCAAGTCGGCCTTGACGGTTTGTAAAGCTGGAACAGAAGCAATGTCAGATTTCAGGAGCTCCGCTGTGTACAACATAAGCTCTGTTGCGTCTGGCCAGGCACGAGCACTAACAAGTGTGGCAATGGCATCCGGAGCGGCCTGCAATTGATCCAGAATATCCAAAAGCTCGATACAGTGTCGTTGTTCCACCAGTTCTAGCCACAAACGTCGCAGTTCTTCCCGGTTGCAGTGCAACAAACTTTTGCATTCGATCAAATCGCTCTTGATCTTACTCACAGCAGCCATGTTGGCTAGAGCACGCAAAAAGTTATTCGAAATCAGGTTTGTTTATCCGCTTACCGGAAACACGCTCGGAAACTTGGTTGTAAATATTCAAAACCTTGGTCACGTCGTCAAACTTTTCTAGCGGAAAAATGAAGGGTGATCAACAGAAACAGTGACGCCAACGAACCTGTTAAGCACGTATTCAGAACCGTTCCGGTCTCAGTGAAATCCGTTTCAAGCTGCAGCTTTTTCTTCTCACGGATGTCCTTGGAACTACTGAGAAAGAACGAGTGAAGTGAGCAAGTGTCCCACAAGCTTACTGTTCCATAAGACTCCGGATGAATGACATCAAGTAAGACGATTGAGTCTTGAAAGACATTAGGGCAGAGCAAGAGCGGACATCTTACCATTTTGTCTTGATGGACTTTGTGACAGTGTGCAGTTTCAGTAAGCCGGTGCGATATAAAGTTCGAACTGAAAACGTGAGACAGAAGAAATTTTTACCCAGAAGGAAATCAGTCATGTGCAAACTTATCGGTGCCCTGTTGAGTAAACAAGATTGCGACCGACAACTACAGGATTTGGACAAGGTCAGAAAGGATTTCTTGGTCAGCTGGAACAATTGGTCATCGTTTTGACTATGAAAAAGGTAGAAGCTTGATATCCCAGTGCAACAGAGACGGTGAGTAAAAACCGTTGGGGCGCATGGCTTATGATAAGTTTCCAGGCACATACAGGTTTAACTTTACAGATGAGGGGAACGCACTTCACCAATTGACCCACATTGCGACAGGACGAAGTACCGCCGGAATCCACAGAGTCAATCATCGTGCTGCTTCAGAAAGAGAAAGACTTCGCTCAACAACTAAATAGGGATCAGCCCACTGAGTTGTACGGGCAACCTGCCGATACGAGCTCTACTTAGCCACTTGATTGTTAAAGTTATCGAAGTTAACATCCCAGGACAGGATTCCGTGGTGGTTGAAGCAAAATGGGTTTGATTGTGTGTGAGTTTGATGTGCCCATTAACAAAGCTTATGTGGTTTGGTCATGTATTGCTCATGCTGAATCATCAATTGCCCAAAAGAGTGCTGTTTTCCGCGCCTGGAGGTGTAGGTACTTCGGAATGATCCTGGTGGGCTGGCATTGCAATTTTATCCTTTTCTTCACAATAAGGCTTCCAAATAAATTATGGCTGTAAGACGGCAGAGCATCAACGTTGGGCAATGTCGATGATGATGGGTTTGACAGTCTTCTCCAGCAACTTCTAGAGAAGTTCAGTAAACTTGCTCACTCTACTAATGCATCCTTCGTAGACTTCACGAAGACCTTTGGCTCCGTTATTTGCGAAATACTGCTGGCAGTACCCCTTGACTACGGCTGCTCCCCAACACTTGCGAACCCGTTCGAAACCAACATAATGGAATGAAGAAAAAGGGGTGACTGCTGCAGCGCAGGTTGGCCACGGCATCAACGTTATGCACTAACCAACACTAAGTGAATTTTCCAACAGTGCTCCACGCATCAAGAATGGAACGGATTTCGTCGACTAATCTGTAAATGTCTGCGAACTCGGTATCATATTGCCTGTTGACCTAGGTGTAGGCCACGAACTGAGATCCCGAGTTACGAAGACTTGTGCTGTTTCCAGAATACTTGAAAAAACGGGCATGAAAAACCGAAGCTTTCAGCCTGAAACCAAACCACGCGTCTACAGACCTATGGTTCTGTGTGTCTATTGGTGTTGCACTGAAGTACTGACCACAACCTGGCGCAATATTCCATGATTGCCAAGCTTTCTTTTCAATGCTCGAGGTAGAGGGCACTGAAACGCAATGGAGGCGGTACTCCTGTATGACTGTCCACTGCGTTGGGGTGTCAGCCAAACGGAGAAGGCCCTGAAGAACCTGTACGGACAAGCGGATATAAAAACGGAATCCTAGTGGTGGTGCTGACAGCCGTGGTCTTGAAGTCTACAACATCGGTCTCGTGAAGTGGAAGCGGACAATCAATACAGAACGGTACGGCCATAACTCTCCGCGGATACCAGATAGCGCCGTATAGACCAAAACAGACCGAACCATGGCTGATCATGGTACAATATAGGCGTGAATCGGTCAGACGTCACGACGATGCAGGCCACCAGTTCACTCAAAACAAACGTTGTAGGGTTCAACCGTCTAACTGTCGCGAACTGCGACCGACATTCTCCAACACACTTCGGCGTGTTAGGCTCGCAATGGTGCTAGAACGGATCTCCAATGACCACATGGTGTAGATCAGAGAAAGCCGCAAAGTAGCTAACTACAAAAGTTCATTTGGCTGTGATATTGGGTATGCTTATTGGTAGCACGGTGCCTCTCCAGACTACCCGAAGCTAACAGCTGGATTGTTCTCATCTGGGTCTACGAACGACCCGCCATAACAATCTGGACAGCCGTACAAACCCATCACGAAGTGATTTTCTGTAATCAGCACTTTAAGGTAAAAGCGACTATTCACCAAACCTAGCGAAACCTAAAAGTTCATCAAGTACGTCCTATTAAGGATGTGATCCACCGGCTTTTTTATTTCACTGCCATACTATCGTTTAACCACCTTAAGGACGTTTCCACACTTGAAGCCACTTAGTGGAGTATTTCTGTTGGGCAGATAGCCAGGAATTACGTACCCTAAACGCAGCTCACGGAGTCTGACCAGATCATTTATCCAGAGCGAGGCACCTTCACAGAAAACCACCTGATGTACCCCAGTATTAGTGATCTAACACTTGAACAAGACCCATGCAACGCTTTAGATATATCAATGTTTACAAGCTAATAGCTTCTGTCTATTCGTCATTCATGCAAAACAGAAAACAAAAGACAGGGTACAAAGGAACAAGTGCTACTTCAAACTTGTCTTTGGTCAGTGTCCGCTATCGGTTTATGAAAATGATTAAAAAGGAATCAAAAGACCATATCACCTATGTGGACAGAATTAACCTTGAATGCAAATACTTCAAAGTATTTAGAATAAAGAAATATCAGTTCAAGTGTTTAACTGGCACATGCGGAATTCAATCACATTCAAGTAGTGATGTCGGAACCAGGCTTTTGAACAAGACTGAAAAACGTCTCGATGTAACGCCACAGGGTGTCACCCAAAAATGCTGGCATCTCTTGAACCTGAACACAACAGCCATTTTGGAGCGACCACCATCCAACTATGCCTTCAGTACTGCCAAGACGACCTCAAGGCAGTCTCTCGTGATTGCAAGTTCGAGTGAGGCAAAACGCGTCAGTTTGCTTGCACTGTGCCTAATGGCAGTTTGTGCGGTTGTGCTCCAATAAAGAGCCCAAGTATTCAGTGCGTAATCGACGCGGACCCCACCCGGTAAATACCGCTGTAATCGTGAGATGTCCAATGTTTGTGAGCCAAAATCAACCTTGGGGTTGGTCAGCTACTACCAATTATGCACCGCTTGAGGGAATCCTCGAGCGAGCTACTGACCAAGGATTTTCGGTGGGATTGATCAAGCGACTGTCAGCTTGCGATAGAACCAGAAGACACTGTCATAGCAGCCGTTGTCATCGAAGCAGAAGTCTGTGCTGTAATGTTTTAGAACATAAACCAACTACCGGTAACTATTGACATGGTTCGTGATACCACCAAAAATGACAACGTACTGAAGAAGGCTAAGCAGCGCCACCAATCTAACTGACCAAGAAACTATCGGTTAGGGGAACTTAAACAACTTTTTCATCAACGAAATTTGGCACTTAGTATCAATGACTGTCTCCTTTCCGGTAGCCGAGTGGTGTTCCCATAAAGCTTTGCCGTCGAGTCCAGGCTTAATTTCATAATGAACATCAGAGGATAGGCCCCAAGACGACTTTGGCTCACAGCTATTATTATTAGTTCAATATGGGCAAACATATAGGGATAGCATATCGGAGCTGCATCCTCCAAGAAGTTCCGCAACCGACGACCGCTACGGCCTTCACCACAGCCAACGATGGTCGCGCATCCATGTGAATTTCGTCGGGCCATTTAACTGGCAAAACGTCCTCATCGTTATAGGTGCCCTAAGTGGCCTGATGCTGTCGTTATGCCTGAGACAACGAGACGACAGCTGGTACAAAAATACAGTATCTGTTTTCTGCACTCAAAGCCCCATAAACCACTGTGTCCAACAACGGCAGTCAATTCACATCCTCTAATTCGGTTACCTCTTCCGAAGGTTTGGTATCACCCACATTACTTACCCACCATTCGGTGTACAGTCTAAGGCCAGCTGAGATATCTGTAGACAGCTTTAAGGGTGTTCTGACAGGAGCCAAGGGAAAGGGATCACGGCACTTTCGTTGATGAGAGATCGCTTGTCAGCTCCTTCATCTCCGGTTTCAATTGTGTAGTAGCGGGAAAGTCGGGAAAAATCACCCATGTAAAGCTTCTTCAAACATCTTAGAAAAAGGGAGCCGATGCTCTTCTTGAAGCCTTCATCAGAGAGAGTAGCAACAAGCGTTTTCGGAAGGCCATTCCAGTTATTTACAATGTGGGTGGTTACTGCAGCAAGAGGACGCATCCGTTCTCTCCTCGGTTTGAACAACTTCAACTGTGTCACTCGACAGCCTATCCATTGTATGACAAGCAAAAGAGTTGCAGTTCTTCCCTTAAATTGCTAATCAAAATCATGACCCCGCAGCGAGGCATTTACTACATGGAAAACACAGTGAGCTGGATAAACGTTGTAACTGAGGCAGTCATGGAACCCCTTATACGAGTTGCCTCCTAACAGGAAAGCTGCAGGAAGACCATTGGTCGGGTGTGTGCGGATCATGATAGCCGGAAGCAAACAGGAGTCAATCGGGAGAAGGATCTCCCCATCGTCCACAGCATCCTGAAAGCCGCACCCACTCTTTTCAGTGTCCAGGACCGATCATCAGGTCAGAGGAGCTATTGATACCAAGATCCATCCTTTGCATACAACATTTAAATAGATTACCATTAATGTGATGGGCACTAAAAGGTTTCTGACGGCCGACGAGTAGGACAGTCAATTTCTCCGGGTCAACTGGCAGCTTCCACTTTTCAAATCGTTATTACAGTAAGCTAGCCCTAGGTTCCCCTTTTGACCCCATTTGTTTCTTCCTTCCATTATAAGGTGTTACTCCAATAAACTGACATGGTTGTATGGCGGTGAAACACCAGTGTTCTCATCTGGTTTTGCTGTCAGTGATATTGATGAACCCACGCTAGGAGCATTGAAATACCCAAAGATTAGACAATCATCTTCCACCATAGCTCCTTGGTTGCTCAAACACTTGGAATCCCTGCGAGGAGGGAGACGTTTAGAGACCGCAACGGTAATGCGAAGCGTCCCATAGCGAACGCGGCAACAAAGAGATTAGGCATCATCGTCCGAGTCACTGAAGAATCCCACACAGTACATAAAACCGTAGCGAGTCTTGCTAGAACAGGGTACGCTGCCTTTCGTCTTGCTTCCAGTCTGAGCGGCACGATCAGCCTTATAACCTGGGATGTTTATTCCAGCATCCAAGATTTCACTTGATCCGGGTTTCAGTGAGATTGTTTTCCTCGAAAGCGGGAATAGGTTATCAATTCTATTCTTAACATTTCAGGTGTTGGCTGACATCACCTTAATCCTCCGACTGAATGCTGATAGCTTGGTAGAACAGTCGGCTTCCGGAACTCTCTTGATATCCTCTTCACTACTCGAAAATTCGCAATTTGAACGAGTTTTGTCGTCAGCTCAACCAGTTTCATTCTCACACGTCTTCAGGACTCAAATCACGGGAATCACGAATGGTTCGAAAGTGGGCTCGGCCTGACACACAACTGTGTACCTTATTCGATCGCAGAGCAAACTTTAGTGGTTGGGGCGTATCATTCTATGCCTACTTCCTTCCAGGGACTGAGGAGATAGACAATTACCTACAGTGCATTCCACTGATGATTTGTTGACGGACTCAGAGACATTCAAGCCGATACCCTCTAGATAGGGACTGGCCCTCTGAATCCCGTAGGCGGTTGGGGCCTATCCTTGCGACAGCCTGGAGTGATTCTTACAGCTGAGAAGGCATGTCGAGTGCTGTACGGAATTGAACACTGGTTATTCCGGTCTTGAGTGTCTCTTCGGCTTTGTGGACCGCGGGCGTGATTCACTCTCAGTCACAGGGTCAGAAGTGCCCCCTCGAGATTCACCTGCTCAGGCTGGCTGAGAACCGTGTGCATCGTTGGAGTCGAGGAGTTTAGGTTTCGCAAGTACTGAGGTAGATAAAGATGGCCAAATTATCAGCTGACACAAATGCGTTCATCTAAGGATTATTCCAAGATGACGTGGAAGATCCAGTCAGCAGGTGGGTGTCATTCAGTAGCGGGCGACAGGAACCAGAGAGGACGAGGGCAAACGTTCGTTGTTGGCAGTCATACTAGCGTTTGTCTGTGCCACAGCACCCTTCGAGGAGCGTGCACTGGACAGCCTTCGAGAGAAAGGTTATTCCTCTGCAACGGTCCAAGCACTTGGAATTAACTGTTTGTGGACTGTCACGCACCGAACTTTGTGTGAACTATCTCAATATTAACAGCACACGCGTCAATGCGTCTGTACCATCTACGCGTTCTGGTGTATTTCGCCACTAGGTTTTGTTCTAGGAAAGTCGTTCACACGAACAATCGCTTCCGCAGTACTGTGTTTATGTCTATACGATTATCTTCCCCTTAATCAACAACATGCTGAACCTCTCACGCATGTGCACGCGTGGCACTGCACGAAAACCGACCAGGTGCAAAAGTAGAACACTATATGGATGGTTCATTGGCTTGGTTGTGGACAAATTGGCCAACGCGACCTTCACCTAGTTTGTCAGTAACGTGATAC